>CAUYUJ010017816.1:5000-127743 GCA_963575745.1 Prorocentrum cordatum
GTAATACTTCTTGCCGCCCCATTGGACCCGAAGAACCACTTTATCGTCAGCGGCCGCTGTCTCCCCAAGGGCCGTCTGGGCCCACGCGCAGGATTCGGCGCTCTTGCCAGAACCGGGCGCCCAATAGGCCCTCCCCGTGGCTGCAAAGACCGGGTCCAGAAGTGGTCGGCGAAGCCGTTCCTGTCTTCAAACATCTTCACCTACAAAAATCTAAGTGATGAAACAGTTGAATCCATAAACCGATATGCTGCTAAGGATTTTGTCATATTGGGTTATGCCATGGTTGATACAATGGATGACAGCTGTTCACTTAAAGCAAAGAGCCAGCAAACTAACCGCACGATGCCCTCCCGCAGGCTTCGCAATCGATGGCAAGACCGCCCAAAGAAGGTGCCGAGGACAGAGTCCACGTCGTTCGGCTCCTTCAACATGCACATTGACAGTCTCCAGGCCAGCATCTCCCAAGAGACGAGCCTGCTTCGGGCGGGCGCCCATCGAGCGTAGGCGATGTGAGCTGGCAAAGCTTTCTCGGAGCCGGCCGGATCTCGTCAGGAGTAGCCCGTGGCAGGCAAGCACGATCAGGTGCATGTGCTCGCGGCGGTGTGCACGATGCGTTCCTCTGCTTCTGCAGCGATTCCATCTGGGAGTTGAGCGCCGCCTCTGGACTGCTGGAGAAAACGCCAGGAGATTTCTCAATAACACTAGGGCACCATACCTTCTGCACACGAGTTATCTCGGGCATGAGCTTGGCCGATCGTTTGAGGGCCTGGTCGCGCCATTGATTCCAAGACTGCTGTAGTGAGTTAGAGGGTTCTGTGTCGCAGCTTCGAACTCTGCGACCGATTTCTCGCCGTGCTGAGTCACCAGGTCCCAGCAAGGATGAAGATACTTCTCAGGATGACCTCGATTGAGTTAGCGGACAGCCCCCACTTGATAATCCAACCGAACATCGAGCCCCTCACCAGAGTTGTTCTCCAACAAGGCCGCTTGCTTCAGCGAGAGCGCAGCTGGATCGTCGTGGAGCTCTGTCTTCTGCTTAGCCACAATCTCAAACTCATGCCACACTCAATAGGGCCACTGCCAGCCACAAACGACTCGAACCGGATCTTGAGCGTGATCTTTGCGTCCCAAGACAGGTGTAGAGGCACAGGCTTATGAGGTCCCCCATGACATCGAGAGAAGACTCGGGCCTTATCATCCACCCGCACACTATCATGATATGCCGGACAGAAATCGATCGTTCTGGCTGAGGAAGGCATGAAGCACGTATTCCGCACAGGCGCAAGCGTGATGGGGCCAGCCTTGCGTGTGAGCCCACATTTTTCAATGGAGGTCGGCTCCACATTCCAATCAGCACCTGCTAACGCAGAACCAGTTGAGCGCATAATGGATTCCCAAAGGATAGGGGGCACACTCATATTGGCCTCATCCAAGCCCCCACTGTCGTGCAACTAGTTGAATACACCACAAGTTCTTGCCATCCAGGGATACCTACCATAGCTGACATGAGGCGTCCCTTGACCAGCTCACCACCAGTGGGATTCCATCTGAGTCCAAGATGCTGCCGAGCGAAAACGGCGACAGCTGCTGAATAAGAGCCATGAGCACAGCATGGAGACGGAATGCACAACGTTCGATATCCCAAGGTGCGCGCAGCACGCTGAAGATTTGGTGCAGCCTCGGGCCCAATCAAAGAACTTGTACCTCGTAATCGTTCAAGTAGCGTCGCCCGACAATTACCATTGAAACTGTCGAAGAATTGCTGGCCAGAGTCCGCACCAGGCGGCCGGCGTCCTTTATGCTGTGGAACAACGTGACCAGCTGCCGAAACTGGAAGCCCACTCAGATACGGAAGGTCAGGGAGATGCCTTCAGAGCCCTCTTGATGCCCATGGACCCCAGCTGCTGCTCGGAAGCACGCTTGTCACCAGTGTGTTTGAGCAGATCGTCGATGTCATCCGTGGGTAAACCATCGTACTGAGGTGCCTGTGGCATGTCATCGTCCTCACCAGCATCGGCACCATTCTGTCCACCCGCTGCAGCACCAGCCGAGCCAGCAGGCGCTGACGTCGTTGGCGCCGTAGCCCTGTTGAGCTGCTGGAACTTCGCGAACGAGGGGTTGGCCATGAGCTCCTCAACGTCGTCATTGTCTTCGGCCTCCAGCACCTCGGGGGGCAGCTTGAACTTGATCTCGGCAGGAGGGCTGGCTGTGTCTGGAAGCGCCGCGCGTCCCAACTCCTCCTGCAGGGCCGCCACGTCACGCTTGACAGCCTCCTCCTCCTCCTCCTCCTCCTCCTCCTCCTCCTTCTCCTCCTCCTCCTCTTGCAGCTTGTGAAGTGATCGTTGGGCATTTTCAGTGAGCTCCCATGGTGCTACATCAGCCTCGTCCGCCTTGGGCTGCTTCTTCTGTGCAGTCTGCAGGCGGAAGGCCGCATTGGTGTGCTGTTACAGGACAGGTTTGGCGTCTTGCTGGGCCTTGCGAGCATCCCGAAATTGAAATTGAGGGCGCAGCTTGCTGGGCCATCCGCGACCACGTCATCAAGCTGCCGGAGCGTCTTCCCAAGGAAGTCGATTCTCGCACCTCGCTGCCCCTGCTCATCATCAGCAGCAGCAGCATCGCCATCGGGGGTGGGTGCCTGACTAGCATTCTGGCCAGTCTCCGGGTCCTTGAGCAACTTGAACTTCTGATCAATCCTTTTCTCGAGCGCCGAGGTGATGGTGGCGACTAGGTCGGGAGAAGACGGGGGGCCATACGCTCATCGTCGCTTCGGCGCTCGAGTCGTAGATGGGGCTGGCCGCTGGCCCCACTCCTTCTCACTCTTGCGGGCTGCTCGGGCCACGCGTGCAGGAGCAGCAGCACCGCGCAGACACTTGATACGACAAGCCCAGTTCGCTGTGCGAGAACACTGCGAGCAAGACCAAAGAGGCAGACGAGCGCTTCGCAGCACGGAGCCATCCCCAGTCATGCGGCTGGAAATTGCGGGACGGTGAAAGTTGATCGGATCGCGTAGAAATGTTGGCCCGACGAGGCAGGCCGTTCTGAAGTTTGCCTCGCCAAGCTCAGGAACACACCTGGGTCAGAACGGCTAGGAGGAGGAGGAGGAGGAGGAGGAGGAGGAGGAGGAGGAGGAGATGGAGGAAGAGGAGGAGGAGGAGGCGGAGGAGGAGGACGAGGAGGAGGAGGAGGAGGAGGAGGAGGAAATGAAGAGGAATGGAGGCATGGAGGAGTTTGAGGTGCAGGGGGAGAAGGAGGAGGGGGAGGAGGAGGAGGAGGATGTCCTTGATGGTCAAGGCAACAACGCGTTTCGGCCAGCTGATCGGGATGACAACGACGCATATTCACTTATTGTTCAACGTCGATCCCGGCGTCGTCGGGGGAATGTCCGAATACATCGATGCAGCGCGCCAGCGGTTTGACGAGAAGACGCAGAAGGAAATCGTGTTCGGGGGCGGCGATGAGCAGGTGGACGTGGAGGCGGACGAGACGGTTTTCCGCGCTTCGCATCTGTTGACAATAAAAACCAAGGAGTGGGAGCAGTGGGCAAGCTGCGTTGAGCGCGGGCGCCCGCAGAGTTTGGTGTTGTCGTGCGCCAGCTACGACGCGACCGCCACGAGGGTGCCAGGCCTTGCGGCAATCACCACGTCAGATTGGAAACCGTTTTTGCCCAGCCGCCTGCATCATCAGAAAGTCATCCTCCATTCCGGCGGCTCCAGAAGCTACAATATTCGGTCGGAAGCGGGTCTTGCTGACTGGGTGGCGCACGCGTAGAAGCGCAAGATAATTGGCGGCAAGCGGGCGTGGCTCAAGCCCGCGTTCGCCAAGATGGTGCGTCACAGGCTGCCTGGGAGCGCACAAGTGGGACGTGCGGCCCATGCTCAGACAACGCTCCCACATCACGCAAGCGTCGCTGAAGATGCAAACCAAAAGGGGCATGACGTCGAATCCGAGGAGGAGGAGGAGAAGGATGTGGAACAAACACATGCAGAAACGGAGGGAAGAAGGGAAGAGGAAGCAACGAGGATGGTGATAATCACGAGGTGGTTGGGAATGAAATGGGATAGTGGGTCGTGGTCGAGAGCAGGTGGGGTGCCCAGACATTCTCGCGGTGAGTTCGGCGAACAGCAGGGGCCCAGATCTTGCGACTGCAGTTGGAAAGAAGAACCAGTTTTTTTTTTTTTGTTTTTTACCCTGGGCGATAACATTCGTGATCACCCCAGCCCCTCCCCCCCGATCACGTCACGCTGTTTTCCCCAAATGTTTCAAGGAATCGTCCAGGGTTTCCAGAGAATCTCAAGGGTTTTCCTGGGGGCTCGAAAAAGGCACGGGAGGCCGAAACACGCCGTGATGTGATCGGGGGGGTCCCCCCGATCACGCTTGTTATCACGGATAATACAAAAACAGGCTCGACGCTCCAAAGTCAATGTTTGAAGGATGTCTCTATCGAGACTGCCCCTAATCATCCATGCGAGCGCTTTCCCCAAACAAGGGGACTTCTGTGTGTTTTGGGCCTGGCGTCGCGATCTGCGAGAGGGTGCGTGCGAGTTTCTGACCTGTAAGAAACTCCCTGGCGAAACGGCGAGAAAAAAACACGCGGCAACAATTAACCGCCACAGAGTTGTACTCATTCGGGGAGGCACGTATACATACATACATGCATGCATACATACATGCATGCATGCATACATACATGCATGCATGCATGCATACATTCATACATACGTATACAGCCACTTGTGTACGTATGGCTGTACCTATGTATATGTCTTGCTTTCCACACATGTCTATATATGTGTATACACAAGCAGGTCCCTATTCCTACTCACGTGTATTACAAGTCAGAGGGTGCCCCCCCTCCTCCCCCCTTCCAGAGCCTCGGTCCCCACAGGCCCCGTTGACGGCTTCGCAAGGGGTCCTCCGATACCTGATACTTCTGGGCCTTCTGGAGGTCCCTGCCAGGCTTAGCCACTGGGCCCAGAGCTGTCAGGAGGGTGGCCAATCGCGAGAACCCCCGCACTCACCAGATGCCCGAAGACGGCCCAACGAACACCTCCAACATGCCCTTCACATGCACAACAGTATGGTTCTTCTGAACGTTGAAGGGGGTGCTGGGTTCTTCGACCGGGATCGCTCAAGAGGCCTAGAAAAATCATCCCAACACTGCCCAAATGGATCTGCAGATAATCCGATGGGGCAAACAGGAAAGCCCAACAGTGCCCCAATGTGGCCCGAGTTCAGCCCCATGACGGCCCAAGATGGCCCCAAAACGCACCCCCAAAGCACTCCCTCTCGCGACCTGGTCACTGGAGACACCGTGGTTCGCAGCGAAGTGGTCCGAGGAAGCCCCGACAGGCCCCAAAAGGCGCCCAGGAGGCGTCCAGAAACCCCCAAGACGCCTCCAGAATTGCGTCGCCCAAGAGGCTTTCCAACGAGGGGCACAAACAACTGAGGAGGCCGGGGGACGGTTCGCATGGTAAGGCGCGAGCGAGGAAACGGAACAACCGCGATGGAAGGAGGCGACGCGACCACTAGAGCGACGACGACACTTGTTCGTCATGCGCCCAGGTCCTGGCACCACCTGAAGGAAGAAGGTTCGCCTCCCTCCCTCCCTTTGTGGGCCCTGGAAACGGCACAAAAAACACGGCGTCGGAACTGGTAAAAAAACGGCGAAACGGAACTGGTAACAAAAACGGCCCTGTCGTTTCCAGGGCCCACTAAGCTCCCTCCTTGCCCCCCCCCCGCCAGCCGAGCGGCAGGAGCGGCTGCAGCTGCGGGGCAGCCTGGCCGCTGAGGGGCCGCGAGGGGAGGGCGCGGGCGCGGAGGGGCCTCGCCCGCGGCTGCGTGCCCGCGCGCCTTTCCTTCCGGGAGGCGGATGCCACGCCGAATCCTCCGGGGCCGGAGGGGTGGAGAGGGACAGGAAAGGGTGGGAGGGAGGGAGGGAAGGAGAGAGGAAGGAGGGACAGGGGGAAAGGGTGGGAGGGAGGGAGGGAGGGACAGGAGGGAGGGACAGGAGGAAAGGGCGGGAGGGAGGGGGGGAGGGAGAGAGGGAGGGAGGGCCCGTGACGCCTTCTGGCGGGAGTCCGTCGCCAGGTCCTGCGTCCACGTGCGCAGTGAAGAGGATGTCGCACGTGCGGACGAGCTGCCTCGACAAGCGCATGGTCTGCACGCTTCCTGGTGGGGTGAGGGACGAGGCAGCACAAGTGGTGCTCGGTTGCGTGGAAGGGCAGGATCTCGAACGGCACAGGCGCAGTGGCAACGGGCTGCACGGCATGGCGCATCAGCGGGCCATCCTGGAGGTATTGTATTGGGCATGGGAGCGCCGGCGCTTGATGTGCCAGTGCAGCCCCCAAGATCCAGGCCAACCGACTCCGCCCAGTGCTCCAGGTTCGATGGCTTGGCCGCCCCGCCTCCGCTCCACGTGAGCTGGGGAAGCTCAGCCGCCCTGATCTTCGAGAGCACCGCCTCCAGGCCAGCGTCGCGCTGCGGCTCGCCGCGGTGGATCGCCGCGGCTGCCGCTGCGGGGTCGGGGCGGTGGCGGCGGCGGAGGTGGAACTCCCAGTACTCGTCCGCGACCCCCTTGAAGCAGACATTCTCCGAGACCGAAGCCGCGGCCACATCCTGGATCGTCGCCCCGCCGCCACCTTCAACTCTTGGGGCACCTGTAGCGCCGCCATGATGAGCACCACCTCCAACAACTCCAGTGGGCCGCTGAGGAGGTCCTCCGAGGCCGCCCGGGTGACGCCATGATTAACATGATAATGGTGATGATGATGCTACTGATTACGATGGTGACGATGATGATGATGATGATGATGATGATGATGATGATAATGATGATGATGATGATGCTTAAGATGATGATGATGATGATGATGACGGTGGTGATGATGATGATGATGATGCTGTCGGTGGTGATGATGCTTATGACGATGATGAAGCTGATGGTAATGATGATGATGACGATGATGGTGATGATGGCGGAGATGATACTGATATTGATGATGATGTTACTGCTGCTGCTGATGCTAATGCTGATGATGATGCTGTTGATGATGATGGTCATGATGCTGTTGATGATGGTGACGATAACGATGCTGCTGATGAGGATGATGCCGATGATACTGCTGATCGTGATTGTTAGCGCGCCACGCCCTGACGCGCGGACGCGGCTCTTCAGGTGGGGAAAAACACAATGACACGATTAATCGTCGATTCCCGAGAAAATATGGGAAAATATGGGAAGTGGGGGGGGGAAGACAAACGCCCAGAAAATATGGGAACACATGGGGAATCTTTTTACTTGTGTGTATTCATTTGTGTGTCCCAGGGCCCCTTTCAGCTCTGGCGGCCATGCCAGTGACCAGCGGGGCAGTCCGCGCGCACGTTGAAGTGGAACACCCTGTCTGAGAGGCAGATCCTCTCGTGGAAGTTACTGTGCACGAAGACCGCCATCGCGCCGAAAGGCGCCAGGATCGTGTGGCAGTGCAGTCACCCACGCCCACGACGCCAGTGGCGACGGCTCCGAGTGCCTGGCCCGCGACGGTGCCCGTCGAGGCCAGGAGGCGGCCAGAAGCGGCGCCTCCTTTAATAATCATGTGCTGCGCGCGGTGGTGGGGGTAGGTGTAGTCCAGGCGCTGCTCGAAGCCGTTGCACGCCACCTGTCCGTGGACCGACCCGCCGCATGCCGAACAGGTCACTGACGGACCCGCCGGGATTTACCCGCGGCCTCGAATCTTGCGCCTCTCGGCGTTGGGCAAACCCTGTTGCGCCTTCTGGCAGGTCCGACCGGGAGTGCGCAGCAGGATTGCCAGCACCACCCTTCAGCAGTATGGAAAAGCTGCGCCGGAGCACGATGGCAAGCTTGAGGGAGGTGAGATCCAGGGAGACTGCAGTGAGGTTCCGTATGACCCTTTCTGTGCGACGGGCAGGCTGCCCCTCTTCCGCCCGCTGAGCAGCGGGAGGTGCTGGCCGCGCTGCAAGCGCGCTAGCACTGCACTCTGACCTCGGTGTGCAGCGGTGCGCCATCGGGGAGTTCGCAAACAAACAAACCGTATGACCCTTTGCTCCTCGCGCTTCCGAAGTCGGCTCTGGAGTTGGCGTTCTCCGGCCGCCGGCCCCCCCCGGAGAGGGGACGGGCGGTCTCCGCACGCCGAGGCACGGCAGAGTGGGGGGCAAGAGTGGAGAAAGCTTTCGGTTGAGGGCGAGTCGGAGGAGAGGAGGGGAAAAAACACACAGACACAGTGAATCGTCGATCTCCAAGAAAATTCGGGAAAATATGGGAAGTGGGGAGGAAGATGAAAGCCCAGCAACTATGGGAACATATAGGGAATCCTGTAAGTTGTGTGTGTGTGTGTTTATTTGTGTGTCCCACAGCCCCTCCAGAGAGTTTCGGTGGAGACCGATCGGCGCGTCAAACGCCTGCGTTGCCGACGAGGCTTGCCCCTCGGCTTGCTGAGCCCTCTCCTCTCCTCTTCCACGTTGGGCCACAGTGCGGGCGCGCGAACACAGCACTGCGCGGGGATGGTGGTGCTGCCCTCCCCGCGTTGGTCAAGCTGAGAGGCTGCTGCACAGATCGCATGTTGATGTGCGGGCAAGGCGGCGGAGCGTGTGGTCGCATGCTAATGTATGGTCAAAGCGGCGGACCGCCTCATCGTATGCTGATTTGCGGGCAGAGCTGCAGATCGCCTGATCGCGTGCAGGTATGTGGGCAAAGCGGCGGACCGCGAAGCTTACCGGGCCTCTTCTGGGCGCCTCGGGGGTCACTAGGGTGCTCTTGGGACCATCGCGGCGGGAACGGCTCGAGATGTCAGCTCGTATTGCCCGTCTTCGGCCCCTGTTGGGGCCTTCTTAGGGGCCGTCTGGGGCCCCCTCGGGGCCCTCTTGGGGTTTTCTTGAGCCCTCTTGCGGCTGCGGCGTCTTGGGGGCTCGATTAGCGGCTTCATGGGCCGTAGTGGACGCTGCTATGGCGAAACATGTATGTTTGACGATAGTTTGCGTTATCCGAAGGGGAAAGGGAGATGATTGCCTCTTGGCCCCTTCTCGGCGGCCTTCTCGGGGCACAATTGGGCCGTCTTACGGGCCTCGTGGGCCGTCTTGAAGCCATCTTGGACCGTCGCGGGGCCGTCTCGACGCTCTCTTGGATTTTCTCGGCGCTCAGGTTGCCGTCTTGGCGCCGCGCTGAGCTCTGATCGGCGCCGAAGGCGCCGCCGGGGTGTTCAGCGTCGGTCCAAGAAATCCGCGCGGATCCCGACAGCCTATGTTTGTGTGCCTTCTTCTCCTTCTTCTTGTCATCCTTCTTCTCCTTCTTCTCCTTCTTCTCATTGTTCTTGCTCTCCGTCTACGCGTCCTCCCTGTGCGCGTCGTCGAGGGAGGCAGAGGGGTGGGAGGCGGCATAGGGTGCCGGGACCTCCGCCACAAGAGAGGAGCGCCGGCCCGCTCTCCCAGAGGCTGCCAGGCTGCCAGGCTGCCAGGCTTGGGTCTCTGGGGGCCCGGCTTGGGCCCCTGCGGGCCGTCCACACGAGCGGCCCGGGAAGGAGGGACCGCCCGCTGGGGGGCGGTCGAGGGCCCTGGGGGCCTACACCACAGAATCGACCAGACGTGAGAGTGACCCTTCGCCGAAGTGATCTCTGGTGCGGGCCCACGGTGGTCCCCCGATCGCCGAACGCGATGCGGTAGTGGCGTCTTGCGCGCCTGGGTTTTGCCTCCCGCGGCCCCTCCGAAAGCCGCGTACCGATGGGCATTCTTACCCAGGGTCACGTCTTGCGTGCAGCCAGCAGAGAACAGTGTCGGGGGAAGTCTGGGAGGGAAGGGAAGGGCAAGGACGAGCAGGATCGGGGAACCGTCAGACTCGAGTGCGGGTGTGCCGACGCTGTTTGACGAGCGCGTCCTGGATTTTGACGGTCCTGCTTCAGTGGGATGTTTTCAGCGGGAGTTCGCGTCAAATTTCAGATTGGGTCTCGCCATTTCCATGATGGCCCTGTCAGGCCAAACCGAGTCCCCCGAGCACGAGTCTTACGTCTTCCCGACAGGAGGAGCAGGAGGAGGCGGAGGATGGCGATGTGTGGTTGGAGGAGGGGGAGGAGAAGGAGAACCGGACGTTGTATAATTTAGCACGGCGGACTACGACGTCCACCTGCTCGCCTTCGTGGCGGACCGTCTAGGCCAGCTTCCGAGCCTGGCTTGCTGTGACCGCAGGCGCCGTGCTGGGATTTTTTGGCAGCCTCCGCGGGGGAGAAGGGGCTGGCGAGAGGAGAGGGGCGATGAGGAGTTAAGAATAGGGTAAAGGAGGGCACGCTACCGATGTCGCTCATGTCCTCGCCGCCACTGCTGAACTCGCCCCGAAATCCGGGTCAGAACGCACCCCTGGAGTGGTTCGGGGAGCAGCGGTATTGGTATCTGCTTGTTTCCCCCAGAGGGGGACAAGGGGGCGAGTAGTGGATGACGAGAACACTGGCGAGAACGATGCATGAGGAGGGATAAGAAGGAAAATCATGAGGAGGTGGAGGTGGTGAACCGTGGAGTTGAAGAGGACGAGCCGTGCCATAGTGGAGAGGCAGAGGAGGATTCTCAGGATAGACAGTTGGAGGAGGAACAGCCGTAAGAAGAGGCGACGGAACAACAATTCTACTTACAGCAGTGGTTTCGAATGTTAGCCAGCGTGCGCCCCAAACAGTAGGCCACTGCACCTTCGATGTGCAATGTATCGAAGACGCCTACGGCGAATCACCGCCGCCCCCTGCCTTTTTGGAATCGCCTATGTGGCCGAACGTTGAGGCCAGATCTGCCAAGCTATCTGACGATGTGTTCCCCGAATCGGTTTGGAAAGCCTTCGGGGAACACGTGGGCATCTTGAAGGTCCTCTTGGCCGTCTGGAGGCCATTTTGACCCTTTCGGGCCTTCTTGGAGGACGTCTTGCAGGGCTCTTGGGCCGTCTTCGAGGCCATCTTGAGCGTCTTGGAGGCCTCTTGGGCCCTTTTAAGGGCCTCTTGGGGCCGTCTCGGGCCTCTTGGGTGATCTTTGGGGTCGGAAGGCCGAACAAAACGCAAATGCCAGAATCCTTCAACAACTCATTGGAAATCAATGATTTTGGCCTTTTCGGGCCTTCCTGGAAGCCCTCTTGGAGACCTCTTGGGCCGTCTTGGGCCATCTTAGGGCCGTCTTGGGCCGTCTTGGTGGGCTCCTGGCCCGTCTGAAGCCGTCGGAAGCTGTTTGGGGGGCCTCTCTGGGCCGACTTGGGGCCCTCTTGGGGTGCTCCAGGGCCGTCTTGGAGGCCATCTTGGGCGTCTTAAAGGCCTCCTGGGCCGTCTTGGGGGCCTCTTGGGGCCGTCTTGGGGGCCTCTTGGGCCGTTTTGGGGTCATCTTGGAGGTCTTTTGGGCGATCTCTGGGCGATCTTTGGGGGCTCTTGGGCCGTCTCGGTCCGTCTGAAGGCCGAAAAGAAGCAAATGTCAAAATCTTTCAAAAACCAATCGAATATCAGTGTTTTGGGCCTTTTTCGGGCCTTCCTGGAGGCCCTGTTGGAGGCATCTTGGGCCGTCTTGGGCCAGCTTCGAGCCAGCTTCGGCCATCTTGGTGGGTTCCTGGCACGTCTGACGCCGTCGGGAGCCGTCTCGGGGGCCTCTCTGAACCGACTTGGGGTCCTCTTGGGGCGCTTCGGGGCTGTCTTGGAGGCCATCTTGGGCGTCTTGGAGGTCTCTTGGCCCGTCTTGGGGCTCTCTTGGGGCCGTCTTGGAAGCCTCTTGGGCCGTCATGGGGCCCTCTTGGAGGCCTCGTGGGCGATCTTGGGGCGATCTTGGCGGCCTCTTGGGCCGTCTTGAGCCGTCGGAATGCCGAGAAGAGGCAAATGCCCAAATCCTTCAAAAACCAAAGGAACATGTATGATTTTGGCCTTTGCGGGCCCTCGTGGAGCACCTCTTGGAGGCCTCTTGGGCCGTATTGAGGCCTCTTGGGCCGTCTTGGGCCATCTTGAGGCTATCTTACGCCATCTTAGGTACATCTTGGGCCGTCTTGGAGGCATCTTGGGGCCATCTTAGGCGTCTTGGAGGCCATCTTGGCCGTCTGGGCTGCATCTTGGAGGCCATCTTGGGCCGTCGTGGAGCCGTCTGGACCAGGAAAAAGCCTCTGGAGCCGGGTTCGGGGAAGGACCAAAACCGAAAACGATAGGATTCAGCACACCAGTCGGGGCCCTCCTGGGGGGCCTCTCGGAGCCTGCTTGGGGCGCTTTGGGCGCCCCTGGGGCCGTCCGGAGGCCGTCTTGTGCATCGTGGAGCGCTCTTGGGCCGGCTCGGAAACCCATTGGACTTGGACTGTCTCGGGGCCTCCCGGGGCCTTCCTGGCCGCCCATCTTGGGGCTCCCCGGCTTTCGGAAAAAGTCGCGCGGTAATATACGGGAAAGCCCCAGACGCACGCGACGCGCCCCAGGAAGGCTCATCATTCGCGGTCCAGGCCCAGGCCCCTGCTGCATTCATTCACTCGGGTCGGTGGACGGAGAACTCCACGGGACCTGGGCAATCCAACTTGTGCCGCAGGGCACGGTGGCGGATACCCACACATACACATACACACATACACATACACACACCCACACACCCATACACACACACGAACGCACTCACGCACGCACGCACGCACGCACGCACGCACGCAAGCACACACGCACGCACGCACACACGCACCCAAACACACACACACACACACACACACCCACACACACCCACAAACATGCTCGCACGCACGCACGCACACACACATACACACACACCCACACACCCACAAACCCCCACACCCACACACAGCACGCACATGCACGCAGGCAGGCAAGCACGCACACACGCACGCACGCACTCGCGCACACACACACACCCACACACATACACCCACAAACCCACACACACACACGGACGCACGCACGCACACACACACACTTCCATGCACGCACGCACGCACACACACATACACACACACACCCACACACCCACACACACACACCCCACACACCTCCACGCACGCATGCACGCACGCACGCACACACACACCTTCACGCACGCACGCACACACCCACACGCACACACCCACACACACACACACCCACAAACCCACACACCCACACACCTCCACGCACGCACGCACGCTTGCACGCACGCACACACATACACGCACACACACACACATACCCACACACACCCACACAGCCACACACCCACTCTCACGCACGCACGCACGCACACAAGCACGCACACCCACATACCTCCCCCCCACGCACACACACATAACAACACACACACAGACACACACACACACGACACGCACGCACTCACGCACGCACGTACGCACGCACGCACGCTCGCACACACACACATGCACACCCACAAACCCACGCACGCACTCTTCACCCACACACTCACTCTCTCTCACACACACGCAAGCACGCACGCACGCACGCACACACAAACGTCAATACACACGCACGCATACACTCACCCACACACCCACACACCCACATCCCACACACCTACACGCATGCACGCACGCACGCATACACGCACGCACGCACGCTCGCACGCACGCACACACACACACACACATTCATGCACACACATACACACACGCACACACACACACACACACGCGCACGCGCACACGCACACGCACACGCACACGCACACGCACACGCACACACACACGCACACCCACACATTCGCACACTCACACACACACACACCCACACACATACACACACACACACACACACACGCCCCTGCGCCCCAACGCTCCCCACGCCCCCACGCCCCCACGCACACGCACATGCACGCACACGCGCATGCACACGCACACGCACACGCACACACATTCACATTCATGTAAAAAATGATCGCTCTGTAGATTAGACGGTTGTTGTAAAAAGAGATGTACGTTTTCACAGATTTACACATGTATACATACAAATATACATACGTAGACATGCACACATACATATATACATATACATATATATAGAGGTCGCAAAGCTGGACGTTAGTTTCATACATACATCTACTGTTGTTTAAGCTCGGTGAGAGTGTTGAGAGCACGTTGCCAGCGAACGTGGGCGGGAGCAGGCTGATCCGATCACGACGCGTGGAGCGGGCTCGGAGTAGGCACGGAATGCCGAGAATCGCCAGGAGAGTGGAAGTTGGAGTCGCCGGCCACGACAAGGAAGTGGAGCATGGGGTTGGCGTTGACCGTGGTAACGTCTTCGTGCAACGTGTCGCAGATGCCGTCGATGTTTGTGATCACATGCCGAAGTTGTGGACGCTCCAAAAGATCTAAGTGCGAGCGCCGCGGCGAATCACGGTGCGAACGACGCGTCCAGGAAAGAGCTCGGAGTACTCGTTGTCAGGAGCCGCCCCAGAGGGGGGCAGAAGAGTGAGCGTGGCGACGGAACCCGCTTCCTCTGTGTAGCCAGAGGCGCCGTCAGGGGTGGACGATGTGGTTGCGGTTCGCGAGTGGAGCAAGCAGGTGCTTGAGCTTCTCCAGAGTGCCGCGAACCTCCTGCAAGGCCACATCGTGAGGAGCAAGCGACGGCACGAGCAGTTGCCTGAGGAGGCGGAGCTCAGAGGGTCGCAGCTTGGGGTCGAAGTGGCACACGAGCACGGGCATTCCAAGACAGCAAGCCGACGGTGGATGTCCCAGCCAGGAGCCATGGAGCGACGAGCGGCTACCCTGTCCACGAGAGCAGGCGGGCGAGCTCTGGACTTGCACTCGGCGACGACGGCGTCGCGGTCGAGGCGGGCCTGGTTGACGGCGGGCAGGTTCCACTGGGTGTGGGAGGGCTCGCTGTCGCTCTTGGGTGCGAGCTTGGCCAGTGGGGCGCCGTTGCAGGAGGCGAGGCCGTCGATGCTGTTCCAGCGGAAGGTGCAGGGCGGGGTGCAGCTTCTCCAGGGGCAGCCGGAGGCGTTTGCCATCACGCTCCCGCGTCTTCTGGCACGGCTTCTTGTCGATGTTGACGTAGATGGTGTGGATGCGCGCGCCGGCCACGGTGGTGAAGGCGGGGAACTCGCGCCGGGCACGGCCGTGACCCGGAGCGCTCGGAGGAGGGCGCGGAGTACTTCTTGACGCGGCCGTTGGGGACACCAGCGCTGCCCCTGGCCTGGAGCGCGAAGTGCGTGCTGGTTCGATGCTCGTTTCGGGGACCTCCCTGTAGCCCACCTAACGGATCTGTTCGACCCCAGTTCGACTCAAGTTCGACTCAGGTTGGCCTCAAGTTCGACTCAGGTTCGACTCAGGTTCGACTCAGCTTGGCCTCAGGGTCGACCCAAATCGACGGACGTTCGACGCAGCTTCGACGCACGAGTGGAGCGAGTGGCTCCAGGAAGGTCACCAGAACGAGCATCCAATGCTGGTGTCCGGGCCGCGGGGGACGTGCTTGTCGTCGCCGGCGCAGTCCGCATCGAGGAGCCACGGCGGGAGGCGCTCGGGGATGGCGGACTTGGCGGTGATCTCGGGGACGCTGATGCGCAAGGTGGTCACGTCGGGAAGCCGGTCGAACTCGGGAAGGCCGATCTGCTCGCGGATGGGAGCAGCAGCCTCCGCCACGGCGAGCTCGCGTTGCATCTGCTCGATGAGGGCGCGCTGCTCAGCCTGATCTCGCTGCATGCGGTCCTGCGACCGCTGCAACTCGGTGGCGTCGTTCTCGATGTTGTTGTACAGTCGGGGCCCTGAAGAAGGAACTCGTTTCGTTGGGGAGGGGCTCCGCGTTCCTTAAGTGTTTCACAGCTTGCCTCAGGCCTTCCTTAGGTTTTTGACAGGAAATCGAAGGTTAACTTATGGAAAAAAGGGACCTCGTTCCTTATTTAGGGTTCCTTCGGTCAACGCCCCGACTGTAGCGCTTCTCGTTCTGGAGGTCCGTGGCGCGCACCAGCTCGGGGGGGGCGTCCATGGTCTGCTCGGCCATCTTGTCGATCTAGTCCATCATCTGCTCGCGGTAGTTGTCGAAGGGGTCCGCGCCGTCGGCCACGACGTCGGTGGAGGCGGCAGGAGCGCCAGCCTCAAGACGAGGGCGCTTAGGAACATCGCTGCCACCAGTTGACGACGCCGAGGAGCCGTCGCCAGGCATCGCAGCGAAGGGCATGGTGGGGTTCGTGCGAGACCCCTCCTCTAGGGGATGCCGCAGGGCGTATTACTGGAAGTGTCCCGGGGAGCATGTTCCGGACACTTTGCCGGTTTGCCTGCTTGCCGATGGCTTAAGCCACAATGGCTTAAGCCCAAATTGCTACGACACCCACGACGACACCCACGCTACCCCCCTCCTCTTCTTCCTCCTCCTCCTCTTCCTTCTCCTCCTCCTCCTCTTCCTCCTCCTCCTCCTCCTCCGCCTCATCCGCCGCCTCCTCCTCCTCCTCCTCCTCCTCCTCCTCCTCCTGTTCATCCTCCTACTCCTCCTCCTCCTCCTCCTCCTCTTTCTCCCCCTCCCCCTCCTCATCCGCCTCCTCCTCATCCCCCTCCTCCTCCTCCTCCTCCCCCTCCTCCTCTCCTCCTCCTCCTCCTCCTCCTCCTCTCCTCCCTCCTCCTCCTCCTCCTCCTCCTCCGCTCCTCTCCTCCTCCTCCTCCTCCTCCTCCCCCTCCCCCTCCCCCTCCTCCTACCACGCCACTGCCGACACCACGGCCAGGCTCAACCGGCTGTATGTCGGGTCTCCTCCGTGGCTGTGCCCGCAGCTCGGCCTGCACTGCAGGCTCCTCAGAGCGCCTGCTCACAGCCACAGCCGTCGACCCCCCCTCCTTCTCGTCCTCCTCCTCGTCTTCCTCCTTATCCTCCTCTTCCTCGACGATCCGCCCTATCATTCCTCCTCCTCATCCTCCTCCTCCTCATCATCAACATCATCATCATCATCATCATCATCATCATCATCATCATCATCCCCATCCCCATCCTCATCCTCAACCTCCTCATCCTCCTACGACGACGACGACGATCACCCGTCGCCTTTAACTTCACCTCGACGGCACAACTTCCAGCCGAGCAGCGGCCCATTCCACGATTCGTCCTCGGCCACCCTCGCCTCCAAGTCGTTCTGGAAGCCCCGGCCCGCGACGGCGGCCTCGACCCGCTCTCCGTCGCGTGGCGCCCTCTGCGCTTCAGGAAGCCAGTGCGAGAAGCAGCCCGACTCATCCGGGACGAAGTCCTCGCTCTCGGCGGTCCCAGCACAGATGCCTCTGCCACTGCCACTGGCTGCGCGTCCACTGCGCCGGCCGCGTGGCACAACGACCTGCGCCTGGCGACCACCCTCTTGGCTGCGTCTTGGGCTGCTCGTCGGCACCTCCAGGTCCACCATGGGCGCGCGTGCGCATCACCGACGCGGCCGCCTTCTGCAACGCGTGCTCTGTAGAGGGCTCTGCTTCTCTCCAACGAGGTCTCCCAGTACACCCTGGTCCTGTCGCCGTTCGTCGTCGCCGACGTGCTGCTCTTGAGCGCCTACGCCACCTCACAGGCGGCTTGGATTAGCAGGTCGGCCCCGCCAGATCAAGGGTACCCTCGTGTCCTGTGTCTTGCGACCCGTGCCTCCTGCATTCCTACAGTCGGGGCCCTGAAGAAGGAACCCGCCTCGTTGGGGAGGGGCCCCGCGCTCATGAAGTGCTTCGCAGCTTGCCTCAGGTTTTCCTCAGGTTTTCGAAGGGGAATCGAAGGTCAACTTTTGGAAAAAAGGGGCCTCGCTCCTTACTTTGGGCTCCTTCGGTCAAGGCCCCGACTGCATGCGCCATCCGGGCCGGCAGCGAGCTCTCCGCGGCAGAGGCTGCCCCGGCAGCTGCGCCTGCTCCGGCTCGGGCCCCCACGCTCCCCGCCGCAGCGCGCCATATGCACGCCGCGCTCGCCGAGCACCTCGCGGACGGGCTCTCTCTCCTCTAATCTCACCCCGCCAGACTTCGCGCCGCCTGCGTCCTCTGCGATCCGCAGCTTCTAGAATCTGCCCTCGGCGCGGCCTCCGGCATCGATGGCATCCCATATGCCGAGCTCGGCCTCGCGCCGGCTCCCTCGCCCACGCCCTCCTGTACATCAGGTTGGCGCAGGGCTGTGCTCCGGCCTCGGGCTGCCGCTCGGCCTCGATGGCACCCCGGCGGCCCTCCTGCCAGAGGGCTCCGAGGACGCGGACGCTGCCCGCATCGTCCGGGAGGCCACCTCTGCGCGCCCCCTCGGCTCCAAGGGCGCCGACGTAGAAGCCATCGCTGGCGCGATCCACGTCTGCATATCGAGCGCTCCGTCTCCGACGCGGCCTCTGTGCTCATAGCGGCGTCCTCCTGGGCCGGGGCCTCGCCAACAACATGGGCGATTCCTCCTGGGCCGGAGCCTCGTCAACAGCACGGGGGACTTGGATTCTTACGGGCGTCTCTACTCCGTGTTGCCACCGTGCCGTCACCCACTGTTCCTTTCCACCGGCTTTGGTGCAGCCCTCCCCTCTCCCAACCACTCCTGACTGTACATCGTCGCGGAGCGCGGCGGCCTGCCCCTCGGCCTCGTGGGTGTGGTCAGGTGCATTCACTCCTCGGGTGCTCACTGTTGGACGTGCTGGCCCCATTGTCAAGACGCTGTTCGTGATCCACAGCGGCGTGATCCAGGGTTGCCCCCTCGCGAGCTTCTGCTGCGTCGTCGCCCTCGGCCCGTTCCTGAGCTGGTTCAGCCGCGCGGTGGTCCAGCGCGAGCTGGGGATCGTCCGCGTGTGCGCCGACGACTTCGGCTGCGCGCTCTCTTCGATCGACGTCCTCCGCACCATCGCCACCATCTTCAGACTCGCCAGGCTCGTCGCCGGTCTCACCAGTGATTGCGCCAAGTGCTGCATCGTGCCCCTCGGTCCGTGTTCCACGGAGCTCGCCCGCGTCTCCGGCCGCTGGCTTGCCGCGCGCCTCCCCGAGTGGGCTTCCGGCCCCAGCGAGCCGGCTGACAAGTACTTGGGCGCTCGGCGCCCTCCATGTGCTGCGCCATTGGTTGCGCCATTCTTGGTCCGTCAGGTTGCGCCCTCGGCAGCCGAGAAGCAAAACGGTGGTTGCGCCATGAGTTGCCCTTGCGGCAGCCGAAGATTGGGCGGTCTGCTAGTGCTTGCTCCCTCGACGTCCAACCATCAAGCGGCTTGCTGTCGGTTGCGCCATCGGTCCTTCGTCTGCGCCCGTGCGCCCAGAGTATGAAGACCTGCGAATGGTTGCGATCAGCCAGTGATGGATCACCTGCAAAGTATCAGAGGAGAGGGAGGCAGCCAGGGACTCGGGCTGAACAGGATCGGGTCAGGGAGAGAGGTTCGAAGGGAATGTTTGTTTTTGGCGAATTTACCGCACTGTCTAACGCGTTAGAGACGTAACCAGCCTACCTCTCACAGGGAGACATTTTGAAAGAGAGAGAGAGCTATTTTGAAAGATACGGACTGTCGTTATAGGTTGTGCTGAGCCGTGCTCTTCTGACTGCCAATATAATGGCACCGGGCGGCATACTTGGCACAAGTTGTTTCAAGTGACGCACCTACGTAACCATGCCTCGTGAAGGTCAACCTGCAACTTACACGACTCAACTTAGACAGGGTCTTACAACCAGCCTGCCTGTGGTTCATACCAATCTCGCCATATCTAAGAGGGCTGCCAGCGCGCGCAGGTCCCATCGCTTAGCAATTGCCGAGATCCCTGAAGGCGCCTCCGGAGGACCAGGAAGGCAAAACTCAGGAGGGAAGAAACACACAGACACAATTAATTGGCGATTCCCCAGAGAATATGGGAAACTATGGGAAGTGGGGGGGAAGACAGAAACCCAGAACATATGGGACAATATGGGGACTATTTTTATTTGTGTGTGTTTATTTGTGTGTCCTGGGACCCCTTCAAAAACAGCGTTTCACACGTCCCAGCCTCCATTCGCGGTCGTGGAGCCTTCACCCTCTGCGGGAGTCTGCTCAGCCGAAGGCGTGGCGCCAGGGCGCGGGGGAATTCCGTGCAAATAGCTGTTCCTGTGAGTTGCGCGCCCCCGCCGCCCGTTCCCGTGTCCGTATAGCTGCCCGCGGAGGCCCTCAGCAGTGCGCCTGGCCGTGGCAGCTTTCGCAGCCCCCTATCCTGGCTCTGGTCGCTCTCCCTCTCTCTCTCTTTTTGTTTGTTTTCCCTCTTCTCTCTCTCTCCTCTCTCTCTCCCTCTCTCTCTGTCTGTCTGTCTGTCTGCCTCTCTCTCTCTCTATCTCTCCCTGATCGGGCCAGACGAGGGGCGGGATTGGGACAGATTTTCGGAAGTGTTTCTTAGCTTATCCAGTCTCGGGATGAGTTCCAGCAACTGCTCGTCACGGACAGCGTTCCAGAGGTCTCTGGATCGTCCTCTACGGCCGCCGTAGACCAGATATATGACCGGAAAGCAAGACGACGAAACTCATCCCGGTCGAATGATGGGAGGGGGACTGGACAAAAAGGGAACACGAAATTTGCTGCATGCAGCCGGTGTCGGCCTCAACGCCAGGTGCTTCCCTCGGTGCATGGACGCCTCTGGCGCTGGGGAGGCGCCCGGAAGACGGCCGATTCAGTGAGCCGATTCGCTGCCCCCCCTTCTTCCCCCCTGCCCTCCCGTCCGACCCAGGCAGGCTCTCCCTCCCTGTCTCTCTCTCTTTCTCTCTCTCTCTCTTGCCCTTCCTCACTCCCGGTCGGTCGCAGGCGCCCGGCCCAGGAGCCCCTCGCTCCTTCCCCGCCCAGCTCCGCGCTGCCCCTGGTCTTCCTCCTGCGCGCCCCCCCCTACCACCTTTCGATCGTTGGCGGCAGAGAGGGGGGTGACGACTAAGGGGGGGGGGTAGATATCATTCAGGAGGCGAAAAAACACACAGACACAATTGATCCTCGATTCCCCCGATAATATTGGAAACTATGGGAAGTGGGGGGAAGACAAAAACCCAGAACATGTGGGAGAATATGGGGAACCATTTTATTTGTGTGTATGTATTTGTGTGTGTCCTTGGGCCCCTTCAATCATGGCGTGGGCCGTGAACTTTCTCCGATGTCATGGCGCCTCTTCTTCTCTCATCACGTCTCTGCCCCCCCCCCCCCAGGGCCGCGCACATGCCGCCGGCCATGATCTGCGCCCCCCCCCCTCTCCTGGACGCCCCCCTCCCTGGGTCGCCCCCGAACCTCTGTGCCGCCTTCCCCCTCGCGCCGCCGTGCCGCTCGCCTCCGCCGCCGCCCCCTTGCCTCGAGGTATCTCGCTGGCGACTCCGGCGCGCCTGCGCCGCCCCGGGGGGGGGGCACGATCCGCAGAGACGGCGCTCTCCAGGGGCAGCCTCTCGCGCGGCCGCGGCGCCGAGAGCTCGCCACGTCGGAGGGGGCACCATCCCCTCCGCCAGCAGAGACGGCGCTCTCCAGGAGGCGGCCTCTCGCGCGCCCGCGGCGCCGACGAGAGGTCGCCACAGCGGAAGGGGGGGCCGGCGCAGCGGCTCTCTCCGCCGGCGGAGGTGCAGGCGGGGGTGCCGGCGAGAGGCCGGCAGCTGCCCTCGTCGTGCTCCTCGATGAGCGCGCCGCACGGCTCGCAGAGCGCCGCTGTGCTCGCAGAGGGCCCGGAGCCGCCGCGGGGGGTCGACGATCAGAATCGCCTCGGAGCAGACATAAAAATGGTCCCGAGCTGCGGGCCCACGGCCCCCCCCCCCAGATGGTATGGTCCCAGGATTCCTCGCCCCCCCCCCCCCTCCCAAGATGGTATGGTCCCAGAGACGACGACGACGACGACGACGACGGCGACGACTACGACGACGGCGATGACGACGACGACGACCACGACGACGACGACGATGGCTGCGGCGGCGACGACGCCAGCGGCGGCGGCGACGACGATGACGACGATGACGACGGCGACGACGACGATGACGACGACGACGACGAGGACGACGAGGACGACGAGGACGACGAGGACGACGACGACGACGAGGACGACGACAACGACGACGACGACGACGACGATCTCTGAACCACCACAGCACCACACCACATCAACAGGGGGGAGGGAGGGCACACCACCGCAGCGCAGCACCACGCCACGCCCACCTCTGAACCACCACAGCACCGCACCACATCCACCGGGAGGGGGGGGGGGCACCGCAGCGCAGCACCACGCCACGCCCACAGGGGGGGGGCGGGGGGGACCATCGCGCGGGGGGGGGGGGCCCAATGGCATCAGCATTGGGGGGGGGGGCCACGAGGGGCCCTCGACCCTCGGCCTCTCCCCCGGGGCCAGGGGATTGGGGCCGGACAGCATCCCCAACAGCGACGCGTCCAGGAGTGACTGTTGTCCGTCGTCGGTTCTCGAGAGAGGGCGCCGTGGCCGTCATTCTCCAGGCTCGCGCCCGCCAGGTCTTGGGCCTCGGGTCGTTTTCACTGAACCACGTTTTGCTAAAGGGGGGGTCTGTCCATCCCCGACAGTCGGGCCGGGCGAAAAGGGGGGATTGGGAAAGGGGGGGTTACGAAATTTGCTGCATGCGGCTGGTTTCGGCCTCACCGAGGGGCCAGGTTTTGGGCCTCAGGTCGTTTTCACTGAGCCACGTTTTGCTAAGGGGGGGTCTGTCCGTCCCCGACAGGTCTTCCTCCCGAGCCGCGCCCTCTGCGTCTCCCGGGGGGCCCGCGGATGGGGCCCGCGGAGGGCCCAGAGGCGGCGAAGGATTCCCGTGGTCTCCTCTCTTCCCGGTTTCCACCATTCAGGAGAGACAAAAACACACAGACACAATTAATCCTCCACTCCCAGGAAAATATGGGAAAATATGGGAAGTGGGGGGGAAGACAGAGACCCAGAAAACATAGGAAAAGATTGGGAATCCTCTTATTTGTGTGTACTTATTTGTGTGTCCCAGGGCCCCTTCAATCCTGCTGCTCCCTTCACGCGCTTGTCCTCGGCTGCCGTCGCCCAGGGCTCCGTTCCGCTTGCCCCCTCGGTGAGGGATCTGTCTCCGCCCTCGCGTCGGCTGCGCTGCCCTTCCTGCCCTCTCTTGCCCCCCGTCTTTCTTAGCTGCCCGTCCTGCTCGGTGCGGTCTCTCTCCGCCCACATTCTCGCCCGTCCTGGTCCTGCCTGACGCGCGTCTCGTTCCCTCTTGTGCATCGCACCCGGCGCGCGCTGCAGGAACGGCGACCCGCGTGCCCTAATTAAGGCTGCCTGTGGCACCTCCGGTCGGCGCTGAGTTTTGTGCGAGGGGGGGTTCGAAGAGAAAGGTTCGCTCACGTATGTGTGTGTGTGTGTGTTTACACACGCGCTCTCTCTCTCTCGCGCGCTCTCTCTCTTTCCCTCCCTTTCTTCCTCATGCGCCGCCCTTCTGTCCCTCCCTCCCTCTCGCTCTCTTGTGTTCTTTGCCTCGCCTGTCTTTCTTTCTTTCTTTCTTTCTCTCTCTCTCTCTCCCTCTCTCCGTCTCCATCTCTATCTACATGTCTTTCGTCCCCCCTCCCTCCCTCCCTCTCATCTCTCTCTCTCTTTTTCTGTTCCTCTCGGTCTCTCTCTCATTTGTTCCCCACCTGTCCATCTCACTCTCTTATATATATATATACAAACATGTAGATAGGAGAGTGAGGGGGCCAAACGGTCACTCGCTGTCCTTATGTGCGTGGCTGAAGTGGGATTATGCGGTGCTGTTGTTGTTGTGTTGTGTTGCTGTTGTTGTGCTTGGTGTTGTTGCCGCTGTTATTATTGTTGCTGTTGTTGTTATTGTTGTTGTCACGTGTTGTCGTTGGTATTGTTGTTGGTGGTGTGTTCGTTGTTATTGTGGCTGTTGTTGATGTTGTTGTTGTTGTTGCTGCTGTTGTTGCTGCTGTTGTTGCTGCTGCAGTCGCTGCTGCTGCTGCTGATGTTGTTGTTGTTGTTGTTGTTGGTATTGTTGGTGTTGTTGTTGCTATTGTTGTGTGTTGCTTGTTGTGCTCTGTGTGTTGTTTGTTGTTTGTTGTTTGTTGTTGTTTGGCGTCGTCCCCCCCGCGACCCACCCCGCGACCCGCCCCGCGACCCGCCCCGCGACCCACCCCGTGACCCACCCGCGACCCACCAGCGACCCACCCCGCGACCCACCCGCGACCCATCCGCGACCCAACCCGCGACCCTCCCGCGACCCACCCCGCGACCCACCCGCGACCCACCAGCGACCCAACCGCGACCCTTCCACGACCCACCGGCGACCCACCCGCGACCCGGCCCGCGACCCACCCGCGACCCACCACGCGACCCACCCCGCGACCACCCCCCATTGCTTTAACGAGAAACATCGGCGCCTGCTAAAAGTTTGGCGCCAGCGGCGGGCTTCTTCAGAGCCTCGCAGACTGCCGACGTCCTCGCCGCCCCCTCACTCTTATCCGCACTTGCGTGGTGCAATGTGTGTATGTATGTATGTATGTATGTATGTATGTATGTATGTATGTATATATATATATGTATATATATATATATATACGTAGCACCCCGCAGATGCCGGTAAGAGTGATGGGGGCAGTGGGGACGTCGGCAGTTTGTGAGACTCTTGAGAAAACCGCCGCAGGCGCCGAAGTTTCACAAGAAAATTAAGAGAGCCCGCCGCAGGC
The DNA here is from genome assembly GCA_963575745.1 of Prorocentrum cordatum. Lineage (NCBI taxonomy): Eukaryota > Dinophyceae > Prorocentrales > Prorocentraceae > Prorocentrum > Prorocentrum cordatum. Next base: position 29,514 of record CAUYUJ010017816.1, read on the forward strand.
GCCGATTTTTCGTTAAACCAATGTGGGTAGGTCGCGGGTGGGTCGCAAATGCGCCGCGGCTGGGTCGCGGGTGGGTCGCGGGTGGGTCGCTGGGTGGGTCGCAAGTGGGTCGCAAGTGGGTCACGGGTGGGTCGCGGGGTGGGTCGCAAGTGGGTCGCAAGTTGGTCGCGGGTGGGTCGCAGGGTGGGTCGCGGGTGGGTCGCAAGTGGGTCGCAGGTGGGTTGCGGGTGGGTCGCGGATGGGTCGCGGGGTGGGTCGCGGGTGGGTCGCGGGGTGGGTCGCGGGTGGGTCGCTGGTGGGTCGCGGGTGGGTCGCGGGGTGGGTCGCGGGGTGGGTCGCGGGTTGGGTCGCGGACGGGTCGCGGGTTGGGTCGCGGGTCGGGTCGCGGGGTGGTTCGCTGGTGTGTCGCGGGGTGGGTCGCGGGTGGGTCGCGGGTGGGACGACGACAACAAACAACAACAACAACAACAACAACAATCATTTTACCCGAACGCGCGGTGTTCTCCCCAGTGCCAGGGTTTTCATACGACACCAGGCAATACCCCCACTTCGTGGGGGGGCATTACAAGCTCTACCAAATATCCAAACGACTCTTCGCGACCACCCAAACCCAGCTTCCCGCCCTATGACGTTGGGACACTTCACTTCGTGGCGTGCGGACGACCGTGGCTACTACACTGGCGTGGGGTACACACCCACAGAACTTGGTCACTTATTCGGGGCGCGCATGTGCCCAGCATGGTGCAATTGTGCCATGCTGGGCACATGCGCGGATGGTATTATTTGACAGGGATGATGGCCCTGGCAGGTGCGCAACCGTTGTCGCAGAAGTTCGAAAAAGTTGCTCGCAAAAGCCCGTTTGACAGAAATGTTTAAAAAGTGTTGGGTTTCCTACGAATCCGCAAGAGCGCGCGGGATGAGATTTTGACATTTTTTTGTTGAAAAACCATTGGTTTTTTGATGTTTTTATGTTAAAATCGCTCCGAACACTAAGCTTTTGGAAGGATTTCGTCTTGCGCGCGCGAATGTCCACTTTACCTTATTTTTTGCAAGGGATTCTTGAAATTTGATTATATTAGAACAAGAAATGTCATTTTATAGTGTTTTTTGCAAGGGAAAAGCGGGGGGGAACAAAACAACCGGATCTTGATGACATCGAATTACCTGAGGCTTCCTCACGAAAATGATGAAAATGTAGCTGCGGCCTAGGCGGCGCAGGGGGGCCGTGCACCAGGGGTCCCAACAATAATTATTCTTTAGAATTAATAATGTTCAACAACAACAACTACTACTACTACTACTACAACAACAACAACATTACCAACAACAACAACAAGAACGCAACAAGCAAACTGTTCACCACGGACCCCCACTTCAGCCTCGCACCCAGGAACAACGAATGAGCGTTCGGCTCCCTCACTCTGATACATTTATATATATATATATATATATGTATGTGGACAGGCCCGCCAGCACCAAGTCTGCGCATTCTTCCTTTTCACGAGGCTGGAGTCGTGCCGCTCCCCTCCTGTATCCGTTCCCTCTCCGCGCCTCTTCTTCTTTTTTGCTGAAGCCTTCTCCCGCATCCGCTAGCGGCACATTTTCCACAAACGCCAACGTGACAGATGCAAGCAAGTGTCTGCTTCCTCTACATAGAGGGGGCACAAGCGTGTGAGCCATCCTGTAGACGAGAAATCAGCAATCCTGGTGCTTTTATTTGGATCCCTTTGCTTTCTGGGATGATACTCAACGAAACCCTGTAATTTCACTGGGATCCGTGGGATTCCTTTGATTTCATACCCTGGAGCAGAACCAACCTTGGGATCCCCAGGAGGTTCAAGGCTCAGAACCCTAGGAATCCCAATGAAATCGCCGGGTTCGCGACGTCGGTGATGCGCAAATCTGGTGATTACATTGGGATTCCTGGGATGTAAATTGGCGAAACCCTGCGGTTTCATTTTGGTTCCGGGGATTCCTGGGATTTCATACCCTGGAGCAACACCAACCTCGGGATCCCCAGAGGGTCCAGGACTCAGAATCCCAGGAGTCCCAATGGAATCACAGGCTTCGCGACGTCGGTGATGCGCAAACCTTGCAATTTCATTTGGATTCCGGGGATTCCTGGGATGCAAATCGGTGGAAATCGTGTGATTTCATTGGGGTCCTTGGGGTTCCTGGGGCATCATACTTTGGAGCAAAACCAACCTTGGGATCCCCAGGAGGTCCAGGGCTCAGGACCCCAGGGGTCCCAATGAAATCGCAGGATTCGCGACGTCGGTGATGCGTAGGACCTGCGACGTCTTTGGGATTCCTATGGTTCCCGGGGTGCAAATCAGCGAAACCTTCTGATTTCATGTGGGTTCTTAGGGTTTCTGGGGTTTCAAGCTTTGGAGCAGCACCAATTTTGGAATTCTCAGGAGGTCCAGGGCTCAGAATCTCATGAATCCTAGCGAAATCTCAGGTTTCGCGATGTCGATGATGTGCTACAAAGCTTAGAATTTCAATTCGATTCTTCGGATTCCTGGGATGCAAATGAACGAAACCTTGGGATTTCATTTGGATTCCTGGGATTCCTTCGGATTTTCAGCCCTGGCCTTTTGTGACTCCAGGGCTCGTGCTTGGTTTTCGCTCCAGGGTACAGGAATCCCAGGCATCCCAATGGAATCGCATGATTTCGCCGATCTGCATCCCAGGAATCCCAGGAATCCTAATGACATCATCGGGTTTGCGCATCACAGACGTCGCGAACCCTGCGGTTTCATTGGGATTCTGGGGATCCCAAAGGTTGTGTTCCAGGGTATGAAATATTAGAAAAACCAGGAACACCAGTGAAGTTGAAGGGTTTCGTTGATTTGCATTCCAGGAATCGCAATGATCTCACTGAAATCAGAAAAGTGTGGGCATCACCGCCGTTGGGAACCTTCTGATTGTACTGGGACTCCTGGGATTCTGAGCCCTGGACCTCCTGAGGATCCCCAGGTTGGTTTCGCTCCAGGGTATGGAATCCCACGAACCCCAGGAATCCCATTGAAATTGTAATCCAGAAACCCTTATAATGAGGACGATCGAGGTCGTTTCAAAGCAGTCCCCGGGGACTGCTTTGAAGAATGGCAACGTTCAAAGCAGTCCCATGGGACTGCTTTGAACGATGCGGACTTCTGGCCAGAAGAGTGCAGGGAGGAACAGGAGGAGGAGGAGGAGGAGAAGGAGAAGGTGGAGAGGGCTGTTGCAAGGTGCGCCGATGGCTCCTGTCCGTCGCCACGCTGTGCCCAGGGGGGGAAGAGGTGGAGGAGAAAAAGGAGGGGGAGGGGTTCGAGGAAGGATCGGCGAGGTTTTTCTCATCAGTTTCGGCCTCTGGAGGCCCAGCGGGACAACAAAGCCTCAGTTGCGGCGATCCAGAGTAATTCTTTCAAAATCGAAGATTTCCCTCTGCCCCTCTGCCTTCAGGGGTGTTTGCATATATATATATATATATATATATATATATATATGTATGTATGTATGTATGTATGTATGTATGTATGTATGTATGTATACATAGATGTGTACATATGTGTATATATGGGTGTATATATATTGCTATTTGTATATATGTTTATATTCGTCGTCGCCGTCGCCGCCGTCGTCGCCGCCGCCGCCGTCGTCGCCGTCCTTCCAGGGCGCCCCCCCGCTTCGAGTAGCGGTCACGGGGGGTCATCCTGGAGGGGCGCGTTCTGTCTCCCTCCCTGGGTGCGGGAAGTGGTCACGGGGGGGGGGGCGCTCTGGTGGGGCGCGTTCTGACCACCTCCCCGGGACCCTGGGGCACCCCCCCCCGCCGCGAGGAAGCGGTCACGGGGGGGGCGCCCTGCAAAGGTGAGCTCTCGACCCTTCCCCGATCCTCCTCACTGCATTCTCCCTCCCGCCCTCCTCCTCCGGTGCCGTTCGGCTCAAGCAGTGCCGTTCGGCTCAAACCAGCGCCGACGTCGGCGGTGGCACGGGCTCGCGCCTGTGCAGGATGGACAGAGAATTGCACATATTGGCAAATATGTGCGAAACGGCGGCCCTGGAGGAAGCAGAGAAAAAAAGGGCCGCAGTTGCGGGGCCTCCATGGGGCAAAGGCGGCGATGGGGCAGCTCGTGGATGGCGGGGCGACCGCAGTGGCGGATGGGGCGGCGGGGATGGCCGCAGTGGTGGATGGCGCATGGCAAAGGGATGGATGGGGAAACGGCGACGGAGTTGACCGCAGTCGCGGGTGGGAGTGCGGCGGCGGGGGTTGGCAATGCGGAGAGGAGGGTGGCGGCGGAATTCATGGCGCCAGTGGAAGTTGGGGGGGCCGCGCCAGCGGTGGAGGAGAGGGCGCAGGCGAACGCGAGCAGGACCGCTGGAGCGGATGGGAAGACGGCCGCTGGAGCGGTTGGGAAGACGGCCGCTGAAGCGGATGGGAAGGCGGCCGCGAAAACCAATGGCAAGGCGCAGTTGCGCACGTCCAAGGAGAGGGCGCCCCCACAGGGCGAGCGGCAGACGACGCGAAGGGCAAGGGGAAAACCGCAGTGGCGCATGTCCTAGGGCGAGGAGGTGCCGCAGTTGCGGACGCCAGCCGCCGTGGGGTGTACACGCTGGAGTACTTCCAAACCTACGCGGCGTGCTGGCATGGCAACTATAAGCAGCACAACGCGGCCTTGAGGTACTACCGCGAAAAGTGCGAAAACCCAGCTGACCCCTTCAACAGCCGATTTCCTGTTTTTGACCCCGCAGTTGTGGTGCCGATTTCGCGCATTATCAAGCGCAAAGGGCGCGGACGGGGCGCAGGGCAACAGGGGCTGGGAGTGGGGCCGCGCAGAACTGGCCCCGTGGTCTCGGTTGCAGCTGGTCGCGCAGATGGATGCGGCCACAATGGAACTCGTCGCGTGCGGCCCTGACAACGACCGCAGTCGCGGATTGGTCAGGTGCGAGTTTCGCCCGTGCCTGGGCAGTTGCGACCGCAATAGGCACGCCAAAGGGGTGGACAGAGGAGAAGCGCAGGCGGTCCGCTTGCCCGTGTGGGATTTCGCCCTCATCCGCGACGGCGGCTCAGGCATTCGCGTTCACCCGGAATGGTCCAGTCCGAAGTTCAGCCTGTATGAGGTTGAGCCTCGCTGGGGGCCCGTGCAGCCCCCGGGGGCGGGCCTCGGCAAGAGCGCGGGACGTGGCACGTACGCATACTACGTGAGATTGCACGCCAAGCCAATATCGGGGCGGTTCGACGCAGCCAAAGGAGTTGGGCTACAACCGAGGTGGGAGAGGGCTTGAAACCGCAGTTGCGGAAACAGATCTCGTGACACCGCGATCCTTGCACTCACTTCGCGTCGTCGTCCGCAGTTGCGGCGCCCCCGCTCGCATTCCGCATGCGTCCGCCCGCAGTTGCGGCGCCCGCGCGAGTGAACTCCGCAAGCGGATCGTCCGCGCTTCACATCCTTTGAGTCAGTCAGCAATTATCTGGGCTTGTCCGCAGTTGCGGCAGGCGGAAACGCAGTTGCGGCGCGCGGCTTCTCGCGCGAAGAGTCACGAAGAAAACTCCACGGCTCATCTTGTCTTACTCTTGTCGTCGCCTACTTAATTGTCTCTTCTGGATTCCCCTTCGTCAATGTCAGGCCCTTTGGTCCCACTTTGTCGCCTTCTATCTCTCCTCGGTTCTCCTTCGTCGCCCCCCCCCCCCCCCCTCCTCCCCAGTCCTGTCCTGCCGCGCTTGCGTTCTTGAGGCCACCCTCGGTGTCCTCGTTCCCTCCGTCGTCCTCCTCGCTGTCCTCTTCGTAATTGCCAATCCTGGCCTTCGCACCCGTCGCCCTCTTCCTCATTCGCCGCAGCCGTGTCCGAGCATCCGTTGGGGGGGCGCGCTTCTCGCGGCGGCATGCCGCAGTTGGAGGTCGCCCATGAGGAGATGCTGGCGGCGCTGAGGGGCCGCCTGGGAGCGCGCTTTGCAAGGGGGGAGAATCGCAGTAGCGAATCCCCCCAGCGAGGCCACGCAGCGGAGGAGGAGAAAGCCGCAGTAGCGAATCCCCCGCAGCCGCGCAGCCTTCGGGGAGGAGAACGCCGCAGTAGCGGATCCCCCGAGCGAGCGCCGCGCGAGGCGACTTCGGCGTCGAGTTGCAGCAGGGGTCGGCGGCGGCCGCCGCCGACAGGCGCAAGTTCCTCCGCGGGGCAGCCGCGCGAGCGGTCTCGGAGCGCCCCGAGGCGCAGGGAGGCGCAGTTGCGCCGCGCGCACGGAGCTCCCAGAGCGCAGTTGCGCGCGCGGGACTCGACGCCGCCAGTTGCCAGAGCTTCCACCAGGACCGCAGTTGCGGTAGGGTCATCCGCAGCAAGTTGCGGACATGGGTAATCCGAAGGATTTTTCAGCCCCGTGAAGGTGCAGATGGCCTTGTGCATCCACGGGGGGCGGCTTTCGCAGACAGCCCCCCTCCCCGAGAAGGACGTCAGAGTGCTTGACGCAGGGCCCCCTGGGCCAACCACGTTCGTGCACGTGAACATGCAGAAGAAATGGTTGCTGAAGGTGTGCGCGAAGGGTAAACCAATGGCAGGGGCGTTGAAGGCTTCCAAGGTCTGGCAGGGCCTCGAGGGCACACTGGCGAAACAGGCAGGTGCCGTAGTTGCGGACGAGGAGAGCGACGATGAGAGAGATGGTGAAGATGACCCAATGATGGCCTTGGTCAGTGCTTCGGGCGCCACGAAGAGGCAGGCCGCGACTGCGGCGCCCACCAAGAAGCAGAGGGCGGGAGAGCGTAGCTCCCACCGGGCCTCGAAGACTGGCCTGCCAAGAGGCGAGGTTGCGGACAGACGCGCGTCCGCTGTGCACTGCGTGCAGATGCCCGCCAGGGGCCAGTTGAAGTTCCCAGACGACAAGGACGTTCGCCACGTGCGGGCGGCCAGCTTCAAGCGGCGGACGCTGTGGCTCGACGCTGAAGACCTTGAGTGGTTGATTTTGACGATCATGGGCGACGTGCGCCTCGGCGGAGTGCCCGACGTCACGGACGGCGATAAGGGCGAAGCCGCAGTCGCGGACGGCGATAAGGACGAAGCCGCAGTCGCGGACGAGCCCCCCGTGGCGCAGGGAAGCGGGGCCGGTTACACCGTCGCATGGAACTTCAAAGGCGCTTCGGCGGCCACCATCACGCGCGAGTGCGCCGACCGCGGCAAGGCGATCGAGATGGAGGTGAAGTAACTGACCAAGAAGAAATGGGAGGCAGCGGGGGATGCAAAGGCGCGCGGCTACGACTGGGCCCAAATCACGGACGAGCAAAGGAAGCAGGCGGCCCTGGACTACCTCGACGTCGCCGCCCCGTCTCTCCTGCTCTGAGCTCGAAACCGAACTGGCCGCAGTTGCGGCGGCGCCGCAGTTGCGGGGCTGAACGGGGGCGCGGGCGCTGAGGCAATGAGCGCCGCAATTGCGGGGTTGAGGGGGCTTTCCGAGGGCCAGAAGTCGCCTGTCTTTTTGAGGGGTTGGGGTGTTTCACGAGAACACACCCCCGTGTGCTTACTGGATGCGCGCAGACGCAGAGCTTCGTAGAGATGCATAGAAACCTTGTGCGCGAGATGAGTGGGGCTTCCGCTCGAGCGGGGTTCAACAAATGTATGTGTCTTCCCCTGCGCCTTTCCTTTGTCCCCTTCCTTCCTTCCCCTCCCCCTAATTGCCCTTGCCATTTCTTCTCCTTTCCCACCCGCTCCCGCCCCTCACTGTCATGCCCGCAGCCGCGTGCCAGGCCCGAGCCGCTCGGCGCGCGGGCGCCCATGGGCGCCCCGGTGGGCCAAACATGGCACGTCCACGATGGCGGCGAGCACTTCGAGGTGGAGTGGCTCTGTTACGACAGCGGGGCGCCACCGAGGAAGACTAAGTACGGCACCGCGGGGGTCGCGAACATACTGAGCCGCAGTTGCGGCGCTCCTTGCCCCGAAAAGATAAGGGTGCACGCTTGTGCGGATTCTGCGTGCAAGGCGAAGTGGCCGTTGTCGCAGTGCGGCGACGTAGAGCCGCCGAGTTTTCACCTGCGGCCAACTACGTGGCGGCCAGACGCAGCTGGACCGCCCGCAGTTGCGGCTCCCGCAGCGGCAGCAGCACTTCCAGCACCAGCACTTTCTCCAGGAGCACCCGCTGCAGCAGCGCCAGCACATGCCCCCGCAGCGGCAGCAGCAGCTCAAGTCCCTGCGACAGCGCCCGCAGTACCACCACTTCCCCCTCCAGCAGCAGCGCTCCCTCCAGCAGCTTCTGCACCCGCCGCAGTTGTGGCTCCCGCAGCACCAGGGGCAGCTGCATCGGACACCGCCGCCCCCGCAGGGCCATCAGCTCCTGGCGATCCTGCGCCGAAGTCAACCGCACCCGCAGCAGAAGCACCTCCTCCACTGGCGGAACCCGCAGTTGCGGGTGGAGCTCCTGAAGGGGTGGCAGCTGGCACGCAGGCGCCACTTGCAGCGCGCGTGCCACCAGCGCGACCGCTGGAGGAGAGCTGGTCCAAGACACACGTCGCTTTCTTCCCCTGCCCAGACCCGCGGGCAGCAGCCGCAGTGGGGCGCCCATTGCCGCGGCCTTGCGCCCGCGGGTCGCGGCGCCACCCCTGGCACCAGAGACAGCAGTACCCCTGGAAGACGGTCCAGAGATGGAGGCCGCAGTGGCGACGAGGGTGCCTGACAGAGTCATGGCGCTCATGAGGGAAATCCTGTCGGAGGGTTCCTACATGGGACACGCGGCATTCGTGCTGTTTGCCCTGCGGTTCGAGCGTCGACCGTGCATGTGGGAAGGCGAAAACCGCAAGGACATCGTTGACTTCTATGCGCCCTGGGCCTTGGCGACGTGCACTGAGCCATGCGCCGTCGACGGCGTGGCGTGCGTACTTCACGGGGGGCCCCGCAAGACCGCGGTGGCTTGGGCGCGGGGGGCGCAGGACCTGTGGCCAGTAACTCCTGAGCACCCTCTCCACGAGATGCGCCGCTGGGTGGCCGCAGTTGCGGTGGGTGCGCCGCGCACGGAGGGGATGGACCCGCTGAATGAGTTTTACGGGCCTCTAGGCCAGTGGATCGTTGGTGCCATTTGCGATCGAAGCTGCGGCGTGGACCTGATGGCGATGATGTTGCAGAAGCCGATCGAGACGCGCAGGTGGCTGCGGGAAGAACTCTACGAGTTCGGAGTAGCCCGCTGGGACGTGCCATGGTTGCACGACGTGCTCGTGGCCACGCAGGAACTCGACCTCGAGGCTGTGCGCGCGTACCGCAGTTGCGGGGGCAGCGGCCCTCCCAGGCCCATCGTCCTGGACGGCGCCGAGGGCGAGGGCAAGCCAACAGAAGCGCTCGGGGGGCCAGGCGCGCCAAGCCCCCTCCTCATGGAAGCGTTGAAATGGTAGACGGGTGTGAAGGACGACGGGGCGCTGTTGGCCATGGCTGCGTACATGACAGAGGCGTTGCAGGAGGAACAGATCAGTGCGCGCGCACTGGCCCGCGCGCGCCCGAAGCTCGCAGCTGAGCCTGAGAAGCGCAAGGTATGCCCGCACACGCTCCGGGACAGGCAGTTGGTGTGCCAGGAGTTGGAGAAGCACGCCCGCAGTTGCGGTTGGTGGGGCGTTGGCCCTCTGTCACGTAGTTCGCTTGTGTCGTTTTGCGGGCGGTTCGCGTGGCCGAAGGGCTGGGGGTTGGCCCGCCAGAGGAAGACGGTTGCGCAGTGGTTCTACAGGAGGCGCCAAACAGATGCAAGGACCGCAGAGGGCGCAACTGGCCAGCGCCGCGGCCGCGGCACGCAAGGCGCGCCGACGAAGGCTCCATGGTTGGAGGCCGCTCTATACGAATGGTGGTCCCACACGAGGTATTCGGCGGGCTGGAAGGCGGTGGCGAAGCGAACCGCAGTCGCGGAAGAGAAGCCCAAAATGCTCGCCAGGTTCGCCCAGTCCTTGCTGCTCACCAAGGCGAAGCAACTCGTCGCGGAGTACTGCGTGGAGGCCATGAAGCGGGGGATCAAGCCGAAAGTGCCGCAGCTGCGGGCCTGGTGGTGGACCAAGTGGCGGCGCTCTTACGGACTGAGCATGAGGAAGCCGAATCGCAAATGCAAGATCCCCAAGTGGTTTCTCCAATCGCGCTCCGAGACAATGATCCTGAACGTAGCGCGGGTCCGCGCAGGAAGGGAGGAGCTTTTGGGGTGCGACCCGCACATCCTGAACTGGGACCAGTCGCCTTTTCACCACAACGAGTCCTCCTCAGCCTCGACGCCGACCTTGGCTGTGAAGGGGGGCATTGTTCCGCTCGTGGAGGCGCGCGACGACAGCAAGAGTCGGTGGACCGCCAACCTGACGGTGTCCAGCGGCGTGGAGGACATCCGCAGTTGCGGACCTCCGCCCGCGGAGCTGATGTTCAAGGGGGGGACTGTCGTCGCTGAGGACTTGGCCGCTCATGCCCGCAGTAGCGGCTTCCCGCAATGGGTGAGCACGGCGACGTCTGAGAATGGGTCCTACCGCACAGACGACGTCACATCGTTCCTGCGGCGGCACTTGCGGGCATGGCCCGACGACCCGCAGTTGCGGGGGAAGTGGGGAATCCTCATGGCCGATGACCACGGCCCGCACAAAGCGGACGCTGTGCGGAGACTCAGCTGGCAGCACGGCTACGTGTTGATCATTCATGGCGGAGGGGCGACCGCAGTTGCGCAGCCTGTGGACGCGGACTTGAACAAGCACGTGAAACGCTTGTACAGTGCCCTCGAAACCAAAGCGCTGGTGCAGCAGATGGCGTTAGGGAAACACGTGCCGCAGTTGCGGCGTGCCGAGTGCGCGGACTTGATGGTTTCTGTGCTCATCAATCTGCAGTTGCACGTGAACGCTGCGCAGGGTTTTCGCAAAGTCGGCATACGGGCGCCTTTTGACAAGTCTGGCGATCTGGAGATTTGCCGAGAGGCGGCGCAGCTCTGGGAAGCAGGGGGCCTCCGAGCGAAAGTGGATGCCGCAGTCGCGGAGGTCCGGGAGGACTGCCGGAAGGGGCGCCTCAAGTGGTCATACAATGACGTGCAGCGGCTCATACACCAGTACGAGACGCATAGAGCCTCATATGCCGCGTTGAACGCGCTCGGAGAGGAAGTGCTCGGCCTGGAGCCAGGCCACGAGGAGAGCGACGAGGAGGGCGAGGAGGCCCAGGGAGAGAAGGAGGGCGATGAGGAGGGCGAGGAGGCCGACTGGGAGGAGGCTATGGCGGAGCATGGCTTGGAGGATGATGGGCTTCGGGAAAAGCAGGCACCTATGGGCTGCGTGGTGGTGGGCGCCCATGCGGCCGAGCTGGAGGAAGTGGCGACGTCTCTGGCAGACACGCTTCGCGAGGTGGAAGGTATGCTGCGCAATGTGGGCATGGAGAAAATGGCGCAACAATGCCGCGCAGAACAACGCAAGCAGAAGAAGTGGCTGCGAGAGCTGGCGCGGGAGGACGACGACCTCCTACGAGCGTTGACTGCCCAGCGAGACCACGATGCCGCAGTTGCGGCGAAACAGGGGCGCCCGGCAACAGAAGCGAACGACAGGGCGAAGGCCCTCCACGACATCAAGAAACAGATTCGGGAGGCCGAAATTGTTCTGAGGGAGAAGAAGGAGGCCGCAGTTGCGGTGGAGGCGGCCCTGGCTAACAAGTACGCCCTGGCCCGGTGGAACCCAGAGGAGTTTAAGGTCAAGAAAAACAGGATGGCTGCTTTGGACCGCTTGGCTCGCGGAAAGGGCGTCCTCTCGGATGAACAGAGGGGGGGGTGGGGTTGGTTCGAAACGAATTCGGGCGAACAGATGTGCAAGGAGCATAAAGAGCAATGGCCGTTGACGTTTGCTGGGTGGCTGCAGCGAGTCGCCAGCGACGCGGCGTCTGGGAATCGTTCGGCGCTGTCGCAGTTCGTGCACTCGGAGACTGCGAGGACCCTGGGCGGGCAAATGGCTCTGGTGATTCCCGCCATGTCCCCTAAAAGCCGCAGTTGCGGACCTGGGGGAAAACCGTCATGAGTCAAACTGAATGCAAAAACCGCAGTTGCGGACTCTCGACAGGTCTTGTCGCTGCGCGCCCTGCGGACGGGTGGCCCCAAGTGCGTTTCAATGTGTGTGGTGATGCGACAAAATTGTTTCCTCGCCCTCCTCCTGCCACTCCCCCGCCCCCCTTGTCTCCTCGTGCCATCCAACTCCAACGTGTCCTTCTGTCCTCCCATCTCCTGCCATCTATTCCCATTCTCCTTTTGGGCGCGTCGGTAGCCGCCGAGGCTCGACGCGGCGCCCGCGCGGCCGCCCGCGGCGACCATGTGGCCGCCTGCGCGTCCGGGATTGGCGTCGCAGGCGATGCCGCGCGGAGCTCGCTTCGCTAACACTGTGCACATCGACGTGGAGGAAAGCGAGGCCGCAGTTGCGGCAGATGACGAGGAAGCCGCAGTTGCGGAAGATGGCGACGACCAAATGACGCAAGATGGCGACAGTGCCGTCGCGTCCTCGGCTTCCCCCGCTGACGAGGCGGAGCCACAAGGAGATTCGGAAGCCGCAGTTGCGGCAACCAACGAGCCCTACATGCCGAAAGTGCTGTCGAATACGCGGGCCTGGAGGCGGGTGCATGTCATCGAGGCGAGCCGTGTGTCTGAGAAGGAGAGATCTGTTTACGAGGCTTGGCAGAAGAAAGCGCAAGGCGAAGCGGGGCGCATCGGCTTCTACGTGGCCAACTTCGGACAGAGCGCAGGGAAGCCCGCACAACGCAGAGGCGAGTTCGCGCATATCCACGCCAATCCTGCCCAAATTATCGCCCTTTGCGAGTGCGACGACGAGTGCTGCAGGGCAATCTCTGGGGAGAGCGACGCACGCGAGAGCACGGCCGCAGTTGCGGACGAGAAGTTCATGAACCGACCCCGATGCCACTACTTGTGCGCCAAGGGCGGGGAGCCTTCGGGGACCCTCCTCATCGGCCTCAGAGACCGCAGCGGCGGCCAAATTGATCACGTGGACTTTACGAGGCTTTTCCACAAGAAGGAGAAGTCGAAGCCGAAGAAGAAGAAATCCGCAGTTGCGGGGGTGGCTGCGCCAAAATGGCACAACAAGTAGTCGAGGGCGATGGTTGCGCGCATCGCCCTGGGCGAAACGTTGCCCCATTTGGGGAAATCCTTCAACGTCATGGCGGTGCACGCCCACCACAATTTGGCCAACCAAGATTGGGGCCCGAAGAAACTCCAGGAATTCTACGAGTGGTTCGCCGAGTACGACGCGAAGTGGGACGTCAAAGTCTGCATGGTGGACTTCGACATGCGCATGTTCCAGCTCGTGTCCTGGTGCCGCAGTCGCGGAGTCACGGTGGGCGTCGCTGCGCGGGCCCCCTGGAAGACAGCAGGCGGCCAGCCCAGGGCAGACAGTATGGCAATTCTGTTCATCAGTTGCCCTGGGAGATACGAGCTTCGGCATGGCCTGGGCGCCCTGCACGACGGCCCTGGCGGGTTCTTAGCAAACTCCCCTGGCGCCTCTTTGCGCACCTTCGATTACGCGAATGGCCCTGGGAAGATGCTGCAGACTTACTTGCCGAAGGCTGGTGCCGTCGCAGACAAGCTTCGCGACTTCGTGATGCCATCTAACGCCTCCGAGGCCGCAGTTGCGGAATTCGAGCCAAAGATGGCGCGCCGTGCACGGGGCGAGTGGGTGCCCGACCCCTTCCGAGTCAGGCGGGGCAAGCTGGGCGACGCGATCTGGGACGGCTCCGTCGGCAAGGCGCGAAACGGAGCGCGCTTCCCCCTGGTGGCTTTCACGCGCAACACGGGTCGCAGATCACCAGAGAAGGTTGCTGAGAGAAGTGAAAAGGAAAAGAAGCGGAAGCAAGAGAAAGGCGCTTGCAAGGGCGGCCAGAAGGGCAGCAACAACGGAGGTGACAAGGACACCGCAGTTGCGGGAAAGGGCGCCCAGAGTAACGCTGCCCACAGGGGAACCGCAGTTGCGGGGAGAACCGCTGAGGCTGAGCCGCTGGTATCTCACCACCCAGTTTGGGGGTTTGAGCCTCTAGGTCGTGTTCCGACCCCCTCCTATGCCGCAGTTGCGGCTGGGCCCTCTCGCGCCGGCGGAAGTGGCGCGTGGAGGGCGGAGGATCCCGCGAGGGAGTGGAGGGCGGGATGGCGCGCTGATGAGTGGTCGAGCTGGGCAGGATGGCGCGCTGACGAGCAGAAGTGGTGGGATGATAATCGCGCCGCAGTTGCGGACAATGCCACGGAGGGTTCGCCTCCTAATCGCATGTGGGCGGGCATGCCCGACCAGGCGCAGAACGCGGGCCACGCGGGGCCGTGGAACGACCGCGCTCCCTGGACCTACGAAACGACACGTTGGTAATGGCCGCAGTTGCGGGCAAGTGCAGCAGAAGGTTTGCGGCCGCAGTTGCGGGCAAGTGCAGCAGAAGGTTTGCGGCCGCAGTTGCGGACAGCGCTTCGTCGAGACAAGTTGGCAAATCATCATTGACGTCATCGCCATCTTCCTCATCGATCGCCATCGCCATCATCATCCTGCAGCTGCTGCCCCTCATGTCGCCTTGCGAGGTAAGCGTTCAAAGCAGTCCCAGGGGACTGCTTTGAAGACTGCTTTGTAGCGTTCAAAGCAGTCCCAGGGGACTGCTTTGAAACGACCTCCCGTCCTCATTATAAGGGCTTCTGGATTAGGGTTTCGTTGGGTACCATCCCAGAGATCCCAGGGTTCCCAATGGAAACACAGCGTTTTCGCATCACCGACGTCGCGAAATTTGTGATTTCATGGGGATTCCTGGAACTCTGAGCTTTGAACCTCCTGGGGATCCCAAGGTTGGTTTTGCTCCAGGGTGTGGAATCCAAGGAATCCCACGGATCCTTGTGACACCGCAGGGTTTCGTTTAGTATCATCCCAGAAGTCCAAGGAACCACCGTGACATCGCAGGGGTTTGTTGATGTCTCGTCTACAGGATGGCTCACACGCTTGTTCTCCCTTTATGTACAGGAAGCAGACGCTTGCATCTGTCACGTTAGCGCTTGTGGAAAATGTGCCGCTAGCGGATGCGGGGGAAGGCTTCAGCGAAGAAGAAGAATAATAAAAAGAAAAATAAGAGGCGCGGAGAGGGAAGGGATACAGGAGGGCAGCGGCACGACTCCAGCCTCGTGGAAAGGAACAGGCGTAGAGTGGGTGCTGAGGGGGTGCTGCGCCACATATATACATACATATATATATACACACATATACATATATATATATATATATATACATATGTGTATATATATATATATATTTCTCGTCCGCTTCCGCTCAACTGCACTCGCCTTGCGGGTGTCGCACGGAGTTGGCTAGATGTGCATTCCCCTTTCCGTAGCCTCTTTTTGCCCCCTGGGCACCCCGCCGTCGCGACCGCCGCAAAAGGGCCCCCGAAAGGACCCGCGGGGGGAGCCCCCAAGCCCCCGCGGCACCGAGGCGCGCTGGCGCCCCGAACCCTCAAGCATCAGAGGATAGGTATACGGGGGGAACGCATCGACCCCCAATCGTCCATTGATCGCCGACAGGGGCCCGATAGCCCCAACCTGCCGCGGAAGGTGCGGATTCACTATCGGGGGCTTATCGCCGATCTCTCGGCGATGCATCGCCGACTCCAGGTCGATGGCCCCCCCTTTGCCTATCCCCCTATCGCTGCCACTCAAGCAGTGGCCAGGCGTCCTGGCTTTGCCTGTATGTACCCACCAAGAACTGTTCTAACAGCCGTGTGTGGTCTGTGCACGACGCGTTCTTGGAGTATTTTTCTGGTCGAGGCCGCCTCGGTGAACCACAGCTGGTTTCTGTACTGCGAATGTTGTTTTTTTGTCCTTGGAACACGGCTGGGTTCTAAGAACATGTCGTGGTAGGCCTATAGGAATGCCGGGTCGGTCGGTCCCTGCTCAAGCCGAAGCGCGACCGCGCCCCTGGCCCGCCGCCCAGCCATGTGCGCAGACGCCGCCGGCACGGAGGCCGCGCCCCGTCGCACCCGATCCAGACCCCTCTCGCGTCGTGACAGAAACCAGCGACGGGAGGTTTTTCGCAATCCTCGGCCCCCGGGGAGCCTCACCGGAGCCGCGGGGCCGTCCAACACCGGCTCGGGAGGAAAGAGCCGGTCCCCGGGGGAATGGGCCGAGACCTCCCCAGAGATCCGACGTCGTGATTTTTTCAAGTCGCGGACCCCGGAAGTCTTGACCCATCCCCCAGGACCGGTTTTTCATCCCCGAGGCCTGGCGAGGGCCCCTGGGGGCCGAAATGTGCGAGAAACCTCCGTCCTGATTTTTTCAATGCGCTGGATCCCTGGGGATCTGGGGGTCGACCTCGCGAGGAAACGGTGCCGTCGGGGGCCCGGGCAGGGAGGAGGAGGGGGAGGAGGAGGAGGAGGAGGAGGAGGAGGAGGAGGAGGAGGAGGTGGAGGAGGTGAGGAGGAGGAGGAGGAGGAGGAGGAGGAGGAGGAGGAGGGGCCCGAGGCGCGCCCCCTGGCCGCCGAGCTGGCGCGGCGCCTGCCCGGCCTGCTCTTCGCGGGCGTCGACCGCTTCCCGCTGGCGGGCGGCCGGCGCCCCCCCGGCGCGGCGGCGGAGGCTTGGCGTCGCTCGGACGTGTGCATGTGTCCTTCGGCGAGGACCATCGAGGAGCATCCTTGATCACTTGGCGACGAAAGCCACGCACGAAACCGACAAAAAAGCACAGGGAAGGGACGTCCGGGCGACGGCCCGGAGGAGTGCGGCCGGCGCCCCGCGCCGGTCCCCGTGCTGGCCGTGCGGGCGCGGGCCGTCGGGGAGCTGCTGGACGCGGGCACCGCGGAGGCGATGGCTGCGCTGTCGCAGGCCGGCGGCGGGCCCGCGGGGGGGGGGGGGAGGCGCGGAGGAGGGGCGGGCCCTCTCGGATCGGGGGCGGAAGAGAGGGGGGTGATGACTGGGGGGGGGGGGGGATATCATGGCGGGGGCCATGATATCTCCCCAGATTTCATGGCGCCTCTTCGTATTTCATTACGTCCCTGGCCCCCCCGCTGGGCCGCGCACGTGCCGCCGGCCATGATTTGCACCCCCCCCTCTTGGACACCCCCCTCTTGGCCGCTCCCGATCGGAAGGCCCGCGGGGGCTTTCTCCCGGGCGGCGGCGTCGGTCCTCGGCGGCCTTCTTCCAGCCGATCGGGGGGCCGTCCGGCAGCCGCGCCCCTCGCCGTGGGCGTGCTGCGGGCGTGCCCGGGTCGCCCCGCGAACGGCCACTGGGGGCCCGAGGTATGGGCATGGCCCGGTGAAGCCATCGGCAGACGGGGCGGGCCTTCTCAGGAGGCTCGGGAGCCCCCCGGCCGTGGGGGCGGTGGGCTCCCCCTCCATGCAGCTGCGCGAGGGCAGGGGGCCTTGGGAGCGGCGGGCTCTCCTGCAAGTTGGCCCTGGTGTGTCTTGCGCCCGAGCTCGCTTGGAAAATGAATGATACCAGAGAAAAACCCAATCAGAACTTGGGGGGGGCTATGGGGCTTCAGGGCTTTAGGGCTATGGGGCTATAGGGCTATAGGGCGATGTGGCCATAGGGATATAGGGCTAGAAGCCTTTAGGGCTATGGGGCTATAGGGCTACAGGGCTAAAGGGCTATAGGGCTAAGGGCTATAAGGCTATTCGGGCTATAGGGCTATAGGGCTATATACGGCTATGGGGATTTAGGACCATAGGGCTATAGGGCTATAGGGCTATAGTGCTATGGGGCTATGGGGCTATGGGGCTATGGGGCTATTGGGCTATTGGGCTATTGGGCTATAGGGCTATCGGAGGTGAGGGGGTGAGATCGAAGTGGAACGGCGAGCCCCCCACCGGGAAATCGGTTTCGGTTTCGTGTTCGTGCGTGCCGTGTGTGCGAGGCGAAGCTGCGTGGGCGGGCGCGAAAAAGTCTCCTGTGGCTGAGGCGCGGCCGGACCAAATGTTTCTCTTCCGGGGCATGGGGCCCCGCGGTGTCCCGCCGGTGTCCCGCGGTGTCCTCCTGTGGCTGAGGCGCGGCCGGACCAAATGTTTCTCATCCGGGACGCGGGGCCCCGCGGTGTCCCGCCGGTGTCCCGCGGTGTCCCGCGGTGTCCCGCGGTGTCCCGCGGTGTCCCGCCGGTGTCCCGCGGTGTCCCGCGAGGATCATGATGAGATGATGATGATGATGATGATGATGATGATGATGATGATGATGATGATGATGCTGATGCTGATGCTGATGATGATGATGATGATGATGATGATGATGATGATGATGGTGTCCCGATGAAGATGATGATAAGGTTGATGATGGTGTCGATGATGATGATAGTGTCCCGATGATGAGGATGATGATGCTCATGATGATTATGTTG
Source organism: Prorocentrum cordatum (assembly GCA_963575745.1). Classification (NCBI taxonomy): domain Eukaryota; class Dinophyceae; order Prorocentrales; family Prorocentraceae; genus Prorocentrum; species Prorocentrum cordatum. The sequence continues at coordinate 47,792 of CAUYUJ010017816.1, forward strand.
ATGATGACGATGATGGTGTCCCGATGATGATGATGATGATGATGATGATGATGATGATGATTCCGATGATGTTGGTGATGATGATGTTGATGGAAATGGTGTCACGGCGATACTGATGTTGATGATGATGTTGATGATTATGGTGTCCCGATGATGATGCTGATGATGATGATGGTGATGATGATGATGGTGATGCTGATGGTGTCCCGATGATGGTAATAATGATAGTGACGATGTTGATGATGATGTTGCTCATGATGATAACGGTGCCCCAATGATGATGATGATGATGATGATGTTGTTGATGATGATGATGTCGATGATGATGATGCGATGATCATGATGATGATGGTGTCCCGAGGATGATGGCGATGTTGATGATAATGTTGATGATGAGAACGATGGTTATCATGATGGTGTCCCGACTATGATGATGATTCTGATGATGCTACTGATGATGATGATGATGATGACTGTGTCCCGATGATGATGATGCTGATGATGATGATGATGAGCTGATGACGGTGATGATGATGATGTTGTCCCGATGATGATGCTGACGTTGATGATGATGATGCAGATGATGATGATGATGATGATGATGATGATGATGATGATGATGATGATGATGTGTATGATGATGGTGATGATGACGGTGCCCTCATGATGATGACGATGTTGGTGATGATGTTGATGTTGATGATGTTGATGATGATGATGACGTTGATTGTGACAGCGATTGTGATATCGATAGTGAGATCGATATTGAGACCGAGTGTGAGATCGATTGTGTGATCTATTGTGGGATCGATTGTGAGATCAATTGTGATATCGATCGAATGAGATAGATCGAGTGAGATCGATTGTGAGATCGATCGAGTGAGATCGATCGAGCGAGACCGATAGTGAGATCGATACTGAGATCGATAGTGAGACCGATCGAGTGAGACGTTGGTTCCCCCCCCCGAACCTCCTTATCACCCGAAGGGTGGTCGTATAGGTACGGCTATAGGGCTATAGGGTTAAAGTGCTATAGGGATATATGGCGATTGGGCTATTGGGCTATAGGGATATGGGGCTATCGGGCTAGGCACCCCTGGGCACTTCTGGGCACCCGGGCACCCCTGGGCACCCGGGCACCCCATGGCAGGGCACCCCCGGGCACCCGGGCACCCGGCCCCGGCCACCGAAATCGGCCACACACCTGGGCACCTGGGCACCCCCGGGAACCCCCGGGCACCCGGGCACCCGGCCCCGGCCACCGAAATCGGCCGCTCACCTCACCTCAGCTTTATATCCGCTAGGACCCCTACAGAGGCAAGCTCTGATTGGGGAAAAAAAGTCCCTCTTGCGCCCGAGCTCGCTTGGAAAATAAAAAAAAGTCTCCCCGGCCTTCTGATAGGTTTTCTGAGCCCTCCCCGAAGACGTATGGGCATCTTTTCAGACGGCGCGAGGGCTTTTTGAGGAGACCCGCCGCCTTCGCAGCGGGCCTTCTCCTTCTCGCTTCCCCCCCCCTCGCCCGCCGCCGAGCAGGGGGAGCGGCGGCGGGAGACGGAGCCCCGGCGCTTGGAGCTCTGGCTGCCGTCGGAGCTGCTCGGCGGCAGCCGCGGCCCGGCCCAGCAGGTGGAGGTCTCCTGGCACGACGCCGCAGACTTCGCGGCCCTGCTGCTCAAGGGGAACCCCAGCGCCGTCGAGGCAGTCCGCTCCGGGGAGGCGCCCCTGCACAGCAGCCCGGAGTGGGCCGCGCTGCTCGCCGTGCTCGGCCCCGGCTGCTGCGAGTCGCTGCTCGCGGGCAAGGACTTGGTATCGCTCGGACGTGTGCATTTTTTCCTCGGTGGGGACCATCGAGGAGCATCCTTGATCATTCGGCGAAAAAACCACGCACGAAACCGAAAAAAACACAGAGAATGGACGTCCGAGCGATGGCGAGAGGACTACCGCATGGCCTGCGCGGGTCCGGCGATGAGCCTGCTGCGAGGCTCGCCGAGCGTGCTGGGCCCTGACCTGCTGCCTGCGGTGTCGGAGCTCTGTGAGCGAGCAGCGACGGGTGCCGGGGAGGAGCTTCGCGGTCGCGTCGTGGAGCTCGTCGCGAGCGGCGAGGCAGGGCGGGAGGCGTGGCAGGCCGCGGTCTCCGACCTGGTGAGGGCTGCAAGCAAGGCGCCCTGTGCAGCCAGCGCGCTGCCCGTGGAGCTCGTGCAGGGATGGGCCGACCGCATCCGCAGGAGCAGCTTCCTGTCCTTTGCGATGCAGATCACGGCGCCCAGCGCAGCCCTTCTGGCAGCACGGCAGGATGCGCCTGCCCTCGACCCCGAGTGGTTGTCGCGGATGGGGCCCGCCTGGCCCGCAGGCGCAGGGCTGGTCTTCATGGCGCAGACGGGCAGCTTCATGTACGACCTCCACACACCCTCGAGCGATTCCGACTTCAGCATCGTCTATGTTTTGCCGACGGACCAGCTCGTTGCGCGGGAGCCACCGGCGGTGGAGTTTCAGCACCACGCGGAGGGCCCCTTCGGCTCAGACAAGGCGGGTGAGGTAGAATACAGCGGGAGGGAGCTGGGCTCTTTCCTGTTGGAGCTGGCCAAAGGAAACCCGCGCAACGTGGAGCTCCTCTTCACGGAGAAGCCGCACCAGTACGGCGCGCTGTGGGGCGAGCTGCGCGCCATGCGCCAGGGGTTCCTCACGCTGCGCTGCGTCAAGCAGTACCTCGGCTTTGTCGCGGAGAAGATCCGCAAGGCCGCGGCCTTTTCCGAGGAGGGCGCAGGGTCCGCATTCAGCGCCGAGGTGGGCAGGAAGGTCTCGAAGAGCTTGTACCAGGGGCAGCACAAGCTCTACGAGCTGGAGCGCGTGCTGCGCGGCGAGAGCCCAGTGGTTGCTCTGGTTGGGGAGGAGCGGCCACACGCAAGAGCGACCCTTCGCCGGAGTGGCCTTTGGTGCGCGGCTCTCCAGTGGCGCCTGCGTGGGAGGAGGAGGAGGAGGAGGAGGAGGAGGAGGAGGAGGAGGAGGAGGAAGAAGAAGAAGAAGAATAAGAAGAATAATAATAATAAGAAGAAGAAGAAGAGGAAGAGGAGGAGGAGGAGGAGGAGGAGGAGGAGGAGGAGCCAACCCGAGCACACGGGCCGCTCACCCTTGTCGCACCCCAAGTTGCGATCGGCAAGCCGGGGGCCTCAGAGGCCGCTCTCGCCCAGCGCCGCTGCTGCGTGCTGCACGCCGAGGAGCGGGAGGCCGTGCTCCGGCTGCGCCGCCAGCCGCCCAGCAGCCTGGGGGAGGCGCGCGCGCTCATCGCGGAGGCGGAGGCGCAGCTGCGCTCCCTCAGCGGCAGGGCGAGGGAGGCCGAGGCCGCCGCGGCGCTGCCCGCCGAGGTGGATGCGCCCGCCCTGTGCGGCTGGCTGCGCGGTGTCCGGGAGCGGCTTGCGCAGCAGGCCGCTGCCGGCGCCCCCCGGTGAGTGCAGTGCGCCCGGCGAGGCCCTGGCTGGCACAGCCTCTAGAGGGCGTGACGAGCGGTTCAGCGGAGCGCCTGGTGTGTGTGTGTGTGTGTGTTCTGTGTGCACCTGGCTTCCGTCGATCCGACGGTGGCGTGGCTTTTCGGCGTCGCCTCAGCCGGTTCGGTCCCGGCCGTCGCTGTTGCATCAGGGCCGAACCTTGGCACTCCTCATCGTTCGGTGCACTCGGCGCAGCGGCGTGTACAGCTTCACGGGCGTGTTGTCAAAATCTGTGGGCATGGCGAGAGGAGGAGAGGGCAGAACAATCGGGATGACGGAGGGGTGCGGAGATCTCGAGCCAGGGGCACTTCACCTTATTTGATGGAGGTTCTTGGGGATGGAAATGCTCCGGACCGGCTTCATGTTGTTATGATAGGGCCCAGGGCGGACCAGATTAAAAGCCAGACCAATCACATGACCTATATTTGCAAGTAGTGGCAACCACCCGGATCGGGAGCGACGAAACCGAGACGCAGGGCTCCGATGGTTACGACTGGGCGTGCCATTACAACAGGGGGGCGGGAAGCGGAAACTCGAAGAGCAGTTTCCTGCATTTCGCCAGCAATGCCTCCAGCCTCTGGGACCCTTGGGCCTTGCCTGAGACGGCCCATGGACGACCCCATCGGTCGTTGAAAGAGCTAGCTTTGGACTCCCCGATTCCAATCTACTTTAAAGCGCCTTCCTACCTCAATGATCGAGTGGCTTCCCTCCTCCCTCCTCGTCAGGGGTCGGGCCAAGACCCAATCTACTTCAAACGCCTTCCTACTTTATGTTCCTACCTGCTTCTTCCGACCGATGGGTATACTTCGAAGAACAACATGCGGCATAAACAGAAACTGCTGGAGCTCCGAGCGGATTTCTTGAATCGGCTCTGCGCCCCCCCCCCCCCCCCCTGACGGCGCCTCCGGCGCGGCCCCTGGCGCACCCAGGGAGAGGGGTCCAGCGCAGATCCAAGAAATCCGCGCGGTCCTTCGACGATGTGTGTTTCTGCCGCTGCTGTTCCTCTTTTACTTTGGCGGAGCTGCTACCGTCTGCTCTTCGGCATCGGGGTGATGCCGGACCGCCTGCGCAGCCCTTTCTCGAACGGGGTGGCGATCTCTGCGAGGCTGTGCAAGTCCGTAGATGTACAGGGCTGGGGTCAAGAAGACATGCGAGTTGCACGTGCTGTTGGCGACCTTGTGTTTTCAAGCACTATGTGCGGGCACGTTGAATGATCTCATCGACAACATCTCTTTCTTCGGGACACACCGGATACTATTGCGCACTTAGTTATCATGTATCATTTCATGAGCTTGACCTGAATCTGACATTTCCGACTCGATTCAGTGGCAGAAGCGTGATCTCAATCAGGAGGCTCACGGGCTGTACAATGTGTCAATGGATTTCAATTGTTACGATGTGTGTGTGTGTGTGCGTGGCCAAATCTCGGAAAGGCCCTACCTTTTTTGATCAGTTCAGTCTGTGGACGGATGGGAGGAAACGTGACAGCGTTGAAGGAGGAATGCGAGTTTGTCCTGAGGGGGAGGAATAGAAGGGGAGGAAGGCCGTTTCCACACTAGGTCTTTTCCCCAATCATCCTGTGGTGTTGGGTCTTCGTTTTGAAGAGACAGCACCCCGCGTTCCTTCCTTCCTTCTTTCTTTCCTCCTCCCCCTCCTTCCTCCTCCCATCCTTGCCTCTGCACTGCGCATGCCCTCGTCGTCGTTGTGATCACCATCATCATCATCATCATCATCATCATCATCATCATCATCATCATCATCATCATCATCATCAACAACAACATCATCATCATCATCAGCATCATCATCATCATGCTCATCATCATTACCACCATCATCAGCAGCATCATCATCGTCATCGTCATCGCCATGTCGTCGTCATCATCATCATCGACGTCATGGTCACCACCGTTATCGTCACCACCATCGTCATTAATTTCGCCACACCTCTTACACGTTTCGTGGCCCCACATGGAGCCCCATCGAAGGCCTCAATGGCGGTGTTCGCATGCGCCTCCCCCACCCAGCACAGGGTTTCGCGACCCCATAGGGAGCCCCACCTGAGGCCCTAGTGGCGGTGTTCGCACGCGTCTCCCCCACCGAGGACAGCGCTTCGTGGCCCCACACGGAGCTCCACCTACGGCCCCAGTGGCGGTATTGGAGCCCCACTTACGGCCCAAGTGGCGGTGTTCGCATGCGTCTCCCCCACTCACGACACCTTTTCGTGGCCCCACATCGAGCTCTACCTGAGGCCCGACTGGCGGTGTTTACATGCGCCCCCCTGCCCAGGACAACATTCCGTGGCCCCATAGGGAGCTCCACCGAAGGCCCTAGGGGCGCTGTTCGCATACGTCTCCCCCGCCCAGGACAGCGTTTCGTGTCCCCACGGTGAGCTCCACCTACGGCCCCATTGGCGGTGTTCGCATGCGTCCCCCCCACCGAGGACAGCGCGTGGTGGCCCCACAGGGAGCTCCACCTACGGCCCCAGTGGCTGTGTTCGCATGCGTCTCCCTCACCCAGGACATCGTTTCGTCCGAACGCCCATGCGCGCGTGCTGGTTCTTTGTTACAAGTTGACAAATTGCGCACGCGCGCGTCGTGCGCATGCCAGAATCCTTGAAAGACCTTCAGCGTGGGAAGGATTTCAAAATCGATCGCCCCAGTAAAATATTGTAGCGTACCGTCTTGCAAAATCAGTTGTCACAACACCCCGCGCTCGCGCTTATGCGGATACTTGAGAAAACCATAGGTGTCCATCACTGTCACCACATTCTGCCGAGCGGGCCACTCGCCGCATGTCGAATTCATTCGAACGCCCTTGCGCGCGTGCTGGGATGGGGGGGGCACGGTCCGTGTCAAAGAATGCCGCGCGGGCCAATCGCACGCGTCGGCCGCGCGCGCATGTCGAACTCCTTGACAAATCATCGCCGACACGAGGACATCGTCACCATCGTTTCTTTCATAATCGTGTCTACCGTTGTCGGCGTCGCCATGGTATCGCGTTCGCCCAAGTCCCCGACTCACACTGAAGTGCCCGCTGGGAAGTGCCCAGCGGTCAGCGCCACCGCGGCCGCGTCGGTCTTGCCAAACTAGCTGGCCGCTGTGCGCGCGAGCATGCGCGGGCTAGCGCGGCCGCAGGCATGCACCAGCCGATGCCACTCGGTAATCGCAATCGTCGCCGCATGGGGTTTGCAAACCACGTTGCGGGTGGGCGGATGGGATGTTTGCAAGTGCATGGGCTGCGCCAACTTGTTTGCAAACACCAATTGTGTTTTGTAGAAGAAGAATAGACAGTACCCCCCCCCGGAGTCAACGGTACCCCCTGGGGCTTATTGCGAGTTCATATTTATTCTTCACACTCGCCCATCCTAAATGTGAATTCGTATTATCCCAGCCAGGCCGGTGTCCCTCCCCCCCGCCATCTTCTGCAACAAATACTATGCGCGCGCTCCCGTTTATCAGAAACCATCAGTTTTTTTCTAATCCCTTGGAACAGCATGGCACGAAGTGCACACGCGCGCGTCGTCGCGCGCGCATGCCGGAAGCTTTCAAGAACCTTCGATTTCGGAATGATTTTGAAGTCGCGTTTCCAAGCAAACAAGACATACAACAACACATGGTTTCGCAACACTGATGTTCTAAAAAAGCTTACGCGCGCGCTCTTGCGAAATCTTGAGAAAACCATCGGTTTTGCAATATTTCCAAACATACTAACAAACGGGCTTCGCGCGCGCATGTCGGAATCTGTCGAACGCCCTTGCGCGCGTGCCGTCGCGAGAATCCTCTTGCCAAAATCGGGACGAAATGCAGACGCGCGCGTCGTCGTGCACGCATGCCGAAATCCTTCAAAAACCATCGGTGTCGAAAAGTTTTTAAAATCGTGTGTGCAAAAAACAAGCAGAAGCACACGGTTTAGCGACACTGGTTTTCATCAACTGCGTGCGCGCGCGCGCTGTTGCGTCGTCGTCGTCGTCGTCGTCGCCGTCCTCCGTCCTCCCTCGTCGTCGTCCTCGTCGCCGTCGTCGTCCTCTGACTTTCCTCGTCGTCGTCGTTTTGGCGTCGTCGTCGGTTCCGTCGTCGTTGTCGCCGTGGTCGTCCTTCCTCCCTCGTCGTTTTCGTCGGCGTTTCGCCGCTGTCCCTCCTACTTCGTCGCCGTCGTCGTCGTCGTCGTCGTCGTCGTCGTCGTCGTCGTCGTCTCCCCTCCCTCGTCGTTGTCGTCGTCGCCGTCGTCGTCCTCCCTCCTCCGTCGTCGTCGTCGTCGTCTTTGTCGTCGTCGTCGTTTTCGTCGTCGCAGTCGTCGTCGTCGTCGTCGGCGTCGTCGTCGTCGTCGAAGTCGTGGGAGGCGTCGTCGGTGTCGTCGTAGTTGTCGGCGGCGTCGTCGTCGTCGTTGTCGCTGTCGTCGTCGGCGTCGGTGTCGCTGCCAAGTGCCATGTGGTACCCACCGTCACGGTCTTAAGAGGTCTTGCGACCCAGTTGCGGGTGTGCGGGTGGGATGTTTGCACGTGCATTGGAAAGGACAGCTTCAAGTTGAGCAATTGATTGGTTCTCCTTTTCTAAAAACAGAATAGGATTTCCCCCTGGAGTTATCACGTCACCTTTCGGGTATGTAAATCAAATATGATTCTGACCACACGTCCATCCCAAATATGAAATCACACTGTCGAATGCCAACCGGTATCCCCCCCCCCTGAGGTTCCCTTGTAAACAAAAACCGTATGCGGTGACATTTTTTGTTTTAACATAACACTTGTTCACCAACCCCTGGCAGAAGATATGACGAAGTGCACACGAGCGCGTCGTCGCGCGCGCATGCCGAAATCCTTCAAAAACCTTCGGTGCTGGAAGGATTTCGCAATCGAGCTTCCAAACGACACATACAAAAACACTGGGTTTCGCAACACTGATTTGCTAAAAAAGCTTCTGCGCGAGCTCTTGCGAAATCTTGAGAAAACCATCGGTTTGGCTTTCAATATTTTCACAAAATGCTACCAAACGGGCTTCGCGCGCGCATGTTGAAATCTGTCGAACGCCCTGCCCGTGTGCCGTCGCGAGAATCCTCTGCAACAAATGGGACGAAGTGCAGACGCGCGCGTCGTCGTGCACGCATGCCCAAATCTTTCAAAAACCATCAGTTCCGGAAGGATTTCAAAATCGTGTGTCCAAAAAGCCTACAAAAACCCAAGGTTTCGCAACACGGATTTTCAACAAAAGCGTGCGCTCGCGCTCTTGCGTCGTCGTCGTCGTCGTCGTCGTCGTCGCCCTCCTCCCTCCTCCCGCGTCGTCGTCGTCGTCGTCGCCTACGCCGTCCTCTGTCTTTCCTCGTGTTCGTCGTCGTCGTCCTCTCTGGCGTCGTGGTCGTGTCCGTCGTCGTTGTCGCCGTGGTCGTCCTTCCTCCTCCTCCCTCGTCGCCGTCGTCCGTCGTCGGCGTCTCGTCGTCGTTCTTCCTATGTCGTCGCCGTCGTCGTCGTCGTCGTCGTCGTCGTCTTTCTTCCTCCCTCGTCGTCGTCGTCGTCGGCGTCGCCGTCCTGCCTCCTTCTTCGTCGTTCGCGTCGTCGCCGTCCTCCCTCCTCCCTCGTCGTTGTCGTCATTGTCGTCGTTGTCGCCGTCGTCGTCCTTCCTCCTCCATCGTCGTCGCCTTCGTTGGCGTCGTCGTCGTCGTCGGCGCCAGCGTCGGCGTCGTTGTCGTCGTCGAAGTCGTGGGAGACGTCGTCGGTGTCGTCCTAGTCGTTGTCGTCGGTGTCGTCGCAGTCGGTTTGAATAGGTTTTGCAAACCAAGTTGCGGGTGGGTGGGTGGGATGTTTGCGCGAGCAGTGGAGATGACGACTTCAAGTTCAGCAGAATGGATTGCACCACTTAGAATGCCCCACATAGCTTGCAGCACGCAGCTTCCACCGCATGGTATTGCTTGCGCCGCGTATGTTCTCTTCTTTTGAAAAAGGAGATAGGTTCTCGCCGTCCTCCCTCCTCCCTCGTCGTTGTCGTCATTGTCGTCGTTGTCGCCGTCGTCGTCCTTCCTCCTCCATCGTCGTCGCCTTCGTTGGCGTCGTCGTCGTCGTCGGCGCCAGCGTCGGCGTCGTTGTCGTCGTCGAAGTCGTGGGAGACGTCGTCGGTGTCGTCCTAGTCGTTGTCGTCGGTGTCGTCGCAGTCGGTTTGAATAGGTTTTGCAAACCAAGTTGCGGGTGGGTGGGTGGGATGTTTGCGCGAGCAGTGGAGATGACGACTTCAAGTTCAGCAGAATGGATTGCACCACTTAGAATGCCCCACATAGCTTGCAGCACGCAGCTTCCACCGCATGGTATTGCTTGCGCCGCGTATGTTCTCTTCTTTTGAAAAAGGAGATAGGTTCTATCCCCCCCCCCGGATTTATCCATTGCCCTGGGACCGATGCAAAACACATGTGATTCTGAACCAAAGTCCAACCTATTTGTGAACGAGTTTTCTCCCAGTCAGGCCGGTATCGCCCCCCCTCTCGGTTCTCCTCTAGAATTTACTATGCGCGCGCACTCGTTTATCCAAGAAATCACAAGTTCCCAACAATCTCTTGCAACACATGGGACGGAGTGCACACGCGCGCGCGTCGTCGCGCGCGCATGCCGAAACCCTTCAAGGACAATCGGTTTCGTAAGGATTTCTTCCAAAGCGAGTGCCCACAAAACAATATAAACAATATCGTTTCGCAACACGGATGTTCAACAAAAGCGTGCGCGCGCGTTCTTGCGAATTCTTGAGAAAACAATTTTCCCAAAATTTCCATAATATGCTACCAAGCAGGCTTCGCGCGCGCATGTCGAAATCGTTCGAACGCCCTTGCGCGCGTGCTGGGGTGGCACGATCCGCGACAAAATATACCATGCGAACCATTCTCGCGCGTCTCCCGCGCGCGATTTCGAATTCCTTCCAAGCATCGTCTCCGGCGTGGTCAACATCGGCGCCGTCGTTGGCTGCCCCGTCGTCGCTGTCAGCATCGTCACCAGAGTCGCTGCTATCATCATTGTGTCTACCGTTGTCGACGTTGCCATGATACCGCGCCCGACCAACTCGCCGGCTCTACCGAAGTGCCCGTTGGGATGTGCCGAGCGGTCAGCGCCGCCGAATTCGCGTCGGTCGCGCCAAACTAGCTGGCCGCCGCGCGCGAGCATGCGCGGGCGAGCGCGGCCGCAGAGATGCACCAGCCAACACCTACCACTCATCGCAATCGTTTCCGCGTGGGTTATGCAAATCCAAGTTGCGGGTGGGTGGGTAGGTGGGTGGGGTGATTGCGCGAGCAGTGGAGTTGACAACTTCAAATTCGGCAAGTTAAATTCTCATTTCTACCAGAAAGAGTAGACCCCCCCCCCCCGGAGTTAACGATCCACTTGTTCGTATTGCAATGTGCATACGATTCTGCCCCATCGTCCATCCTGAATATGAATCGTATTACCCCAGCCAGGCCAATATCACTCCCCCCCGCCATCTTCTGCAACAAACAGTATGCGCGCACTCTCGTTTATAAACATCAGCAGTTTCCAAAAATACCTTGACGCAAGTGGCGCGAGTGCACGCGCGTGCGCCGTCGCGCGCGCATGCCGAAATCCTTCAGGAACCCTCGGTATCGGAAGGATTTCGAAGTCGAGTTTCCCCACAAAATTACCCAGGGACGTACCCAACCCTTTGGCAACAGGTGGCGTCATCAACTGGCGTTTTCAAAATAGCTGAACATCCGATGGACGTCCAAGAGGCCCACGAAAGCGACGACCATTGCATTCTTGGCATTCGCCGCCCTTGAGGGTCAAGCGGCGCACTTCGCTCAACAAAGAATCAGCGCCCCGCGCGCTCGAGGGGCAGCGCTGCGCACTGCGCTACAGGACGGCGCCGCGCGACCGATCAGCGAACAGCGCCTTGCGCTCGATCCTGGTGTCCACATGCTGCCTGCACCAGGGCCGCGCCTTCTTTACCCACCTCCGCGCTTTCCCATGCCGCGGAGAAACAGCGCTGCGCGCTCGGGCCGCAATGACAGCGCCGCGCGCTTCGAGAAGCGGCCGCACCCTGCGCTCGCTTTCGAAATATCAACGCCCCCCTGGGGACTATGTTTGTGGAGCAGCAGTGTGAAGGGAGCGGCGCTGCGAGGATTCGTAGGGCTCGCCCTAGACATCGGATCCGTCGAACGCGCAGGGCGCCGCGAGGCCCCGACGCGACCCCCGTGTAACCCCACTCCACTGGGCCTCCTATAAGCCCACGAACGCGCCGACAGTTGCGCAGTTGGCAGCCCCCCCCCCCTCAGAGGGCCGCGAGGTCCCGACGCGATCCGCGTGTAACCCCACTCCGCTGGGCCTCCCAGGAGCCTACGAAAGTGCCGACAGTTGCGCAGTTGGCAGCTCCCCCCGCAGGGGGCCGCGAGGTCCCGACGCAATCCGCGTGTACCCCAACTCCGCTGGGCCTCCCAGGAGCCCACGAAAGTGCCGACAGTTGCGCAGTTGGCAGCTCCCCCCCGCAGGGAGCCGCGAGGTCCCGACGCGATCTGCGTGTGCCCCATTTCCGTTGGGCTTCCCAGGAGCCCGCGAAAGTGCCGACAGTTGCGCAGTGGGCAGCCCCCCCCGCAGGGAGCCGCGAGGTCCCGATGCGATCCGCGTGTACCCCAACTCCGCTGGGCTTCCCAGGAGCCCACGAATGCGTCGACAGTTGCGCAGTTGGCAGCTCCCCCCGCAGGGAGCCGCGAGGTCCCGGCGCGATCCGCGTGTACCCCAACTCCGCTGGGCCTCCCAGGAGCCCACGAAAGTGCCGACAGTTGCGCAGTTGGCAGCTCCCCCCGCATGGAGCCGCGAGGTCCCGACGCGATCCGCGTGTACCCCAACTCCGCTGGACCTCCCAGGAGCCCGCGAAAGTGCCGACAGTTGCGCAGTTGGCAGCTCCTCCCGCAGGGGGCCGCGAGGTCCCGATGCGATCCGCGTGTGCCCCATTTCCGCTGGGCCTCCCAGGGGCCCACGAAAGCGCCGACCGTTGCGCAAGATCGCAGGAGGCGACAGATGCGCATATCGCAGCCCCCCAGAGGGCGCCGCGAGGAGGAGGTAGGAGGCAGGAGGGGGTGGGCGGGAGGGCGGGGCGACCAGAGTGCTCCATTCAAAACGAGTACCTAACCAAGGGAGGGTTGGGGGAAAAAACATACAACAACACATGGATTCGCAACGCTGAATTCTCATTTACCCAGGGACGTACCCAACCCTTTGGCAACAGGTGGCATTATCAACTGGCGCTTTCAAAATAGCTGAACATCCGCTGGACGTCCAAGAGGCCCACGAAAGCGACGACCATTGCATTCTTGGCATTCGCCGCGCTTGAGGGTCAAGCGGCGCACTTCGCTCAACAAAGAATCAGCGCCCCGCGCGCTCGAGGGGCAGCGCTGCGCACTGCGCTACAGGACGGCGCCGCGCGACCGATCAGCGAACAGCGCCTTGCGCTCGATCCTGGTGTCCACATGCTGCCTGCACCAGGGCCGCGCCTTCTTTACCCACCTCCGCGCTTTCCCATGCCGCGGAGAAACAGCGCTGCGCGCTCGGGCCGCAATGACAGCGCCGCGCGCTTCGAGAAGGGGCCGCGCCCCGCGCTCGCTTTCGAAATATCAACGCCCCCCTGGGGACTATGTTTGTGGAGCAGCAGTGTGAAGGGAGCGGCGCTGCGAGGATTCGTAGGGCTCGCCCTAGACATCGGATCCGTCGAACGCGCAGGGCGCCGCGAGGCCCCGACGCGACCCCCGTGTAACCCCACTCCACTGGGCCTCCTATAAGCCCACGAACGCGCCGACAGTTGCGCAGTTGGCAGCCCCCCCCCCCTCAGAGGGCCGCGAGGTCCCGACGCGATCCGCGTGTAACCCCACTCCGCTGGGCCTCCCAGGAGCCTACGAAAGTGCCGACAGTTGCGCAGTTGGCAGCTCCCCCCGCAGGGGGCCGCGAGGTCCCGACGCAATCCGCGTGTACCCCAACTCCGCTGGACCTCCCAGGAGCCCACGAAAGTGCCGACAGTTGCGCAGTTGGCAGCTCCCCCCCGCAGGGAGCCGCGAGGTCCCGACGCGATCTGCGTGTGCCCCATTTCCGTTGGGCTTCCCAGGAGCCCGCGAAAGTGCCGACAGTTGCGCAGTTGGCAGCCCCCCCCGCAGGGAGCCGCGAGGTCCCGATGCGATCCGCGTGTACCCCAACTCCGCTGGGCTTCCCAGGAGCCCACGAACGCGTCGACAGTTGCGCAGTTGGCAGCTCCCCCCGCAGGGAGCCGCGAGGTCCCGGCGCGATCCGCGTGTACCCCAACTCCGCTGGGCCTCCCAGGAGCCCACGAAAGTGCCGACAGTTGCGCAGTTGGCAGCTCCCCCCGCATGGAGCCGCGAGGTCCCGACGCGATCCGCGTGTACCCCAACTCCGCTGGACCTCCCAGGAGCCCGCGAAAGTGCCGACAGTTGCGCAGTTGGCAGCTCCTCCCGCAGGGGGCCGCGAGGTCCCGATGCGATCCGCGTGTACCCCAACTCCGCTGGGCCTCCCAGGGGCCCACGAAAGCGCCGACCGTTGCGCAAGATCGCAGGAGGCGACAGATGCGCATATCGCAGCCCCCCAGAGGGCGCCGCGAGGAGGAGGTAGGAGGCAGGAGGGGGTGGGCGGGAGGGCGGGGCGACCAGAGTGCTCTATTCAAAACGAGTACCTAACCAAGGGAGGGTTGGGGACAAAAAAACATACAACAACACATGGATTCGCAACGCTGAATTCTCATTTACCCAGGGACGTACCCAACCCTTTGGCAACAGGTGGCATTATCAACTGGCGCTTTCAAAATAGCTGAACATCCGCTGGACGTCCAAGAGGCCCACGAAAGCGACGACCATTGCAATCTTGGCATTCGCCGCGCTTGAGGGTCAAGCGGTGTACTCCGCTCAACGAAGAATCAGCGCCCCGCGCGCTCGAGGGGCAGCGCTGCGCACTGCGCTACAGGACGGCGCCGCGCGACCGATCAGCGAACAGCGCTCCGCGCTCGATCCTGGTGTCCACATACTGCCTGCACCAGGGCCGCGCCTTCTTTACCCCCCTCCGCACTTCCCCATGCCGCGGAGAAACAGCGCCGCGCGCTCGGGCCACAATGACAGCGCCGCGCGCTTCGAGAAGCGGCCGCACCCTGCGCTCGCTTTCGAAATATCAACGCCCCCCTGGGGAATATGTTTGTGGAGAAGCAGTGTGAAGGGAGCGGCGCTGCGAGGATTCGCAGGACTCGTCCTAGACATCGGATCAGTCGAACGAGCTGCGCACTCGGCCAGCGGCCCACTGGATCTGCTCGAAGAGGCGGAGCTCGCGGGCGCCAATCGCGCCATGGGCGATCTCGGGCCCGAGAGCTTTAGCTCGGGCCTGTAGCTGTAGAAGGAGCATAGTATTATGCTGTTTCGGTCGCACCCAAATCGCCCTGCCCACAGCAACTCCTTTGGACCTCGTCGTTGGAAACCTGACCGACAAATCCCGATAGTCAATGCTCTTCGCTAGAGTGGCTGTCTTGGGCCGTCTTGGGGCCTCGTGGGCAGTCATCGGGCCCTTGGGGAAGCCTCTCGGGCCGTCTTGGGGCAGTATTGGGTGCCTCTTGAGCCGTCCTGTAGTTCCGGCGAGCAGAAAAGACGAGAAGGTCAAAATCTTTCGAACAAACCATAGTGGAATTCGTGGTTTTGGCTTCTCGGGGCCCTCCCATGAACCCTTTTAGAGGCCTCGTGGAGCGTCTTGGAAGCCTCTTGGGCCGTCTGGGGCCCACCTTGACAGTCCTGGAGCGATTGTTCGGCGTCTCAGGAGCCCACGAAAGTGCCGACAGTTGCGCAGTTGGCAGCTCCCCCCGCAGGGGGCCGCGAGGTCCCGACGCGATCCGCGTGTAACCCTACTCCGCTGGGCCCAGGAGCCCACGAACGTGCCGACAGTTGCGCAGTTGGCAGCCCCCCCCGCAGGGAGCCGCGAGGTCCCGACGCGATCCGCGTGTAACCCAACTCCGCTGGCCGCGAGGTCCCGACGCGATCCGCGTGTACCCCAACTCCGCTGGGCCTCCCAGGAGCCCACGAAAGTGCCGACAGTTGCGCAGTTGGCAGCTCCCCCCGCAGGGAGCCACGAGGTCCCGACGCGATCCGCGTGTACCCCAACTCCGCTGGGCCTCCCAGGGGTTTACGAAAGCGCCGACAGGCGCAGTTTACGAGCTGCCGACAGTTGCGCAGTTGGCAGCTCCCCCCGCAGGGAGCCGCGAGGTCCCGACGCGATCCGCGTGTACCCCAACTCCGCTGGGCCTCCCAGGAGCCCACGAACGTGCCGACTGTTGCGCAGTTGGCAGCTCCCCCCGCAGGGAGCCGCGAGGTCCCGACGCGATCCGCGTGTACCACAATTCCGCTGGGCCTCCCAGGAGCCCACGAAGTGCGACAGTTGCGCAGTTGGCAGCTCCCCCCGCAGGGAGCCGCGAGGTCCCGACGCGATCCGCGTGTACCCCAACTCCGCTGGGCCTCCCAGGAGCCCACGAAAGTGCCGACAGTTGCGCAGCAGCTCCCCCCGCAGGGAGCCGCGAGGTCCCGACGCGATCCGCGTGTACCCCAACTCCGCTGGGCCTCCCAGGAGCCCACGAAAGTGCCGACAGTTGCGCAGTTGGCAGCTCCCCCCGCAGGGAGCCGCGAGGTCCCGACGCGATCCGCGTGTACCCCAACTCCGCTGGGCCTCCCAGGAGCCCACGAAAGTGCCGACAGTTGCGCAGTTGGCAGCTCCCCCCGCAGGGAGCCGCGAGGTCCCGACGCGATCCGCGTGTACCCCAACTCCGCTGGGCGCCCCAGGAGCCCACGAACGTGCCGACAGTTGCGCAGTTGGCAGCTCCCCCCGCAGGGAGCCGCGAGGTCCCAACGCGATCCGCGTGTACCCCAACTCCGCTGGGCCTCCCAGGAACCCACGAACGTGCCGACAGTTGCGCAGTCGGCAGCTCCCCCCGCAGGGAGCCGCGAGGTCCCGACGCGATCCGCGTGTACCCCAACCCCGCTGGGCCTCCCAGGAGCCCACGAAAGTGCCGACAGTTGCGCAAGAACGCAGGAGGCGACAGATGCGCATATCGCAGCCCCCCAGAGGGCGCCGCGAGGAGGAGGTATGAGGCAGGAGGGAGGTGGGCGGGAGGACGGGGCGACCAGAGTGCTCCATTCAAAACGGGTACCCAACCAAGGGAGGGTTGGGAAAAAGCTTACGCGCGCGCTGTTGCGAAATCTTAAGATCACGATAGGTTCTGACATATGTTCAAACATGCTAACAAACGGGCTTCGCGCGCGCATGTCGAAATCTTTCGAACGCCCTTGCGCGCGTGCCGTCGCGAGAATCCTCTTGCCAAAATCGGGACGAAGTGCAAACGCGCGCGTCGTCGCGCACGCATGCCGAAATCCTTCAAAGACATGTGTTTTCGGCCGGATTTCAAAATCGTGTGTCCAAACAGCATACAAGCACACAAGGTTTCGCAACACTGGTTTTCAACAGCATTGTGCGCCCGCGCTCTTGCGTCGTCGCCGTCGTCGTCGCCGTCCTCCCTCCTCCTCCGTCGTCGTCGTCCTCGTCGCCGTCGTCAACTTCTGTCTTTCCTCGTCGTCGTCGTCGGCCTGGCGTCGTCGTCGTTGTCGCCGTGGTCGTCCTTCCTCCCTCGTCGTTTTCGTTGGCGTTTCGTCGTTGTCCCTCCTATTTCGTCGCCGTCATCGTCTTCCCTCCTCCCTCGTCGTTGCTGTCGTCGCCGTCGTCGTCCTCCATCCTTCCTCGTCGTCGGCTTCGTTGGCGTCGTCGTCGTCTTCGTCGTCGCCGTCGTCGCCGTCGTCGTCGTCGTCGTCAGCGTCGTCGTCGTCGTCGTCGGCGGCGTCGTCGTCGTCGTCAGCGTTGTCATCGTCGTCGTCGTCGTCGTCAGCGTCGGCGTCGTCGTCGTCGTCTTCGTCGTCGGTGTTGTCGTCGGCGTCCATGTCGTCGTCGTCGAAGTCGTTGGAGACGTCATCGGTCTCGTCGTAGTCGTTGTCGGCGTCGTCGTCGTCGTCGTTGTCGCTGTCGTCGTCGGCGTCGGTGTTGCTGCCAAGTGCCATTTAGTACCCACCGTCACGGTCTCAAGAGGTCTTGCGACCAAGTTGCGGGTGGGAGAGTGGGATGTTTGCACGTGCAGTGGAGAGGACAGTCTCAAGTTGAGCAAGTGATCGGTTGCCCTCCATAAGTTCTACCAACCAGCATGCAATACGTAGCTTGCGCCACATGGTTTGCACAACATAGTTTACAACCCAAAATCGCACCCCACACCTACATTACGCCCGATGTATTGCACCGCAAAGCTTGCTCCACCGACCGTGCTCAACATGATAGCGTTCTTAAGGCCGCACCACAAATATTGCAGACCCTGTGCTCGAGCCCACTGTTTGGGCGCCGCGCTGCAGACACTGCGCAGTCCCGTTTCAGATGTGTTTCGGTTGTCGGGTGATTGCGATCCCCCTGTCTCCTCCTTCTTCGCTTCCCGTGTGAACGGCGGCACACATACCGCCAATTCCCAGCCTGTCCTATGCATTATCGGTATTGTCAGCTGTGCCTGCGCATCCCTGGCCCCTGGCTGTTTGCATCTATTCCTGTCGATCCTTAGGGCCTCCTGGCTAGGCCCCAGCCACCCCGAGCCATTACACATAAGTTATTACTGATCACTCTGGGCCTAGCCATCCCCTTCTTGTGCCAAGCTGCCCCTTGCCGTTCGCCTCCCCCCTTCTCCTCTCGTAGCCAACGTGGCCCGAGCTGCCCATCAGCCAGGATGCCGGCGCTCCAGGTCTTCGTGCGCATACGCCCGTTTCAGCCCCACGACGGCGAGGGGGACGGAAGCGATGTTGATCCTGGAGTCGCTTGTGTCCAGGACCCAGGCAGCATCTCCGATTTCAACCATAGCGCCACGAAGCACACGAGCATAGATGTACAAACGGAGGCTGGCCCACGCAGACTTCAGTTCGATCGCGTCTTTCCGCCGACCACGGCCCAAGCAGACGTTTACGGCGAAGTCGCCTACCCCCTCGTGCAAACCGTACTTGAAGGCACTAACGCATGTGTGTTCGCGTTCGGGAATACAGGCGCAGGCAAGACTTACTCAATGATTGGACCAGAGGGTGGCAAAAAGCGAGTGCGGACAAAGGAAGAGGGCATCCTCCCCAGGGTTGCTGCCGAGTTGTTTCGTCGGATCGCGAGAATTCAGAGCGAAGTCGAGGAAGCTACCGCTGGCAGCACTGCAGTAACGGCAGGTTTTCAGGTGCGCGCTTCGTTTCTGGAAGTTTATCGGGAAGACGTGTTCGATCTACTCGGAGGTCCTGTATCCACGAATCGAGACAGCGGATGCGCTTTGAATTTACGAGAAGATACGTCAGCAGGTCCAGGAAAATCTGTGGTTTATGCTGAGGGCGCGACGGAAATTGTGGTGACGAGTATGGAACAGCTATTGGCTTTGGTGGCACAGGGCGCCATTGCCCGTACGACCGCATCAACCGGAATCCATGCGCACAGTTCGCGGTCTCATGCGTTGTTGGTTTTGGCAGTGGAGCATCGGTGGAGGAAAGGGTCCGGGAACGGAGCTTCAAATCTCAATCCACCTGCGGCCAGCAAAGTCCAAACGCGCACTTCGCGTTTCACTCTCGTCGATCTTGCCGGGGCGGAATCGATGGCAACAGCGCACGCGGGTGAATTGGACCGGGCTGGAACTGCTACCAACCTCGGTCTTTTGTCACTCGGGCGGGTGATCAAAGCGCTCGCTGGTTCTGATAATTCAGGTGGCGGACGCAACTCAAAAGGCGACCACATTCCTTACAGGGACTCGACATTGACTCGTCTCATGCAAAGTTCCCTGTCTGGCTCTGCACAGACAGTCATGCTGGCTTGTGTTTCCCCTGCAATGCGCGAAGCTAGTTTTACTTTCCGCAACCTCCAGTACGCAGTTGCAGCCAGGAGTGTGAGCCTCTGTCCTTTACAAGCGTTAACAAGAGAGGAAGTCGAAACATTGGACCCCATGGCGGGCGACATGGACGACGCAGAGCAGCACTTGGATCGGCGATGCATTATGATAGAGTGCTGCAATGGCAGAAGCAATGGCAGCAACGGCAGCGACGACATCTTTGCAAGAGTTCTTGGAAATCCGGATGACCCACTGATTCTGTACATCCACGGCTCAGGGCCCAAAAACTCGAGCATGGTGTGGAACCAATGTGCAGTGCAGTTGCAGGAGATGGCTCTACAGCAGGCCATGGTGCATGGTTCCGGAGACTCGCTCATTTCCCCCCGCGGCTTCTTCCACGTCGCCATTGATTGTCCAGGGTATGGAAGGTCTATCCCGGGGGACAGGCAAACAATCAGGTCGTACCCTGCCGACCTGATCAGGACCATCCTGGCGTCGTTGGGACGGCGCTCCGCGCTGTGTGTTGTCGGGTCCAGTCAGGGTGCAGCGGCAGCTTTGAACGCAGCTCTGGAATGTCCAGATCTGATTCATTCTGCAGCGGTATGCCACCCTGTCTGTCACGCGCCATTGGAGAGATTTGGGAACATGCGCCAACGCGTTCTCCTCGCGTTCGATGTTGCGGATGTTGGTCACCCTGTGTCGGTGGGGCGGGTTTTGAGACAGAAGGTGCAGGACAATTGCTACTTCGAGTTCGACTCATCCAGAAGTGCAGAACAAGACTGGTTGGCGCGGAACTTCGCCGCCGAGTTGTGGAAGATGTTGTTTAGCATCTGGCCAGCCGTTCGAAACAAACGACTCGCTGGGAAACGAGTTCTGAAGATGCCCATGCTCACGCGCGTTGCTGGGGGCGTAGTATGTTGGCAAAGCCAGGCCAATGGGGAGGTTTTACCGTGGTACGGGGTGGAGGCTACAGAAGATGGATACGACGGGAGTCACAGTGGTACCCTTGTCAATGAAGACACAGAGGAAATTTGGCGTGGCATTCTGGACACAGATACGAATCTCGTCGTCTACGAGAATGTGAGGAGCGGCAGGCGCTCCAAAATACGACCCACGCGAGGACGCATCGTGTTTGGTGAAATACGTTCTGTATCAAGTGGGCAACTGCTGCAGCCTGGTCTAAATCCACCTGCCGGTGCAGTCGATGCTGATGGGTTCTCGAACTGCGCTGTGAACCGTGAGCGCCTTTTTTCGAAGACCAGCCAGGGAGGAAGCTCGGGATCTGAGGCCGAAGATGAGAGACAGGAGCGGGATATCAAACACAAGCAGGAGCAGAGAACTCGCGAATCGATGCAACATGACTGTGACTTATGCTGCAAACCACTTGTGAATAGGATCCGGCTGGCCCGCTGTAGGTGCGCGCTTTGCGCGTGCTGCGTGGAGCGGACGGTATTATACACCCGGCAGTGTCCCAGATGCGGAGATGCGCCGTTGGAGGTCGCTCAGAACGTCGTCAAGTCAGACTTGAGTGAAGAAGAGCAGGAGAGTGCAGCTGCTTTTCTACAAATGGGGCGGCAGAGCATCGACGGCGTGGACCGACAGCTCGAGTATCTAGACCGCCTCCAGATGGAGCGTATACATGCCACGAGGCTTGTGCTGGAGTACGGCAACACAGCTTCTCCGAGTTCGAGCACGTCGTCTAAGATTCTTTTCCGAACGTTCCTGAGGGTGTTGAGCGGGATCGGAAACTACAGTGCGAAGACGCAGATGCCAGTGCGGCGAGTCGACTTCAACATAAACCCTGGGTATGACAAACCGACTGCTACGGCGTCGACAGGGCCGCTCAATTCTTCGAATGGTAGCAGTGCGTTTGATAAGAAGACTAAGACGTTTTCATTCGAATATGCAATGGCACGAGAATTTCCGTGCTGGATGACCGTGGTATTCGATGGCGACAAAGGTTTGATGGGATGGAAAAGACTCGTGATCCCGTACCAGGTCCAATCATGGAGCGGTTGTTTCGGAAGACGGATTGTGATACAGCTTCCATTTTGCGTCGGAGACACAACAGAAGTTGGCCCAAAGCGGGATATCGTGCTTCAACGCGCCGATTGCAATGTTTGGGTGCGGCTGGGCTCGCATGGAGACATCGAATATCTGCCTAACGCCGGGGATAGTTCTGATATTGGCAACGACCCTTCGATGTTCTATAGGGTGGAGCGTTCTATCTCAAGTGTTTCTGGAGTCCGAAGCGCGCCATCAGCCGTTGGGTGTCCTTGATGATGTTTGACACTCGCAAGCGCTTCACGAATGAATGGCAGGCTGCGGCCATTGAGGTTTCCAAGCATGTTGACTCTGATCTACGTGTTTTGTGAGAATTTATAATCAGGCTTGGGTGTATCATCTTACTCCCCCCCTCCTTGCTGTGATAGTGGCACAACGGCTCTGAACAGCAAAAATCTAAGCTGATCCGGGATCCAAGGCCGACCCCCTCCAGGGTCTTCTGTCACCCGTGAGTAAATTCTTGACGCTTTGCGTATCCCCACCAGTTCATCCAGAAACAACGCCCAGGCGAGTAGAGGTTATCATGGAAGCGGGGCAGCATACAGAGTAACAAGGGGCTGGGGAGGCCGTCGTACCCCAAGGGGGGGGATGGAGGAGGAGTCGGAGGCGGAAGAGGAGGAGGATGATGAGGGTGGGGAGGGATGAATGAGGAGGAGGAGGAATAGGCGGATGATGATGTTGATGTTGGTATTGATGATGCTGATGATGACGATGATGGTGGTGGTCTTGACGATGGTGATGGTGATGGTGATGGTGATGGTGATGGTGATGATGATGATGATGATGATGATGATGATGATGATGATGATGATGATGATGGTGATGATGGTGATGATGAGGGGGAGGAGAGGGGGGGTAAAGGGCGATCGGAAGAGTCAAAGGCCTCTTGAATGCCTCGCGGAGTCTCTTGGGATGTCTCTTGGGATACTCTTTGAGGTCTCTTGGGGCGTCTTGGGGGCCTCTTGGCGGTCCCGGGAGCTTCTTGGACCGTCTTGGGTGCCTCGGGGGAGCCTCTTGGGGCCTCTTGGGGGCCTCTTGGGGGTATTTTGGGGGACTCTTGGAGGCCTCTTGGGGCCTCCTGGTCGCCTCTTGGGGCCTCCTGGGCGCCTCTTGAGGCCCTCTTGGGGCGCTCTTGGGAGCCCTGGGAGCGCTCTTGGGGCCATCTTGGAGGTGATCGATCAAAGGAAGGGGGTCCCTCAATTAGCTTCCCCCCTCGGGAGCCTCTAAAAACTGCCCAAACCCTAGTAAAACCGATGATTTTGGCTTCCTCGCCGAGGCCGTTTTGGACGCTCCAACTGCCAGCGAAACCCCCCGTCCAGGTCCAGGGGAGGGGGTTAGGGGGAGGGGTAAACCCCTCCCCGAAGGGGAGGAAGGAGGGGTGGAAGAGGAAATTCCCTAAACCACCTACGCCCAGAGGGCTGGTGGGATATCGAGCCTTCTTCATTCTTCCACGGCAGGCGTGTTGTTTGTGGCCAAACATCGTATCATCTCTGGTCGCTATGGTCCTGGTCTTTTGAGTAGCAGCTACCCTGGAGCCATGATTGTGTAAAGAAAGGACGGAATCCTAAAGATCGATGCGTGGGTCTTGCAGACCCCTCGAGACACATTGGCGCAACCTGAGGTGAACGATGCGTGGTGTGGAGGAGGAGGAGGAGCAGGAGAAGAGGACGGACGGATGTTGTCGAGCTTGTGCGCCCCTCTGACGGTGAGGAGAAGGGGGTGCTGGTCCAGTCCGCCCCCCTTCCCACGCGCTGCCTCTTCGCGGCCTCTCGGAGCCTGCTCCGGGCACCTGGCGCACGACACCATGCTTCACGCTGCATCTTCGGGGGGCATCGCCTGTCCCCCAAATTGGTGTCTTTTTTTTGTGCCCGACGCGGGCTCGATGCGGACTCGGCGAGGCTTTGGCGTAAATCCGACGCGGAGTCGACGCGGTTTCGACACGGACCCAGCGAGTCCGACACGGATTCGGCACGGATTCGACGCGGATAGGGCCGCGACGGGACGGACAAGGTCCCCCGAGGATGCAACATAACGCATAGAGATGTGTGTTCGGAGCTCCAGTCATGATGCTCCGTGGTGTAGAATGCCGGGGCGAGGATAACAGGCCAGAGCCCCCAGACACGTGCAGAGCGAATCGTTGACGCTCCGCGGATCCCCACCAGCATATCCAGAAACGATCCCCGTGCGAATTGTTTCGGTCAGGGAGGCGTATATGAGCATGCAGTGGAACAAAGAGGTGGGAAGTCGTCAACCCAAAGCTCGGGGTCAGCATGGGCAGGCCCAGGAATCGAACATAGAGGTCATCGCGGAGCTCTCGATCTGGGGTCCTTGGGGCATTCTTGGGGGGCTCTCGGGCCGTCTTGGGGACATCTTGGGCCCCTCTTGGATCTCTCGTGCGCGATCTGGGAGCCATCTTGAGGCCTCAGAAGCCCATCGGAAGCGAGAAGGCGAGAAGGCGAAATATACAGTATACAGAATCTGGTAGGCATTTAAGTGATATGGGCCTCTTTGGTGGCGTCCTTGGGCCTTGGGTTGGTCTCGAGGCAACTGGGACCTGTCTTTGGGCCGGCTTTGGGCCTCTCGGGTGCAATCTGGAAGCCGTCTGGCGCCAACTTGGAACAGCCTTCGCCGTCTTGGAGGCCATCTTGGGACATATGGGCTATATTGGAGCCACAGTGAAGCCTCCCGAGGATGCCCTCGACATGCGGGAATCATTCTAACAGGAATGTGCCCCGATTGGAGATTTCTTGGGCCAGGATGCGGCGCCGAGCAGCACCGGCCTGCTTGGGGCCAGCCGAGTCGTGCCCTGGAGCCCTCGTGGGGCGCTGCTGGGGCGCTATGGGGCCCTTCTTGGCGCTCATGTTGGCCCTGCCTCTCGGGGCTCAATGGGACGATCTTGGAGCAACCTTGATGCCTCAGAAACCCATCGGAAGCGAGAAGGCGAACTACTGTATGCATATCTATATATATATATATATATATGTATATATATATATATAAGAATCTGGTCGGTATCGACGACGTCTACGGCGAATCACCGCCGCCCCCCGCTATTGGGTCCTGCCTCTTGTGGCTTCATTGGGCGATAATGCTGTTTGGCGTCTCGGCGGTCTCCTCGGGACCCTCCGTGGACCGTCGGAGCCGTTTTGGGGGTGTTGTTGTGGAGGCATGCTGGATGTCACGTTGGGCTCCCTCGAAGCATCCTGGAGGCCATATTGGGCTACCTTTCAGTCGGGCCTGTCCCTCTGCAGGGGGAGTAGTTAAGAACAGTACAAAAATACCCTGGGGACGATTTTTCGACCATGTTTGAACATGTTCGGATACTTCTGGAGTATGTTTAGATTTGTCGTCCAAAATCCGTCTCTAGGGGAACAGGCCCGACCTAAGGCTACCTGGGGCCCTCTTGGAGCCATCTTAAGCCATCTTGGACGCTCTAACGTCTCGCGCTCCTGCCCCCCTCCAGTTCAGACCGAGGGGAGGGGGGGTAGGTGAAGGGGTAACGCCCTCGCCGAAAGTGAACCACGTGACGTTGGAGTCCAGGTTGTTAATATTTTGTGCTGTGCTCTGTGCTTGCACAACGATCGCCAGGTAATTAGACAGCGCGAAGCACACATCAGTCAAACGTGAAGCGCATGATGAGCAAAGGCGTTTCCAGAGCCTGGCTGGTGCCAAACACAGCATCAAGCACGGCCACGTGAAGTAACGTGAAGTATCTGGTAACGCGAATCGAATGAACACATGCAACCCACTTAGAGCCACAAGGTTGCGAGGCGCATACGGGTGAAGCAGTTTCGAAACACACATGGTGAGAGTGAGGGGGCCGAACGGTCATTCACTGTCCCGGGGCGCGTGGCTGAAGTGAGGTTGTGAGGTTCTGCGGTGCGGATTGTTGTTGTTGCGGTTGTTTGTTAGTTGTTGTTGGTGTTGTTGTTGTGGTTGCTTGTTGTTTGTTGTTTGTTGTCGTCGTCCTCCCCGCGACCCGGCCCGCGACCCGCCCGTGACCTCGCCCGCGACCCTCCCGCGACCCACCCGCGACCCACCTGCGACCCATCCCGCGACCCACCCCGCGACCCACCCGCGACCCACCCGCGACCCACCCGCGACCCACCCGCCACCCACCCGCCATCCACCCGCGACTCACCCGCGACCCACCCGCGACCCGACCATGTCACGGCCCGCAGCCCACCCGCGACCCACCCGCCACCCACCCCGCGACCCACCCAAATTGCTTCATCAAAGAAATCGGCGCCTGCGGCGGGCTCGCTGTATGATTTGAAACAGTTCGGCGCCTACGTCGGGCTGCTTCAGAGCCTCGCAGACTGCCGACGTCACCGCCGCTCCCACACTCTCATCCGCAATTGCGAGGTGCAACGTAGTCATGGCCGGGGGCATGTTTGAAATCCGTTTGACGTGCATGAAGCCACAGTGTCTGTCATCAGTGTGACCCGTGTGGGGTTATTGATGTTCTTGGCGGTGCGACTGTGTAGTACCAGGTGCCTTAAACAGGACACCGCTTGAGAACTCGTCGTGTCCTCTCGACGTGCGAGTCCGCCTCGTCGCCCTCTGCCTCCGTCGATCCTCCTTCCCCCCGTCGGAGTCTGGCCGCTCACCCCTTTGACAACGCTGCAGGCGGCTCGACTACGAGGACGCCGATTCAATCCACGCGCTGACCGCTGCTGCCAAGTGGAGGGAGCAGGACTGTAACCGCTCTTCCCCCCTCTCGTTACATCGATGCAGACTGTAGCAGCATCAGCTTCCTCTCCCCCCTCCTCGCTCAACCCGCCAACTGGCCAGTGCCGCTATGCACAGTGAGCGTCATTGGCCTCTGCGGCCGTCCTCAACTCCGTGGCGTGGCCAGTGTTGCCAGGTGCAGAGAGCAACACGGCGGCTGCGGCAGTTACATCGTGTAGCTTTGCTTTCACTTCCGATACTGTCCCTGGGAAGTCAGTCTCTCTGCAGCCTTTCTGGTTTCGCGCGAAGAAGAAAAACGCTACACACAGCATCTTTTGATTCAATGGTGAGCTGCTGCTGGGGCGCCAGGGCACACTGACAATTACCCAGCTGCCTGCGGCGAACCACGCACCCGTGCTTGTTCAACAGCGTGGCAGGCATGATTCACTGGCTTACGCCACACCGCCAGCCCCTTACGGCCCGTGGATGCGGGGACCATGCTTGATCATGTCCAGCTGTCATAGCCAACCTCACCCCTAACCAAGACGGCCAAGGCCCCCCATGACGTCCCAAGACTTCCAAAAAGGACACCACAACAGCCCAAACGGGCCCCGAGGGGACCCCCAAGAAGGCCCAGAAAAGGCCATGTTTCCTAGTGACGGTCACAGCTTTGACGCCAAGGTTCCCAAGAGCTCCAGGCGGCGGAAACACATGTCTAGAGAAGTCGGTGGCGTAAGGAGCTCATCGTCAAGGATCCCAAGAGCGCCCGATGACTTGAGATGCCCTGAACGCCAAGGCTCCCAGTGCGAACGAAGACAAACATAGCTCTGAACGCTTAGGCTCCCTGTGCGAAGGGTGGTTTGAACCCTCACGGGCCTCCTCCTGAAGCGCTACTGCCGTTCCCGTGCCGGATCAGGTTCTAACACGCTTATTATGTGCAGGCACGTTGGCGGGTTTCCCATTGGGTCGACGTTTCAGCTATTTGAGTTGCACGAACACAGTGAGTTGTTTTGTGGCCAATGTAGTACAGTGAAACTACATGTCCCAGACGCAATCCTACCAACTGGTTTTATATTCAATCGCAGCAGATATCAGTCTCAAGTGATACCCGCATGACACAACACATGTGTCATAATATCACATATATCTGGTAACGCGAATTGGCACGCGATGGAAAGAGCCATCAGGGTGAGGTGCGCACGCACACATGTACACACGCTGTACAACATGGCAAGGTCGCCAGACGTATGACGCACACGCTAAGCAATCATTTGCAGCGAACATTTTATGCCATGCACCGTACCAGTGGCCTCAGCAGAGTTAGCGGGTCGTAGACACTTGGCTCAATCCATTTTGATCGGGTTTCATGCCTTTTTGCGATTTGTTCCGTCGGCAAAGTTCTTGGAATGGCGGAAGAACTCGCATACATGTATATCAATGGCACCCACGGCTCTTTGCCGAATATTGACTTTGACGAGTTGAAGTTGGGTATTGCTGCAAATTTCTGCTTGAAACAAGAAGAGGCGAACTTGGGTTGGGACGAGTTCAAGAAATCGTTCGAAGGTTGGGCAAGTATCGTCCAGGGCCAGTCATGGGTCACGATCTATTCTGTCGTTGACGCTGGAAATGGGACTGCGCTAGCACATTGGGAGACCAATTACGACGTTAAGCCAGACGGCTCGCATTACGATACTTTCCATGGCACAAAGATTGATATTTCTGGAAAGAAAATGCGCGGGTTCATGTGTTTTGCTTCATTTCGGATTGATGTGAGAAGTAACAAGATTGTTGAAATCATCCAACGGTCGGATGACGTAGTACGAAAATTTGGAATAGAAGGTGCTGCATACAGATGAGTTGCATTCGCATTTCCACATTGTTCCATGTGGCGTGGTATCGCGTGTTGCGAATTTGTTTTGCTTTGATGGGCGTTCGCTTCATGCTGTGGTTACATTCGTTGTGAGATGATTCGGCCGCGTTGCCTTTACCCTCTGGCGAGTACGGCAGATTTGCGTCGTATCGACTCGCCGCGACCTCACCGCGAGCGTTCAAGGTTGAACGCCGCCAGTGGCCCAGAATCGGCCCAATGTGGAACGATTTGGCGATCGAAAAGCCGCCGATCATTCAAGGTTGGACGATCCACGCGGTGTCAGAAACCAATGCTGGGGTCGTCACGAAAACCCGCCGTATGGATCTTGCCTCGTCTTCGGGGTACTTCTGGCAGATACCAGGCCGGAGTGTTGAGCTTGCGGGTCTGTGTTGTTTCCTGTTCCCGCGGGCCAGTTTGGCACATTCCCACGGTGAGCGCAGCAGTTCTAAGCGCCATAACGCTTGTGTTGCGATTATCCGTTGCTGGAGGAGTTTGATGATGATGAGGTGGAAGCGCGAGGCAGAGGTTTGGCTTATCTGTCTTACCTCCACGTCCCAGTACTGCTACGCATCATCTTTTGAACCCGTGGGGGTTAGCAGCGTCCCTCGGAACATATAGGACAACTCCGCTGACATCGCACTCAGCTCGCGTCTACGGCAAACATGGGCAGCGGCGCTTCCCGAAAAGTATGACCATCACGGGAGGGGGTGCCATAATCATTGTTGCGCCTTCCTCCTCAACAGGCGTAGGGGCTCGCGAGATAACGCGAACGGCTCAGAGGGTGCATGCGGTGGGGGGGGGCTCAGCAATGGCCATGTGGCTTGCCGCATGCGAGCCCGATTTTTGAAAGTTGGCCAGCGGAATTTCAGACGGAGGAGAATGGAGGAGGATGGGGGGAAGCTGATGCCGAATATGGGAGCGAGAGGGGGACGACCAAGAGGATGAAGAGGACAAGGCGGTCGGCCGAGAGGAGAGGAGGGAAGGCGAGCAGGGAAGGGGGGCCACGATGAGCAGGGCCAAGAGAGGGAGGATGAGAAGGACGCATCACAGCATGAGCCTGATGCCAAAGATGATGACGTTGGGGCCTTCGCGTCTTCCCTTTTTCACGCCGCCGTATCCTCCTCCTCCTCCTCCTCCTCATCCTCCTCCTCCTCCTCCCTCATAGTTATCATCCTTCTTCCGCTCTCATCCTTCTTCTCCTTATCATCCTTCTCCTCATTACCGTCCTCGTACCCCCGCCCTCCTCCTTCCCCCCATTCTCCTTCCTCCACCTCCTCCTTGTCGCTGCCCATCCCTGTTTCTGTCCGTCTCACCATTCCGCCCTCCTTCCCACTTCCCACCCTCCCTCCTCTTCGCTTCTCACGGCTTGCATATTTCTCCGGTTCTTGTTCGCACTATTTCGCTTTACGCCGTTCCGTTTTTTTTCTCTGGCATTGTTCCAATCGCCCTCGTCCTCCTCATACTAGTCTGTGTCATCGTCCTTGTCGTCTTTCTCCTGAACCCCATCCTCTACTTTCCCTTGTTATCGATGCCATCTTGCTCATGATGTTGCTCATGCTGCCCGCACTTCTCCGTGTGCCCCCAGACTTATACTCATCCTGCTCCTGGCTATCATGCCTTCTTTTGCTCTTCTTGCTGGTGCTCCTTCTCCTCCTGCTTCTTCCCTCCCGCGCCTCATGTTTCCCCGCCTTCTTCTCCTGCCTTCTTCTCCCAGTCCTCCTCGTCGACCTTGTCCACGTCATCAACCCTGTGATCTTCGTTGTATGTGTCATGTCTTTCTTCTCCGTCTTATGTTCGTGATGTTGGTGAAGTCACGTCTGCAGAGTAATGATTGTGCCCGTCGATTCTCATGATTCCAAGTGTGTGTCCCTCGACGTCCGCATCCTGACTTTCTGTCGAAGATCGCCTTGTGCACCAAACTGTGCCCATGCCGCCCCTCCGATTATAATTCCGGCTCCATCTTGACACTTCTTCACAAGGTGTTCGGCATCTTGTTCTCGATTGAGATCCTTCACCATTTTCATGGCGCCAGCATCGCAGAGCGGATTTCTGGAAAACAATGGGATGTGCCAGGACTGTCCTGGAAAATTCGTTCTGGATTTCGAAGTAAATTTCGTGCGGATCTGTTTTGGCCAGGAGTGAAGACTAGCCAACACCAGCGTGACATTCACATCACGTTTCGCTCGCCATTCTGTGGTGTTGCGCTGAGAGAGATCCACACGGAAATCCGCCGCAGCAGGTCTGCAAGGCCGGTGCAATGACCATTAACTCAAATCTCGTATTTTCACTTGGGATTCCCTTCAACATGTTTACAGTCGGGGCCCTGAGGAAGGAACCCTTTTTGTTGGGGAGGGGCTCCGTGCTCCTTGATTGCTTCACAGCTTGCCTCGGGTTTTCCTTTGGTTTCCGATGGGAAGTCGGAATTTCACTTGTGGGAAAAAGGGGCCTCGTTCCTTATTTAGGGTTCCTTAGGTCAACGCCTCGACTGCATTTCCATCTGGGATTCCCTTCCACATGCTTGAGGGCCGCGCTCTCGCCGCTGTGGAAAATCGTGCCCTCCCCCGAGACCTTCCCAACGATCTGCCCATGGCCAGCCGATGCCCTGCTGCCCTTCGGCCCAAGGACCTCCAATGCCATGGGCCCCGTCGGCTCTCGCCGCGGCTGTCGTCGGCAGCCTCGGGGAGGCCACCTCCCGCTTGGCAAGATCCGGCCGCACGCGCGTGACCAGGGACTCAGACGGCGAAAACTCACCTCCTCCCTCCTCCTCCTCCTCCTCCTCCTCCTCCTCCTCCAGCCGCTGCAGCGGCCCAGACCACCCCCCCTTCCCGCGGCACTTCAGTACACTTCCTTACAAAGTCAGGTGTTTCAGCGGCATGGCTTCTCCCTCGAGGGGCTCTCCTCGCCCATGAGAGAGGGGGTCGGGGCCCCTCGCGCGAGGCGCTGGCTCCTCGCCGTGAGCGCCTTCGCCTTCCTGCAGCTGGGCGTGCTTGGCGCCCTGGTGATGGAGAGGACTCGCCCCCACGCTGAAGATGGCAACACATTCACACTTCGGACGTGCGTCTATAATCCCATGTTCCTGACGGGGGCTACGCGGGCATCGGAGGTCTCTGACGAATTCAAAAATATTGGAGCTATCATGCTGCCAGGTACCTCCCGTCGCCAGACAGAGGACACACACTCACTTTTCCTTCATCCTTATCACTGGGAACTGAGTTTCGGGTGGACGAGGGCCTCCAACAAGAGTTGCGGGGTGTCGATCTTCCTCCACCAGAGGCGCTTCCCGAGGAACTTCATTCGTAAGATTTTCACGCCGCCCAGTTTCTTAAGTGGACGTGGCGGAGCAGTACGTTTAAAATCACAGACCTCGGACGTTCTATTCATGGTGCTCTACTTCCCAACTCTTCCGTCTCTCCGCGGCGGACGTACACAGTATCGGAACATCGTGATGGGACTTTGCAACTGGGCGAAGTCGGTTATCAACGGAGTGGGCTCCAGGTGCACACCGTTTGTCGGCATCGATTTAAATGACCAACTGGGCTTCTGCGCAGACGACACGTTGGACGGCGAGTGCGTCACGGCCCCACGGGGCACCAGTACACACGGAGCCGACTGGGACTGGGAACGGGAAGCCGACGCACACGTGGGCCCTTGTGGTGCTGAGTTGGAGCACTTCGCTGGCAAGCATTGGCGCCAGGTGCTGAGGGACACGGCGCTGAGCGCGATCAACACGCACTACCCAGCTGGGCCAACGTTTCACGGGCCACTGGGACACACGTCGCGGATAGACTTTATCCACGCTCCGACGGGCTTGCTTCCTCACGTCCGAGTCTGCCGTGTTCTTCGACCTGCGGGGAGGCGGCTCCAGCCCGTGAATACCCTGGACGACAGGGACCACCGCCCCGTCTTCATGGAATGCAGCTACCGCTTCGAGGCCAGTTCTACCCAGAGGCAGTGCTGGGACTTCGATACCATGTCGCGCATCCTGCGCGGCGGGGAGGAGTGCACCTCTGCGGTGGAACGGGTCCACGAAGCCATCCTGACCATCCCTGAAGATGAATGGGTACGGCTTTGCTCACGGCCTACGACAGACGAGCTGTGGAACTCTATTTCGGTGCTGCTCAGGGAGGCGGCGCTGACGGAGTTTTTACGCCCTTCACCTTCGGCGGCTGAGAAGTCGGTTCTGGAGAGGCTGCGTTCGGAGATCCTGGCACGTCGCCGACGGTTGCGTGAACTTCATATTGGTCGAGACTCGGAGGCACGCGCGGACGTCGAACTGGAACTGGCGAGGATCACGTTCAGGCTCAGGCAGCTGTCACGCCAGATCACCAAGGAACGCAACTCCCTGCTGGTCGGTGAGCTCAACTCCGCCTGGAGGGAGCACGACCACTTCGCCGTGCAGACTCTGCTTCGGCGACTGGCCCGCAAGGGCAGAGGGCCCCGACATCGGAAGTACTTCAAGGCACGAGAGGAGAACTGCGAACCACAGGACATCGCCGACTTCTTACGCTTGCCCGCTCAGCAGGGCGGACTCTCGGCGGTGGACTGCGACCTACAGGCGGAGCTGACGGAGCGCTTCGACCGCACCTACGAGGGGGACGAGGCTCACCGCACGGACCAGCAGCGCTACGACACGATGCAGATGGCAGATTTAGAGACGGCAGATCAGGACCTTTCGGGCGTCATCAGGGCGCTCCGCAGGGCACCGAAGAGACGAGCTACACCCGCGTGGAGTATGCCGTCGGAGCTCTGGCTGATCCTGATCGACCCCGACCAGTGGCACAAGTTCAAACGTGGTGGAGTGGGTTCGTGCCCTACCCCTGCGACGGCACAGGCCTTCAGGGAAAGAATGCTCGACATCATCGGATCCTTTCGGCGGACTTCCTCCACCCCACTGGTCTTCGACATCTCTCACATCGTGGGCCTGGACAAGGGCAATGGCAAGCCAGGACC
The DNA here is from genome assembly GCA_963575745.1 of Prorocentrum cordatum. Taxonomy (NCBI): domain Eukaryota; class Dinophyceae; order Prorocentrales; family Prorocentraceae; genus Prorocentrum; species Prorocentrum cordatum. Next base: position 80,710 of record CAUYUJ010017816.1, read on the forward strand.
GCTCGGACAACGTTGGATACATCTCTTCTGCCCGATGGGCAAGGCGTGGAACGCCCATCTTTGGAATCGGGCTCGTCGCCACCGTGACCCACTTCCGTATTTTTGTCACGGCTTTGCTCGCCGCCGCCGGCGTGAAGACGCCATCGCGGTGCAGGACTGCTTGAGCTGGAGGCTCCAGAAGTTATCGCTATCACACGCCATCATCAATGAAGATGCCACGAACGCTTTCGCCAGTACGACACGAGAGACGATCTTGAATTGCCTCGAGTCCCTCTACCTCCCCGAGGACGTTAGGTTCCAGCACTCTCGCACGATGCAGACGGCGATGCAGATCATGGGACCCGACAGGCCCATCTCCCTCAGGCCTACCTCTGGAGAGCTCATGGGACACCCTAATCCTGCCAGAGGGTTCCCTTATTTCTATCTTCAGGGCCTGGAGGCTTTTCTGAGCTGGAGGGCGGGGACGAGCTCGTACACGTATTCACAGGCGGAGGAGGTGGACGGCACACGCACGGACACGGGCATCACACTGTACGCCGACGATATCACGAAGACGGTGATCCCAGGAAGAGGACCTGAACCCTTCGGAGGAGGAGGAGAGGCACGTCACCTTACCGCACTGGCACAGGTTAGCAGCAGTAAGTTAGCTTCCTCCCTGGACGGCATCGGCGTGGGGCTCAACGAGGGCAAGCGTGTCACACTTGCTAGGCTTTTTGGGAAAGGCTGCATCGCCCAACGCCGCCTCCTGCATGCAGGCACTCTGCGTCTCTCTGGGCAGTTTGGCAGATTTATGCGCATCCTCGGCGGTTGGCTGACGGTGCAGGGATCGTTGCAGATTGAGAAAGGGAAAAGATTCCAGGCTGGACGGACTGGCCTCGGCATCATCTCTAACTTTCTTGTCCACGAGGCTGCCCGCGGCATCAAGCGCATGGCCATCCTTTCGTACGTGCAAGGTGCTCTCTTGTCGGGGATGGAGGGGAGGGTCCCAGATAAAAGTTTCACGGTCGAGGGTGACAAGATCATGATGAGGGCGATGCGCAGGGGTCTCGGGGTCAAGGGCACTGAGGACCACGACGGGGTGCGCTGGAAGTGGAGCTCTCACAGGGTATGGGCCTACTGGCAGATCCTTCCCTTGGCAGACGAACTGCGACTTCGGAGGCTACGCTGGTATCAGTCCTGGATTAAATACCCTAGCGCCCACAGGCAGGTTCGGGCATGCATACTAGGCACGATCAATGACATACCTAGCATGAACGACGACTGGACCATCCACGAAAAGGCTAACCCCTGGGCCCGTCAGGTACTTGAGGACCTCCAGTTTGCCAGAAGCCAGTCTGAGGAGTTCGCTGATTTAGTTCCAGAAGATTTTCCTCTCTTGGGCCTATTTTACACTAAGGAGTTCGACGACTGGGCCTCGATTGACCTCACAGTTATCAGGGCCACCTATTTTTCTAAAGCGATCGCACCACCTAGTGGGCCCTCGGTGGCCCCGAGTATCGTGATGGAGGAGGAGGTGGTGGAGGAGGTGGACGCCCCTGGCGAGTTCGTCTGCAATCTGAAGAACTCAGAGGGGCAGCGGTGTGGTGACACCTTCACCAGCATGAAAGCTCTTTTATTACATGCAGGCAGAGTTCACAGAGTTCGAAACGAGGCAGCACTTCTCACGGTCACGAACCAGTGTTTCAGGTGCCTCCAGGTTCTCAGCACTCGGGAGAATGCTCAGCGACATGTTATGAGGTCTTATGCCCACAACCGCTGCGCTCTTGGACGCAGTAGCTACACGGCGGCAGAAGTTGTTCAACCTTTTTCACTCGAATGCCCCGTATGCAGCTTCACGGCTCAAGATCTCCGACAACTGCAGGTACACATACGCACACACTGTGCCCTGGGTGCTCCTACTCTCCCTCGGCCTCGGCTTCGACCGCGGCATGTCGCAACCAGACGCGGAGTCCATGGACCTGGAGCTGCTGATCAAGAAGCACAAGCGCAAGGCAGGCGACGGCGAGGACCTCGGAGGAGCACCCTCGGGGAAAAAAAAGGCCAACCTCGGGGACGCAGCAGACGATGCAGAAGACGGTCTTCAGCAGGTCGAGGGGGCCCTTCGGGCTCGAGACATGCAGCAGGCCATATCGATTTTGCTCAAGATGGCGTGCATGCACGCGCAGCTGCTGAGGGACCTGGCGGCGTCGGAGTGGGTGTGCCTGGTCGTCCCGTCGCTGAGCTTCCTGGTGGTCGCAGGGCGAGGAGCAGGCAAGATGTACGCGGAGGCGGCTGCCATCGCGGCAGCGAAGCCCCACCTGGGGCCACCACTTTTGTACATAGCGCGCGGCGTGTTCAAGTCGATGGTCGATTCAGAGAAGCTGCAGAAGCTGGGGACTCAGGCGTACCAAACCCTGGTCCTTTTTTACGAGAAGTTCGTGTCGATCAGCTCGGCCGCGGAGCCAGGATTAGTGATCAGGCACTTCCGTTTGAAGAAGTGCTACAACGAGGAGTACACACGACTGCAGTTCGCGATCGGCGGGGACATCACGGTGCAGCTGGCGGACGCTCAAGGGGGTCCGCCCGAGCGTCATCTGAGCAAGCTGGAGGTGGAGCAGTCGATCATCAAGCTAGCCCAGCTGGAGGACGCGAAGCTCAAGCTCGGGACCGCCCCTCAGGGGCACTTGGAGACCATGGCGCAGCGCATCCTCGACAAGACGAAGCAAAAGAGCAAGGGCAAGGGCGCGAAGTAAGTCAGCCAGATTCGGGCCCCGCCCCGTGGGAGGCTCGTCGGGCTGCCCTCTTTGCCCGCATCAGAGCACGGGAACTCTCGCAGAATGACATTGTATGACGGACGTGGACAGCACCTCCATATTCTGAGTTCACGAACTATCTTTCCGAAGGAGCGTTGTGTACCGGAGGATTTGAGGTTGGTGGACTCCCGCCGACTCGTGCTTCAAGTCTATGAGACGGAACCCCTCGTCTTACTTGACTGCTCACAGTTGGCTCAGATGGACACTTACTTTTTACAGATACTTGACATTACACACTCAGACGGGCTGGTCCATACGTCCTCCTCGCACCCACGTACCTGATGCCGCCGCCCGACTTCGGCTTCTGCGCGCCCTCTCTCGTTCTTTGATGATGTTATGTGGTGTATTCGCGGCTTTGTGTGCACGCCCGCGCTGACCACCACCGAGTACCTGACTGCCACGTGACCTCGATGCCCGAGGCCCCGTTCCTCTAGGCCGCGCCGAGCGGGGGGCGCGGTGCGAGTGGGGACTGCCCGGCGGTGCGCCGTTAGTGACCCTCGCACCGTTGCTCCCCGTCGGCACTGTCCTCACTGTCTTCTCGGAGTGGCCATCTTCCAGAATTCGGGGACCCACACTCCCCTCCGCTGCTTCCTCTGCTCTTCTCCTGCTTTGGCCTCGCCCTCTCGCCTCGTCGCCCTCTCTCCCGCGTCGTTCCCCTTTCGTCCGTCGCTTGCTGGAGTGTGGGTCCCTCCTCGGGGCGGGGCGGGTGCCTCGGAGGCCTGCCCGTCGCCCGCAGCGACGTGGGCTCGGCACTGGGAGGCCAGTGGGGTGTCCCCCCCAGCCCTCGAGGGGTCTCACGATTTGCGACTGCCTGGGTACGAGCACGTACGACAGGCTGCACGGCGCGCGCTACTCACGACCTCATCGCACTCGATCGATGATCGTTCGAGGTAGGGCTCTGATTGCACGGGTTCACGCGCGGTCAGGGATCGGCACAGACCACGCGCAAGGCCGAGTCTTCTTCTTCTTCTTCCTCCTCCTCCTCCTCCTCCTCCTCCTCCTCCTCCTCCTCCTCCTCCTCCTCCTCTTCCCCGACGCCCATCCCCGAGCCCGCGACTCAAGGAGTCGGGGCCGGGGGGTGGGGGTGGGTTTCCTCCCTTCCCGGACCCCACTCCTGGAATCGCGGGTTCGGGGGTGGAGTCGGGATTGGGGCTGGGGGTGGGTGTTCTCCATTCCCGGACCCCACTCCTGGAATCGCGGGTTCGGGGGTGAAGTCGGGATTGGGGGTGGGGGTGGGTTTTCTCCATTCCCGGACCCCACTCCTCGAATCGCGGGTTCGGGGATGGAGTCTGGATTGGGGGCGGGGGTGGGTTTTCGCCTTCTCAGGCGCTCGGACGTGTGCATGTTTCCTTCGGCGAGGACCATCGAGGAGCATCCCTGACCAGTTCGCGACAAAGCCACGCACGAAACCAAAAAAAACACCCGAAGTGGACGTCCGAGGGATGGCCAGCTCTCGCTTGGCCAGATCCGATCGCACGCGCGTGACCAGGGACAGCGGACCCGAGTGTCACCACCCACCAACCCACCCCAACCCAACCCGAAGGCTCAGATTTACCCTCGATTTCCAGTGGGGGGGGGGTCGGGAAACATCGAAAAAGCACATGTGGAACCCTGACCCCCCCCCAACCCGAAATTCGGGTCTTCGGGTCGGGTTGGGGTGGGCCTGGTAGGCAGTCGAACAGGGACAGCGGGCCCGAGTGCCCGAGCGAGCTGCACTGCTCCACCGCCCGCCGCCCTTGGGCCCGCAGGGGGCGGCGGGCCCGCGGGGGCCGCGGAGAGCGAGCGGGCGGCACGCTGGCGGCGGGGGGAGGGGGGGCCGCCCCGAGCGCGGCCCCGAGCGCGGGCGAGCCTCGGGCCGGGCGAAAGGGGGGGATTGGGAAAGGGAGGGGTTACGAAATTTGCTGCATGCAGCTGGTTTCGGCCTCACCGAGGGGCCCATTCCTCGATACATAGCCGCTTCCGGCGCGGGGAGGCGCCGGGAACAGCAGCTACGTGAGCTGATTTTCACCCCCCCCCTTTGCTATCCCCCCCTTTCGCCCGACCCGAGAGTCGGGTTGGGCGTGGCGTGTGTGCACGCATGCTGTGCGGGCAATAGTTCTATCCACATCCGGTGCGTCTTGGATTCTTGGGCTCTCTCTCCCAGAAAGCGTAGGCGCACTGGATGTGGATAAGGATCTGGCCCCAGGAGGCTTGCTTTTATCCATGTCCAGTGCGCCTCGGCGTGGCGGCACCTCTTCCCAAAAAGTCCACGACGCTCTGGACATGGATGTAAGTAGTGCCCGCGTGCTGGGTTCGGAGAGTGGGCCTGGCCAGGGCGCAGTGGACATGCCCAGATTGCGAAGGCCTTGCGGCCGGTGCCGCCGGCCAGGAAGGGGAACGTCGACAACGGCGGCGGCGGCGGCGGCGGCGGCGACGACGACGACGCTGGCGTGGGTCGGAGTCCTCATGGATGCTTCTCGGGGTCTCTTCGGCACACTCTCGGGGGCCTCTGGGGGGCAGTTTGGGGGCACGTTGGGAGCTTCCTGGAGGCATCTTGAGAGCCTCTCGGGGGCCCCTCGGGAGCCTCTCGGGAGCGCCTCTCGGGGGCCTCTCGGGGGCCTCTCGGGGGCTTCCTGGGGGCCTCTGGGGAGTCTCTCGGGGGCCTCCCGGGGGCCTCCTGGGGCCCTCTCGGGTCTTCATGGAGGGGGCCCCTTGGGGGCCTCGGGGCTCCTCTTTTGGGGGCCTCTCCCGGGGGCGCCTCCCCGCAGGGGCCTCTCGGGGCACTCTCTTGGGAGGGGGGGGGGCCCTGGCACGGGGGGGCAGCGGACAGGGGCAGAGCCCGGTCGCCCCGCGAGGAGCTGCGGGAGGCCCCCGCGCGCCGAGCGTGGGGGCGGCCGCGAGGGGAGAGCCCCCCTCGGCCTCGGCGCCTTTTTTTTTGTTTTGTTTTTTGTTTTCTTTTTTTTTTTCTCTCTCTCTCTCTCTCTCTCTCTAGAGAGAGAGAGAGAGAGAGAGAGAAAGAGAGAGAGAGAGAGAGTGAGAGAAACAACAAACAAACAAACAAAAGAGAGAGAGAGGGAGAGAAAACCGCGTCCTCGCTCTGGGTACGCAGCATAGAGGCCATCGCGCCCCGTCGACGCGGCGGGGCTGCCCCGCCACGGGCGCTTCCTCCTTCGCCTCCTCCTGTTCCTCCTGTTCCTCCTCCGCCTCCTCCTCCTCCTCCTCCTCCTCCTCCTCCTCCTCCTCCTCCTCCCTCCTCGCCCTTCGCAGCGCGCGCCGCGCAGGCGCGTGGCGCGCCAGAGGCCATGGTGTCGGCGGGTGGCGTGGCTGGCGCCAGACGTTGGGCGCCCGCGAGCGCCCGCACCCTTGCCCGCCGGTTGCGGTGCGAGGCTCGCCGCGATGAGGGGCCGTCGCGGGCGGCCGCGTTGGCGGTGCGCGAGAAGGCCTCTCGCGCCTCCCTTCGCGAGCACCGGCGGCTGTGCGACACCCCTCGGGGCGCACCTGCGCCCAGCACGGGCGAGGCGCTGCGGGCCGCCGGGCCGCCTCTTCGGACGCCGCCCGGTCGCCAGCGCGCAGCGCGAGACGGCGCTGCAGGAGGGGCAACCTCGGCCCGGCACGCGCCTCCGCCTGGCGCGGCGTGCGGCCCGCCTCGCCCCCTCCGCGGCCGCCGGCGCCTCCACGCACGGTGGCTATACATATATATATATATATATATATATATATATATATATATACATATATATATATATATACACATACATACATATATATATATATATATATATATATATATATGGGGCGCCCGAGCTCTCGACCGCGCCTGCCGGCAGGCGATGCGCGGCGCCGCTCGGGAGGGCGAGGCCTCGGCCCCTCTCGCGCCCGACCTGCTGCGCGAGAGGGCCGGCGCGCTGCCGCGGGAGCTGGGCGTCGAAGGGCCCTGCGGGCCTCGGGGGCCCCTGCGGAGGACGGCTGCCCCGCGGATGGCTCCTCCTCCTCCTCCTCCTCCTCCTCCTCCTCCTCCTCCTCCGCCCTCCTCCTCCTCCTGCTCCTCCTCCTCCCTCCTCCTCCCTCCTCCTCCCTCCTCCGCCGCCGCCTCCTCCTCCTCCTCCTCCGCCGCCGCCGTCGCCGCCTCCTCCTCCTCCTCCTCCTCCTCCTCGACGCTGCTGCCGCGCGGGACTCCGCTGCCGCGCTGGACGTCGTTGACGATTGCCCCGTCGTCGAGGCGAGCTCGGACGTAGAGTTCGAGCGAGTGGTCTCCCCGACCGCCCAGCCGAAGCCGCAGCTGGAGGTGTCGAAGCTGCAGGAGGAGGTGCCCACGGTCGAGCCCGAACGGGTCTTGGTGGAGTCCGTGGGCGTGTGCACGGCCGTTGACGTCGAGGTCGGCTCGGTGCTGATGCCGTGGTAATTACGCCTCGGGAGCGGGATCACCGTCGAACGGCCCCCACGAGGCCGTGCCGGTGCGGTGCCCGCCGAGCTGGCCCAGGCGCTCATCGCCGAGGAGGCCGCCGAGCTCCTCCGGGCGGACACCGCCGAGGAACCTGCCGAGCTGGTCCAGGCGGACACCTCCGAGGAGCCCGCCGAGCTAATCCAGGCGCGTACCATCGAGGAGCCCTCCCAGCTGGTCCAGGCGGACACCGCCGTGGAGCCCGCCGAGTTGGGCCAGGCGGACACCACCGAGGAGCCCGCCGAGCTCGGGGCCCAGGGCGGCCGTGGTTGCGGACAGCAGGGTCTTCTCCAGCCCGAGCCGCTGCGTCGTCGATCGGCTCTTCTCCAGGCTGTTCGCGCGCAGCCGCGCGTTGAGCGTCTCGGAGCGTGTGAACGGCGAGCCGACGATGGGGCACCCCGACGAAGGCGTGAGCCTGGAGGGCGTCGCCCTCCAAAGCGAGGCCGAGGGCATTGCCCTCGATTACGTTCACGACTTCATGGGGAGCGCCCGCTTCCAGCAGACCTACTCCCTGAAGTGCGTGTACTTTTTCCAGGGGGATGGCGGGGTCGGCGACCCCTGAGTGGCTGGCCTCTCGCTGGATCCGCCTCGGATTCCTGGCTGGCGGCCCTCTCAGCGTGTGCGGGGGGGTGCGCCGCGGTCTCGGGCTCGTGCTGGCGCGCGTGCCCGTGTCCCCTCCCGGGGGCGGCCCCTGAGGGCCGTCTGGTGGCCCGTCCGTCCCCGCGTGGGTGGTTTCCGTCTCCCTGGCATGCCCTCGGGGTAGGCCAGGGTCGTGCCGGATGCTTGTCTGAGCCTTTTCGGGGCGCTTCCCTCGTCGCCTCGGCGTCCGTGCGGCGTGCTGGCGGCGGCGCGGGAGCCAATCGACATCTGGGGCCCTGTTGGTCGTCTGCGTGCAGACGGTCGCCAGCCATCCAAACCATCCTCCGCCCTCTCCTCCTCCTCCTCCTCCTCCTCCTCCTCCTCCTCCTCCTCCTCCTCCACCGTCGACGCGGCAGCGCCAAGGACCGAGCGCAGCCACCGGCCCAGGTTCGGCCAAAGTGGAACGGCTTGAATTTGGGAGGAGCACGAGAAGGTACACCCATACCTCTACCCTCCCCTCGTTTTCCTTTTTTGGGGGGCATCCTGGGCGGCCCTCGTCGCCATCGCGGGATGCGCCTCGAGATCCGAGTCACAACGCACCCCGGGAGAGGTCCGGGGAGTAGGGGCAAATCGTCTTCAGCGTCGATTCAGCGCCAGGTAATCGATGGGGTAGCGCAGATTTGGCGTCGACTTAGCGTCGATGCAGCGTCGATGAGCGTCGACTAGCGTCGACTGGCGTCGATGAGCATCGGTTCGGAGGAGCCGACAAGATGGCGCGGGAGGCTCCCATGCGTTGGCACCGAAGCCTGGCGATCGAAACATCGCAGACTTCTCCGGGGTTGGACAAGCAACGTGTCGGGGAGTCGTAGAGGGAGGGTGATCCCAGGGTGGGGCCGCCGTGCGCCGCGGCCGCGCTCGCGCCTCATCGAGGGCGCGCACGGCGGCCCCGCCCGAGACTCCGGCTGCGATGTTTCTAAAGTCAGGAGGGAAACAAACACACACACACACACATACACACAATGAATCGTCGACTCCCAGGAAAGTATGGAAACATATGGGAGTTGGGAGCGAAGACAAAAACCCAGAAAAGATTGGAAACGATGGGGAGTCCTGTCATTTGTGTGTATTTGTTTTTTGTGTCTCAGTTCCCCTTCATAAAGAGAGGGAGGGACGGAGAGGGAGAGCCGCGCTGTTCGCCCAGGCCGCAGGCTCAACTCGGGCACGTCCCTCTGAAGGACGAGAATGTAAGAACAGTAAAAAAGAATCGTCAGGTGACGATCGTCTGACTGCTGCTTCCTTGTTGCTACTATGTTTGAGTATGGTTTGACCATTGCCCATGTCCCTCCCCAACTCCGCCAGTGGGCGGACGTGCCCGTCCTGACCGCAGGCGCTCCCCCCAGGACTCTCCCCTCCGCGAGGCCGCCGGCGTGTCCGGGGCCCTGGTGCTGCCGCCTCTGCTGTGGGCCCCTCTCCCGCCTCCCTCCCCCCTGGCACGCTCTGGCTGTGCCGTGCTCTACCGTGCAGCGGAGCACCCCCTCTCGGGGTCATGGACCTGCTCGACATCCGACCGCGCGAACGGAGAGGAGGAGACCTACGCCATCTGCAAGGGATGGGAGGGATGGGGCAGGACGTCGGCCACGCTGCGAGCGCAACTGGCTTGACCCTTCCTCGCTCGCTTTTTCCCAGGGCTCGACCTGAACGGTGTTTTGGCGATTTTGTGGACCGAAGTCGTTTTGGTCTTGTGTTGCAGCAAAGGGGGGAACGAAGACAAACCGAGGGAGAACGGAAACAACATGAACACGACAAACACCGTTTTGGTCGAGCCCTGCTTCTTCCCTCCCCCTTCCTCCGTTCACCCCGTCCCCTCTTCCTGCTTCCCCGCCAGGCTTTGCTCGTGTGGCCTCTGCTTGTCTGCGAAGAGAAGCCGGTGGGCTCGGCGTCATTTCCTCCGAGGCAGCGCTCGCTCGACGCTCCTCGGGCGTTCCTCGGCCTCGGGTTCCTCAGGTGTTCTTCTGGCCTCGGGTCATTCGCTGGGGCTCCTCGGGTTTTTTCGCTTGGGCTACTTTGGTTCCTCAAGCGATGCCAAGCACCGTCGAACAACGGCAAGCAGTTCCCAGCATCAGGTACTGTGCAGTGCTCTAGACATGAGTCGAACTGCTTTGGAAGAAGGAAGACTCCCAATCGGGGTGCGCCGTTTTCATTTCCTCGCTCCCTCCCTCAATTTATCATCCCCCTTCCCGAGCATGGTACCGCCAGGCCCCGCCCGACGGGTCCGCGTGACCCGGCCTGGCCAGGCCAGACCAGACAGACCGTAGAAAGAGGATGATGCAGACGTGGGGGATGATGAGGTCTGAGGAGGGGGAGCATCGGGAGGAGGAGGAGGAGGAGGAGGAGGAGGAGGAGGAGGAGGAGGAGAGGAGGAGGAGGAGGAGGAGGAGGAGGGAGGAGAGGACGAGGAGGGAGAACGGGGAGGGGGGGGCGGACGGAGAGAATGGGCCGGAAGAGGACGCCAGGGAAGCAAGGCAGGCGGGCGCAGGAGACATGGAGGAGAAGCACGACTGCGGTGGCGTGTCCACAGCCATTCTGGCCCAGGGGGAGTGCCCGGAACACCTCTCCTGCTCCTCCCTCCTCCTCCTCTCTCTTCCTCCTCCTCCTCCCTCCTCCTCCTCCTCCTCCTCCTCCCTCCTCCCCTCTTTTCCTCCCCCTTTCCGTCCCCCCATGTCCTTCTCCTCCTCCTCCTCCTCCTCCTCCTCCTCCTCCTCCCTCCTCTCCTTCTCTTTCCGAATAGTATTCCTCCACCTTTTCCGTCCACGCTGCGCCTCCTTCTCCTCCTCCTCCTCCTCTCCCGCCTCTCGATTCCCCCCCCCCCCCCCCTCTCCCGTCGCAATGCGTGTGGGCATCTGCACGGCGGTCGCCGTGGGCCTGGTTGTCTCCCTCTTGGCAAGGGGGCTGTGCCCCTTCTTCGGCCGCACGGCGCAGGACGAGTGGGGACAGCGAACGCGGCGGCGGCTGCGGCTGCGAACGGCGGCCACGGCGGTAGCGAGGGCGACGACGTCAGGAAGCTGAGCCCTGAGTCGGGGGACGCGCGCGAGAGACGGTCGCTGCACACTACTCCCACTGCCCGCCCTCCCCCATCGCCACCCACCTCGTCGTTCCTTCCTCGTTCCTCAGTTCTCCCCCTCCTCTTCTTCCTCCTCCTCCTCCACTTTCTCCTCCTTCTCCCGTTATCCCGCTATTTCTCCCCGTCCCTCGCCTCCCCCCTCGCCCCCAACGAGAGAGGAGAAGAAATGGGAGGGGAAAGACACACTATTATGACTTTAAGGATGGGGGGAAGTAGCAGGATACGGATGGGGGGGCGAGAAGGATGAGGACGTGGACGACTAGCAGCAGGAGGAGGGGAACCCAGGAGTACGAGCAGGAATGTGATGCTGCTGTCGATGATGATATTGATGCTGATTCTGATGATGATGATGCTGCTGACGATGACGATTTCGATGACGATGATGCTGATGCTGATGATGATTGTGTTGACGGCGATGATGGTTATGATGATGCGGATGGTGATGTTTTGGAGGGAGAGCGATGGGAAGAAGGAGAATGAGAGGGAGTGGACGGTGGGCGAGGAGGACCAGGAATGACATGTAGTAGGTAGATGAGAACCAGGATATAGAGGTGGGGGAGGGATGGAAGGGGAGAGAGAGCGTGAGGGTGGGGGAGGGAAATGGACGAGGGAGGACGGACAGGGAGCAGGAGGAGTGGACAGAGGAGGGGGCGGAGGAGGGATGAGCAGGAGGATGAGGAGGGGAAGGATGAGAGAGAGGTAAAGGAGTGGGACGAGGAGGATGAGGGAGTTGGGGGGAGAGGGATGAGGAAGAGGAGGAAGAGGAGGTGGAATACCAGAGTCACCCAAAGATCGATCAACGATGCTGCAATACACCCTCCCGTCCCAAGTTCCCTGCCCATGGGTCCCCGGTGCGCCCGCGACTCCGTTTTGGAGGTCACCGCCCTTCAGCTTTCGAGCGAGAAGGGGTACGACAAGGATAGTTTTTAAGATCAGGGTCCGAAGCCCGAAAACCCATCACGTCACTAATTTGGGGCTCCAGGGCCCACTGAGGCCCCAGGGGCCCCAGATTAGTGAAGTGACGTTTTTTCCCCCGCAAGGACCCCGAAATTCATCACTCCGCTCAACCGAGCCCACGACGAGAGTCAGAGGCCGAATTGCTGCTGGGATGCAACCTCGGTCTCGTACAGGGGGGGCCCCCGCGACAGCCCCGCTTTGGGAAGGAGCAGCCCTGCTTCCGTGCAGGTGCCACCCCTACGGTAGGTTTGCGTCGTGTCGACCAGCGGCGACCCCAGCGTGGGCGTTCAAGGTTGAACGCCGCTGGCGACCCAGAATCGATCGACGTTGAACGATCGGACGTTGCGGCAGCGGCCAATCGTTCAAGGTTGAACGATCCCTGCGGTGTCAAAAACCAACGCTGGGGTCGGCACGACACGAACCTGCCGTACTTGATCCCGGGCAGGCAGCCTTGCGAGGGTCCAGGCGGGGGCCCTCCGCTCGAAGAAGGGACCCGGCCTCCCTCCGGGGCCCGCGCGGGCGGGGCCCGCGCTCTGCACGAACGACATGGGCACGGAACGAATGGGTACAATGCCCAGCAGCGGATCCCCCTCCTCCTCTTCTCCTCCCTCTCCTCCTCCAATCCTCCTCCTCCAATCCTCCTCCTCCTCCAATCCTCCTCCTCCTCCTCCTCCTCCTCCTCCTATCCTCCTCCTCCTCCAATCCTCCTCCTCCTCCTCCTCCTCCTGCTCATCAGCAGTTCCTGTTCATTTTGAACAGGACTCGCGGTCCACGCCGCCGCGGCCCGTGTCCCTTCGAGGCAGAAGGCCGCCTGCCCAACAGCGGCCTCCTCTGTTGGCTTGGGACAGCATCTGCTGCTGGGCACTGTACCGCTTTTTTGTCCGTACCCACTGCGGGCGTCCGAGGGCGCGGCGGAGAACCTCGACGGCGGCGAGCGGGCTCCAGCGTGGGCCGAGCACCTCGCTGCAGGGCACCAGGGCCGTCCTGCCTCGCCGCCCGCCCCCATGGCCGCGCGGCGCCCTCGCCGGGGCGCAAGAAGGCCCCCACGGGTGTGCCGGCCCCGTCCCCGCGGGGACGGAGGCGGGGCCTCGGGGGGCCCCGTGCTGGAACAGGCGGGGCGTCGCCTGCTGGGGCCTCCCTCGTGCGACCCAGCTCTCCTCCCGGGCGCCGCCTGCGCCGGCCGTCAGGAGCTCGCCAGGGCGGCCCTGCTCCGGCTCGACTACGACCGCCTCTTCGCGGGCCCCGCCGTGCCGCTGGGCGAGGGCCGCAACGCGCCGGGCGCCGCCACCATGGAGAGGCACCCTCGCGTGCCCATGACTGGGGAGGGAGAGGGACGAAGGGCAGCAGCAGCACTTCGATCGTACAGCCAACGCGACTAGTAAGGACGCGCGCCTTCATCTAGGGTGCCCTTGTGTTCTTGTCTCTGAGGCTCGTCCTTGCCATTATCACTGGTCGCCCGCCGCCCAAAAAATAACAACTTCGGCCTCCAAGGGTCTTGCGTCCTTATCACCCGTCCTGCATATACGTTTTGACTGTAGGATGTGCTCACGCCTGTTCGTTGATTACCTCCACGACGCCCTTCGCTCCATTCCGGGCCCTCCCCTCTCCGAGCGGGCTTGTCGACCCGGCTTGCCCACAGTGAAGCATCCTGTGCCACGGCCTGCCACCGTGGCAGGCGCCAGGTCACGGCGGACCTCTCGGACGTCGGTGCACCTCCCGTGGCTGCGCTCGAGGAAGAGCCTTGGCATCGCTCGGACGTGTGCATTTTTCCTTCGGCGAGGACCATCGAGGAGCATCCTCGATCATTTGGCGAAACAGCCACGCACGAAACCGAAAAAAACATAGGAAATGGACGTCCGAGCGATGGCCAGGAGCAGCAGCAGGCGAGGCCCTAGCGTGCCCTTCCCCCTGGAGGGTGCCCCGGCGCACCCCCACCCGTTTTAACCTGCACTGCGCTTCCCCCCCCCCCCCTTTTCCGCGGCGGCGAAGGCCGCTGGGAGGGTGGGGTGGGGCAGCGCTTCGTCGAGGAGTGCTGCTGCCCGCAGCTGAGTGCTGCGAGGAGGTGGGCTGGCTGCGGCATCGAGGCGGCCCGCGGTGCCCATCACTGGAGGAGGAGGAGGAGGAGGAGGAGGAGGAAAAGGAGGAGGAGGCGGTGGCGGAGGAGGAGGTGGAGGAGGAGGAGGAGGAGAAGCAGGAGGAGGAGGAGGATAGGGGATGGGGGAGGGGGATGAGGAGGATGATGATGAGGGGGAGGAGGAGGAGGCGGTGGCGGAGGAGGCGGAGGAGGAAGGCGTCCAGCGACGGCCTGGTGGCGCACCGAGCCCGTGAGCTGGGGCGGTGGGCGCCGCTCCAGTGCCCGCCGCGGCCCCTCGAGGCGAGGAGGGGCGCCCCGCCTGCTGTCGGGCAGCGGGCCCGCCACGCAGGGACGGGGGCGGGCTCGGGCGCGACGGGGGCACGTGGGAAGGCCTCCTCCACCTCCTCCTCCTCCTCCTCCTCCTTCCTCCTCCTCCTCCTCCTTCTTCTCCTCTTCCTTTTTTCCTCCTCCTCCTCCTCCTTCTCCTCCTGCTACTCTTTCTTCTCTCCTCCTCCTCCTCATCCCCTCCCCCATCCCTCCCCTCCTCCTCCTCCTCCTCCTCCTCCTCCTCCTCCTCCTCCTGCTTCTCCTCCTCCTCCTCCTCCTCCTCCTCCTCCTCCTCCTCTTACCGCTCCTGCTTCTCCTCCTCCTCCTCCTCTTCCTCCTGCTCCTCCTCCTCCTCCTCCTCCTCGTTCTCCTCCTCTTCGTCCTCCTCCTCCTCCGTGTCTGGAATCTGATGCGCGCGGCTGTTTTCGGCTCTGCCGTCGGCCGTTCCCCTCGATGCACGAGCGCCTCGGGCGCCAGGAGGCGCCAGGAGGCGCCGGAGAAGCCAGCTGCGTGCGCTGAGTCGTTACCCTCTCCCTTGCTATACCCCCCCTCGTCGACTCGACACTCGAGCTGACAGAAACCAGGCATGTGCGAACGAAGGGAACACCAATGAAGTGTGAGATAGGGTGAGACAAACAGTGCCAAGAGCCATCGGACAATGCTCAACTATCCCTCTCACGCGAAAGGTGGAACACGGCCGCCTTGCTCGCCATTTTGCCTTCGGCCCTGCTCAGCCAGGAACTCGTCCACTGTCGCTTCCTCAGAAGCCACCAGCGGGACACCTCTCCGGCGCGCTCGGGTCGACGGGCCAAGAGTTGCCGCTCGACTCCTCGTTGTCTTTGTGCGGGGGTTCCTGGAACTGGCGTTCAAGACGACAGACACCATGGCAACAGCTGGCTCGGTTGAGAAGAGGAGGAGGAAGAGGAAGAGGAGGAGGAGGGAGAGGAGGAGGAGGTGCAAGAGTAGGAGGAGGAGAAGGATCGAGGATCGAGGATCGAGGAGGAGGAGGAGGAGGAGGAGGAGGAGGAGGAAGAGGAGGACGAGGAGGAGGAGGAGGGGGATCGAGGATCGAGGTAGGTTGGGGCAGGTGGCGGTTTCGTAGCTTAGTGTTTGGGCGCAGGAGCCGCTCAGGGAGCACAACACACACACACACACACACATTTGTCGTACCAGTCTTGTTCCCCTGCATATGTCAGCCGTGTAGGCTTTTGACCCAGAGCGCTCAGCGAGCGAGGCCACTTTTGCCGTTACGCAAAGTCCTGCAGGGCGAATTCATTGCGAAGTTGAATCAACTTTCTAGTCATCACATCGTCTTTGGTACACCACACCATGTCAGAATACTGGGCGGCGTAAGAATGCCTCCACCAGGTGTGCTCAGCGATGGAATGACCTATGGTAAATGATCGATAGTGGCCATGGTGGTTTGAAGAGAACACATCTTTGCGCCCAACTCCGTCGCTGCTTTCTTGATGCAGTACCGTATCTCCGTTGTGGTGTATTTTCCAAGTCTCTCTTCTACCGTGGCTCTGATTTCTTGATGAGTCCTTGGGCTGTACGCCCACGTTCCTGCTTGCGAGTGTTGCTCTTCCTTTTCATCGTCACTGCCCCGCCGTCGTGAACTCCAAGGAAGGACCTTCCCCGGAGTTCACGATGTGGTGCGGCATCTCCGAAACCAGGAGGACGAGCAAAAAAGGCAAGGATGCAGTAGTCCCCGTCTGCCTCCTTCACCCCAGTGTTGAGAAGCAGCTGCTTCTACGCTGCCACTTCCTGGCTCCCCCATCAGGGAGGCCACCACCAGGCACGTGGAGGGAGGATGTGACAGACAGATCGATGAAGCATGCAAGAGAAGGGTCGAGTGAAGACGGGAGCAGGAGAGGTGTATCGATCGCGGTACGTCCTGCTTGGCGCTCATGTGTGCCCCCTCCCCGTTTGCATTGCTCGCCAACCCTCGGATGCGGACAAAAACGCACGCCTCCTGCGCCCCAGAAGGGCTGGTGGCCGCACTGCAGTGACCATGCGCGAACATGGCACGCGTGAGTGACTCGTGGTGGTTTGGCGCCGTTGAGATGGCTGATGCGCACGTGCGTCACACGTAGCACAGAGCGCTGGCGGACGTCGTCTGTGTCGATCGATCGGCTCGGTCCGAACGACCGACCGTCTCGATCGATCGGTCCGCCGACCAAAGTTCATCGGGTGGGCCGACGGGGTCAATTCGCCCAGCCAGCTCGGATGTTTCGATCGATTGATTTGCTGCTACTTCTCGCCTCGCCCGCCTCCGCACCGCCTCTCCTAGGCGTCCCCCGCCCTCGTCTGGTCGGTCGGCTGTGGATCGTCGTCTGGCGATGGCCTTCCCCTGCCCGGAGAGGCTGCTCTTGGGCAAGCCTCGGGCGGAGCCGAAGCGGCTGCTCAGGGTGGTGACCTGGAGCCGGGGATCGAACAAACATGTGCGCCCGTGTTCGTTTTTTATCTGCCGATCGGCGCGGGCCCTCGCACCCCCCCCAAGGAGTAGGCTGCGTTTCAGGTTTTGGTTTCCTGCTGGCCCGGGTCTGGACTGACCCGGGTCAGAAGATCCCCGAAGAGGTCCATCGCGTCCGGGCCCGCTTCTGCGCGCAGCCGATGGTGGTCAGGTCGCGCGTCCCCCTGCAGGTGAGATAGTCGCAAGTCGTCCAAGAATTGTCAGAGGACGATCTTCTGCTTTTTTGTTTCTCCTATGTCTGAACGTACTGTTTGAGGTTTAACGTTTCTTCCCAAATCCGCCTGTAGGAGGACATGCCCGACCTAAAATTATGGAGGGCGGCCCATCTAACCGTGCTTGAAGTGTCAACGGGCTCGCCTTGATCCCTACCGATGCGGACCCCTCGGCGACATCGTCTCGAGCAGGATTTCAGCCTCCCTTGCGCAAGCTCTTCTTTTTGGGATGAGTTTGCCGAAGGCCGTTGTGTTGAAGGGGTCTGCACGGGTCCTATCAGAGTGGTTCCCAGACCACTGACGTTGTGTTTTTCAGCAAGTGGTCCATGGACCTGTCGACCCCGTTCCGGGGTCAGTTTGCACGATGACCACGCCGTCAGGTGAGTCAATGGTGATTCGGGCTGAGCGCACGGTTTTGGGACCTGGCTCGTCCTCCAAGGACGTCTCAGGCCATTCGGGCCTCTAGTGTCTCAATACCGGGGGGTGATGGACCGTGCGGTGGGGTTTCGCGGGTATTTCGAGGTCACCGTGCCTTCAGTCACCACCGCACAATTCTGATATCCCCTCTTGATGGCCCCGGAGCCCGAAAAGGCCCCCCGGGCCCTGGGGAGTTCCAGATGCCAGAACGGGAGGGTTGGCGGAATCGGGCTCGACCCGCCTCTTCCTCGTATGAGATTGTACCCTTTACGAACCTCGCTGTCCCCACGTCGTCCTCGGGGGGGCAGCGGGCCGAGAGGGGGCGAGCGAGGGAGCAGCCAGAGAGTGGACGGCCTCGGGAGAAGGGGGCAGCGGGGAGCGCATGGGGGCGCACAGGCGTGCACACACACACACACACACACACACACACACACACACACACACACACACACACACACACACACACACACACACACACACACACACACACACACACACACACACACACACACACACACACACACACACACACACACACACACACACACACACACACACACACACACACACACACACACACACACACACACACACACACACACACACACACACACACACACACACACACACACACACACACACACACACACACACACACACACACACACACACACACACACACACACACACACACACACACACACACACACACACACACACACACACACACACACACACACACACACACACACACACACACACACACACACACACACACACACACACACACACACACACACACACACACGCACACACAGACCTCAGACCTCCGCCTTATCCGCTCCATCCTCTCCGCCCGACCTCCATCTCATCCGTTACGCATCTCCGTTCGCAGGACTCATAACACGCAATTGACTCCTCGTCTCCTCGTGGTTCCCTAATGTATGTCCGCGTGGTAGTGTGATAATATGGTGGTGTGATGGTGTGATAGGCATTGTTCCGTGTGGTAGTGTGGTAGTGTGATAATATGGTGTGATGGTGTGATGATGTGATATGGCGTTTTTTTGTCGAGCCCTGTAGCCCTGTAGCCCCTTGGCCGCCGCGGCGCCGGCGGCGCGGCAGCGGCAATGGGGCAGCGGCAATGGCAGGCGGCCGGGCAGGGCGGCGAAGGAATAGGAGATGAAGAAATGAGGAGATGAGGACATGAGGAAATGAGGAAATGAGGAAATGAGGGAGATGAGGAGATGAGGAGATGAGGAGATGAGGGAGAGGAGGAGAGGAGGAGGAGAGGAGGAGAGGAGGAGAGGAGGAGGAGGAGGAGGAGATGGAGGAGATGAGGAGATGAGGATATGAGGATATGAAGACATGAGGATAAGAGATGAGGAGATAAGGAGATAAGGAGATAAGGAGATAAAGGGATAAAGGGAGATGAGGAGATGAGGGAGATGAGGAAATGAGGAGGATGAGGAAATGAGTTGAGCGGGTTGGTTGGTGAAGTGGAACTGCGAAGAGATGGCCGGAGCGGCTGGAGCGTAAAAAAACGAAGCTCGTGACACTAGGCGGGCATGGCTAGCTGACAGAGAGGCAAGAGCTCATCCCAGCTCCCAGTCGCTCCAGTCGTTATCCTCGCCCCCCTTGCCCCCTCGCCCCCCTCATCCCCTCATCATCCTCATCATCACATCATCACCATGGCACCATGACTCCATGACTCACCAACTCACCAACTCACCATTGACCATTGACCACATAGGATCATAGGTCATAAGGTCATAAGGGCATAAGGTCATAAGACCACCGTGGGGCCATGGCCGTATGGCCATATGTATATATATACATATATATATACATGCATACATGCATACATGCATACATGCAACCATAACATACGACGATACTGCTACAGTCACCCAAGCACCCAGGTCCCCACGTCCCCGCGGGATGACGGCCATCATCTGTCTCACGCGCGCCTCTGCGGCATCGCGAGGTTCGCAGGCTCGAGGCTCGCGGGCAAAAAAAACGAAAGTGCACAGAGGGGCAAGCCGCGCAAAAGCGCAAAAGGGCGAGGGGGGAAGAGGGGAGATGGGGGGGAAGAGGGGGAGAAGGAGAAGGAGGAGAAGGAGACATATACATATGGGGAAACAGAAAGAGAGAAAGAGAGAGGCAAACAATAACAAATAACGATATCTATGTCGTGTGTATATATATATATATACGCATATAGAGGGCGGGAGGGCGGGGAGGAAGAGAGAGAGAGAGAGAGATCGAAACAAATTGGAGAGGGAGAGAGGGAGAGGGCGAGACTTAGCGGGAGAAAAGGAGTGCGATATAGGGACAGCAAACAAGTAAAGGGGAAGAGAGGGAGAGAGGGAGAGAGGAGAGAGGGATGCATAGATACATGAAGAAATGCAGGGATCTCTATGCACATAAACACGCATATAAACATATCCGGGGAAGAGGAGGGAGGGGGCTGAGAGGGGAGGAGTGAGGGGGTGAGAGGGGGCTGAGAGGGTGAGAGGTGAGAGGGGTGGGGAGGGGGGGGGGGGGGCGAGAGAGAGAGAGGGGGAGAGGGGGACCGATGGGGGAACCAAAAAACGAAAACCGAGAAAGCGACCATGAGAGAGGGGGACAGGGAGACAGACAGACTCACGCAGAGAAAAAGAGAGAGAGAGAGAGAGAGAGAGAGAGAGAAAGAAAGAGAGAAAGAGAGGAGATAGAGAGAGAGAGAGGGAGAGAGCTGGAGACACATATACGAGAGAAAGAGAGGGAGAGAGGAGAGAGAAGAGAGAGAGAGAGAGAGAGAGAGAGAGAGAGAGAGAGACAGACAAAGAAAGAGGAAAAGAGAGAGAGAGAGAGAGAGAGAGAGAGAGAGAGAGAAAGAACAATGAGAGAGAGAGAGAGAAGAGAGAGAGAGAGAGAGAGAAAGAGAAAGAGAGAAGAGAGAGAGAGGGCTGGAAAAAATGGAAAGAGAGAAAGATATATAGATATATAGATAGATAGATAGATAGATAGATAGAGCGAGAGAGAGAGAGGAAAAGAAACTATACAGGCATACAGGCCAGTAAGGGCAGCGCACTGAGCCGCGCCGCGGCGCCGCAGACAGCTCGCGCCCAGCTCGCCCAATTCCAATTCATTCGCCCCAGACACCCAGTCACCAAGTCGCCCCGACCCGTCATCCCGTCATTCCGCCATCCCAACGTCGATTGATATTATTTCCACCTCCCCTCTCGCCCTCTCCCCATCCCTCCATCCTTCCATCCCTCCACTCCTCCACTCCTCCACTCCCTCCTCCCTCCGCTCCCTCGCCACCCCCCCGCTCCCCACTCCCCCAATCCCTCCACCCCATCTACCCCTCTACCCCTCTACCTGTCTACCGGCCCACCGCTCCGCTGCTCCACTGCTCCACTGCTCCACCTCCCCGCCGCCCCGCCCCCGCCCCCTCGCCCCGCGCCGCCCGCCGCTGCCGCTACTGCCCGCCGCTCCACGCCACCTCGCCGCCTCACCACCTCACCACCTCACCACCACCACCTCCACGGCTCCGCGATCCGCCCTCGAGGCCGGCCTCGAGGCGCTCGAGGCGGTCGCGGCGGCTGGGCGGGCCCGCGGCTGCACGCGGAAGCCAGGCGGGCGGCCGGCCGCTGGCGGGCAAGCGAGACGGCGAGGAGATGAGGAGATAAGATGAGATGACGAGGAGACGAGGAGGATGAGGAGGAGGGGAAGATGCGAGGAGGACGAGGCGCAGGGATGAGCGGATGAGGGACGAGGGCGAGAGGGCGAAGGAGGGGTGAGGATGGGCAGCAGGCAGGAGCGGGAGTCAACGAGTCGAACGGGAAGAGCCAGCGGGGGCGGGGGGGCGGAGGGAGGAGGAGAGGAGGAGAGGAGGAGGGGAGGAACAGCAATCAAGCATTAGAGCAATAGAGCAACAAAATGGCGAGTGGACGAGTGGACGAGTTGACGAGTTGAGGGCGAGGGGGGGGGGGGGCGGGGGAACCTACGTGAGCACTTGAGCTACTTGAGGAGGTGGCCGTAAGTGCCCTTGGCAGGGAGCCCGCGCTTATCAGCAGCAGGTGGCGGGGCGACAGGCGCGGCTTCGCCGCTGCCTGGATCGCACTGCGCGCGCGGGCCCTTCTCGGCCAGCATGGTCGAACCGCTGAAAAGCGAAGCGCCTCCCGTGGGCGCGGGCTCCCGGGCCGCTGCAGGGGCCTTCTTGGGCGCCATCTCGCCGATTCCAGGGTCCCGCATCAGCTCGAAAGGGGGGGTCGCATCACGACCTGCCTCAGTCGGCACGATCACGGGGCTGCACACGATCATCTTGTCAACAACGGAGGCGCCGCCGTCCATGTGGATCTCCAAGTAGGGCGGCAGATTGAACGTGATCGACTGCATCTCGACCTTGACGGTCGCGCGAGCCGCAGGAACAGCGGGCTCAGGTTCGTCGTCAGGGGCGGCAGGGGCAGCCGGGGCAGCGGCAGCTTTGGTCTTGGCCTTGGCTTTGGCCTTGACCGCTGGCTTGGCCTTCGGCTTCGGCGAGGGCCGATGCCTAATGAGCCAGGCGGGCACTGGGCACTCGGCGTGGAACCCGTGGATGGCTTCATTGTAGTTGAGGTAGATCGGGATCTGGATCTTGCCTTCGTCGGGCTCCTCGGGCCACTCGTGGGACGGCGGGGCCTCCACTGCGCGAGCGGCCCCTGGAGCTGTCGATTGACCGCCCCCCGCGTTCCCCAGCTCGACCTTGGCGCCCATGCCGCCCATGCCCTTGGCAGCCTTGGCAGCCTTGGCAGCCGCAGCATCGCGCGCAGGCGCGGCCGCGCCGCCGCCTGCGGCGCCCGCCGCGTCAGCATGCGCAGCGCCCGCGCCATCGGCGCTCGCGGCATCCGCGGCATCCGCAGCGCCGCCAGAGTTGCCAGAGGAAGCAGGCGCAGCCGCAGCCGCGGGCATTGGAGCGCCCGGGACGGCGCTCGCGAGCGCTAGGCCCTCGGCGCCCTCGGCGGCCTCGGCGGCGCCGGTCGCTGGCAACGCCCCAGGTGCCGCGGGCGCGGCTAGCTCTGAGCCCTGCTCCGTCGGCGCAGAGCCCGCCTCGATAGCGCCCGCCGCATCATCTGCAGCTTCGTCGGCATCGCCGGCATCGCCCCCACCACCTGCACCACCTCGCACGCCGCTGATGGTCGCAATGTGGAAGGACTGGGCACCACGCTTCGTGCTGACCGTACCTGTGAAAAACATCTTGAACGCGTTCGTGAGCTTCTTGGTCGTGAGTAGGGAAGGCACCAGCTTCTTGCCAGAGCCAGAGCCAGTACCAATCGGATTCTCGACGTCAAGCCGCACCGAATCGAACGTGTCGTCTTGCGGGAGGTATGCCAAGTTCGTCAGCTCGGACTCAACGGCCTTGCATATCTGGTTCACATACGCGGCTGTGACCTCAGACTCTGGCACCAAGAACACTGGGACGTCGTAGTCGGCGTCCGTGAACAGCTGGCGCAGCGCTTCTCCCACCAAGGCATCGTCATCGGCGTAGATGGCCGATGATTGGAACGAAATCAACTCGGACAGCGTCCCCAAGGTGACCGTTTTGGGGGCGGAGGCTGGCGGTGGTGCAATCGCCAGGATGGCAGCAGCGTCGGCATCTGTGGTAGAGTCAGCGCCGACGGCGCCAGCCGCAGCAATGTCCTCGTCGAACTGCTGCTGCGCATCAGTGGCAGCCTTCGAGATGCCGTGCAGCGTCATGGCTGTGCTGGCAATCTGGTCGACGACGTGGGGGTCACCAGCTTGCTGATTCTTGAACGAGCCGTCGATGATGCGGGCGGCCATCGTCTCGAATGCGTAGCTCCACGATTTAGTCCATGCAGCGAGACCCACGCTCGAGCACTCGATGTCCATGAAGACCAGCCCCGACTTGGTACCCGCCTCGTCCTGCAGCATGCGCATGAGCGCATTGACGATCGGCTTGGCGAGCTGCACGACGCCCTTGTCGGTGGCGATGGTCCAGACAGCGCCTCGCGCGAGACCGCGGCCCAGTAGAGTACTAGCGAGCGTAAGCACGCACTGACCCCGGCACTCAAGGAACTGCTCGAGAGAGCTCACATCCTGGAACAGCTCGTTGACAGCCTGGAGGAGAGGCGAGGAGAGGTCGAGAGGAGGAGAGGATAAGAGGATGATGAAGGAGGGGCAGGACGGGCAGGACGGGGGCGGGGGGGCGGGCAGGGGGTAGGGGGATAGGGCGGGAGAGGCAGAGAAGCGCGAGAGTGCGAGGGTGTGCGCGGTGCTTGCGTAAATCCTAGGTGCATGGGTGCATGGCTGCATGGCCTTCATCATTTCATCATCGTCCCCCTGCGCACGGTGACGCGACTGTTGGAATGTTGGGGCGGGGGGGCGGAGGGGGCGGGGGGCCTCGCATCGAGCTGCGCGCGAGCGCGGGCAGCGCGGCAACGCGGGCGCCGTTGAACGCCGCGCACCACACGATTTACACCCGGTCCTCAGCGAAGGCGGAATGGCGGGGGTGGGAGGGGGGGCGCGGAGGCGCGGGGGTGCCCCGGGGGTGGCGGGGATGCGAGGGGGAGTCGGAGAGGCGGAGAAGCGGGGGGGGAGCGAGGAGGCGCGAGGGAGGGAGGCGATGGGGGGGTGAGAGGGTGAGTGAGAAGGTGAGAGGCATGAGAGGCGGGAAAGGGATGGCGACAAGGGGACGGACGAGCGAAGGCCGAGGGGGGTGTAGGCGCGGGCGCGGAAGCGTTGAGGCGTTGAGGAGAGTTGGAGGGCTGGAGGTGCGGAGGTGCTGGAGGTGCTGAGGTGCTGGAGGTGGAGAGGTGAAGAGGTGGAGAGGTGAGAGGTGGAGGATGGGAGCGCGGGCGTGGACAGCGTGGAGGCGCGGACCTGGCTGGATGGAAGGCCCCGGGGGCCTTGGGGCCCTGGGAGAGACCGCTGCCACTACTGCCACTGACAGACTGACAGACTGACAGCAGACAGGCAGACAGGCAGACAGCAGCAGGCGGCGCCTCTGGGACTGCGAAGTCGATGTACTTCTGCGGATTGGCCCACACGTTGGCAACCAGCTTGCACGAAAGCAACCACTTGTCCTGCAGGGCCTCTGACTCGGGGTTGCCAGCGTTGAGTGCGGAGGCGATGAATTCCATCAGCGTCGTGACTTTGATTACCAAGAGTTTCTCCTTGTTCTTAGGGTCCCGGAGGGCCTTCATGCGGTCGTCGAAAGCGCTCGCGGCCGTGGAGAGCAGGGCGCCGTAGCAGGGCAGGTGGGCAACATCGGAGTCTAAACTGTTATTGGCCAGGAAGTCACTCAGGACTTTGACAAAACCCTTGTTGCCAAATACGCCTGCTATAGACCGTTCCGCCGAGTTGAGGGCCCCCGCGCCATCGTCGCCGCCGTCGCCGCCGTCGTCAGCGTCGCGGAACATGCTAGAGGGGGCAATGTGCTCTGCGACCATCTTCTTGGCCTCGGAGCGGAGAGAGGCCCATCCCGTGATCTTCTTGCCACTGGGGAGCACCACCTCACGGGCGCGGCGGCGGCTGGCGCGAGACGCGGATGAGCGGGTGGTTTGGATCGGTAGCTTAGGATCTTAGGATAGGATCTTAGGAGCTTAGGACGCTCAGGCGCCCGCCCTCCCCCTCCGCCCAATCGATATCTTATATTCTTACGCGTCTACATGTCACCCCATCACCCCACCCGCCCACGCTTCCATGCTCTTCCTCTGCCGCCCCCTTCGCCCCTTCAACCCCCAAACCCCAACCCGTTCCCTGGCCTTCCGCCGCCCGCTGGATTGAAGGGCCTAGGGCCCCGCGGCCCCGCGGCCCCACGCTGCCCGCCTGACCCGCCCGACCCGCCCGGGCCTTCGGGCCCAGGGCCCGACGGCCAGGAGGGGGCCCGAGGGCGCGTCGGCACGTCGTGGAGCGAGGGGGGGTTGGGGGGTTGGGGCGGGGGGCGGGGGGACGGGGGGGGGGGGGGGGGGGGGGGGGGGGGGGGGGGGGGGGGTGGGGGGGGGGCCAAAACTCTCAGCCGAACATGCCGAACATGCCGACCACGCCGACCAGACCACCACGACCATCGCCGCCCCGCCCCGCCGCCCCGCGCCCGCAGCACCTGGCCAGCCTGGCCGGCCGCGCCGCTGAAGGCGAACTGGAAGGCGAGGCGGATGTACATGAGCTTTGCCTGCAGGGCGGATGGGATAGGGTGGATAGGGTGGATGACGCGATGCTCGAGAGAGCTAGTGAGCTAGTACGCCTAGTAAGCAGACAAGATGGGAGCAAGCGGGCCTGGGGGCCTGAGAGCCAGCTGGAGAACTGGAGAGAGGGGGGAGGGATGATGGGGGGAAGGCGGAGAGGCGGAGAGGAGGTAGAGAGGTAAGTGTGCGTAGAGGCGCGACGAGCTGGCAGCGGCGCAGGAGCGGGGGCGAGGGGGGGGGAACGGGGGAAGGGGGGGGAAGTGGGAAGCATGACGCTAATAATAACAATAATAATTATAATAAGGGACGGGACGAAGGGCAGGAGGAGGAAAGAACGAGGATACCGACACGATTTGGCGGAGTGGCGCATGGGCGCAGGGGGAAGGAGAGGGGGGGGGAAGGGGGGAAAGAGGAGGGGGGAGATAATGAGATGATGATGAATAAAGAGTGGGCATGCAAATCCAGGGGCGTTTACACCCCACGCCGCGAGCCTCGTCGACTCGCGCCGTCGTAGCTGAGGAATTCCGCTCATCTGCGGAGGTGAACGCTCGGGACCCGAGCGCGTCGGCCACTGCTGCCGACATCCCAGTCCACATGCACTCTATCCAGGTGATGGGCATCGACTTCTCCTTGGCCGATGTCAACATCTGGGCCGTCTCGATGTCCTTGATGTGGACGGCCTTCGGCGACTTGGGCAAGCTCTTCCTCTTGGGCTTGGCTGCGCCGGCGGGCGTAGCAGTCGACACCGACTTCTGGCTGTCATCCTTCTCCCCCTGAGGCGCGGGCCCGTCGGCGATGTCAGAGGCCGTGGCAGCCCGGCGTTCAGCGAGGCGCCTGGCCAATCGCTCCTGGGCCTGGTCTGGAGTCTTGTTGCCCAGGCGACGGCGCTTCGAAGGCGGCGGCGAGTCCGCGGGCGCTGGTCGAGCGTGCTGCTTCTGCACGGCAATGGCCGCAGTCTCCTGCTTATGGGCAACAGCGCCTGCAAGCGACTGTAACTTCTCAATCTTCTTGCCAGCCTCCCTGTACACCTTCCCAGCGCTGACGTCGAGGAAGAGCAGCTTCATCGCGTTGTTGGTGACAGCAGGCGTCGTCAAGTACCAGGCCACGTTCGTGTACTCGGCATTGAGCTGCTGAGCGTGAGCACCGTCGACGCCACCTCCCAAGTCGACGACTGCCCGATCGTCCTCGCCAGCCCGCCCGGCAGCAGCATCTCGCATCTCATCAATGCTGGTTGTGGGCACCTCGCGGCGGCGGGTGACTCACCCAGCCTGCGGCCTCCTCCTCATATCCTCATATCCTCATATCCTCATATCCCCCTCTCCTCCTCTCCTCCTTGCCTCCTCCTGTCCTCCTGTCATCCTGCCCTCCCCCCATCCTCCCCATATCTATCCACATTTTCTCATAGTCATGCTCCTCATGACCTCATGATCTCCTCATCCTCCCCCCCCGTCTTCGGCGCCATTAGAACCCTCTAGACCCCCATCAACCCCGCCCCACCGCCTCGAAAGCTCGAGGGGGGGGGGGGCGAGGAGGCGGAGGATGAGGTGAGCGGTTCGAGTCAGAGCCCGAGGGGCCATGAATTTGAAAGCCTCAAGTACGAGGAGCTTGACCTCATTCTTGGTGAACGAGACGCTGACACCGTGGAACTTGGACTCGTTGGTCAGGTCCTGGAGCGCGCCCAGCATGACCTTCATGCTGGACAAGAGCGTCTCGTTCTTGAGCTGGCCGTCCCCGAACGCTGCATTCTTGTTCGCCCACTTCCTGATCGAATCGTAGATGCCAAGTTTCCCCCCCGGGTGTGGACGAATTACTTTGTTGATGAAGTTATAGAGCTCGAGCGCGGTCTGGTTGGGAATGGTCCCGCGCAAGACCAGCTCCTTGAAATGATCCTTGACGTACGTCCAGCACTTGATGCGGTACTGGCTGCTTGTGGACCCATCGCCCTCCCGAGCCTGGATGCCGTTGTCGCGCGCGTACGCGTGCCACCCCGCCATGACTTTGGCGGCCCAGTCCAAGATTTCAATGAACGACTGGCTTGATGTCTGACCGAAATCAAAGTTGCCGAAATCACGAATCCACGTGACGATGTCGGGGGGGGGTGGAGTGTTTGAAGACCACGACGCGGGCGAGACCCTTTTTGAATGTGGCGAGGACGTTGCTGTTCCGAGGGTTCCTCTGGAAGGCGATGTAGAATGCAGTCGCCAGGTGGGCATGGGCGAAGAGGCGGTACGGGGGCCGGTCGCCCTCCGACAATTGTGCAAATGGCACCCCGCGCATGTCCTCGACCAGGCCGTAGTCCATGATGGTTTTCACGTGGCGCTCCAATGTCTTCTGCTGTTCTCTGTCGTTCAAGTCGTGCCGCACGAAATTCGGCTTCTTGGTGGCCTTGTCAAACCACGGGATTGTGCTGCTCAGCATCATGGGAACCTCGCAGGCGCGGCGGCGGAGGAAAGGAGCGGATGAAGAGATGAAGAACGGTGAGTCGGCAAACCCAGCGCATCAAGGGGAACGGCGAGGCGGGTCCCATCCCGCCTCGCCCGTGACCCCGTGACTCACAGCATTTGCGGTTCACCGATCCCACACTGGTTGGGTCTGGCTGTCTGGCTGGGGCGCGGGGGCGCGGGTTGGAGTCGGGGCCCCCCCGAGGGCCCCAGGGCCCGCAGCACGGACGCGCTTGGATTTAACGCGCATGGAACCCCAAAGGTCTTCTTGCAGAAATCCAGGCGTCGGGCGCCATGAATATTCGGAAGGCGCACGTCGATGCTCGTCACTCTCGAATCGTGTAAGAGCGCCAACTGATCGGGCGCAAGCCCTTGAGAGGGGTCATCCGCGTCCACGTCCATCGGCTCATCGAGATCGTCGAGCAGTGGGATCTGATCACCGGACGAAGCGGCCATGGACTTGGACATGGCCGTGACGACGGCCGCCGACGATGCTGGCGCCGAACACTGAAGGCTGGGGCGCACGGGCACACGGCCGCGCAAAGCCGAGGGTGATTCTAACGAATGAGCAACTACCTGCTCGAGCTGCTCGAGCTTGAATCGCAGCGGCTGTCGTGGAAGCCCGAGCTCCCGAGCTCGCCCGAGCACGCCTCGGCCTTGCGCGAGCGGAACCCCAGAACCCGACCGAGCCAGCCACAGGAATAATCCGACTCGGAGAGGAAAGAGGAAAGAGGGAAAGAGGAACAGAGGCTGAGGACGCTGAGGACGGCTGAGGAGAGGAGGGAGGAGAGGAGGAGGAGAGGAGGATAAGGAGATGAGGAGGATGAAGAGATGAAGAGATGAAGAGGACGGGAGGGCGGGGCCGCGGGAGAATCAGAAGCTCGGAAGCTCGGGACAACCGCGCAGTTACTTGTGAGTCTCTGCAAACCGCCCAGACAGCCGATCCAGGCCGCCACCTTCACACCTTCACCCCTTCACCTCCCCCCGCCCCCCCGCCCCCCCCCCCCCAAACCCCCAGACCCCACGGCCTGACAGCCTGACAGCCTGACAGCCAGGCCGTTCCGGGGCAATGGGTCGGAGGGTTCGGATGGTCGGAGGGTCGGAGGGGCGGGGGCGCGGGGGCTCTTGGGCTCTTGGGGGCGGGGGGGAAGGGGGGGGAAGGATGGAAGGGTGGAAGGGGGGGCCAGGGAAGGGGGCAGACATGCCATGCTAGGGCGAAGACGCACTTTGCCCTGCGGCCACGCGGCAGTCATGTTGTCATGCTGAGCTGAGATGCTGAGATGTTGTTGATGCTGAGGGGCCATGGTTCGCGAGGTTGATGCACGTGGCCGTGTTCGACCTGGTCACGCATGGAGCGTCTCACCGTCTCACGTCTCACCCAAAATGTCGCCTGCAAACTGCAGCGCGATGGTGCGATGGTCGGCGGGTCGGCGGTAGCCAGCAGCAATATAGAATGGCATGGGTGGGTGGCATGGGACGGTGGGGCGGGCACATGGGCACATGGGCACATGGGCGCATTCACCGCATGGTATATTGTTGTTGGTATGCTATTAATATTGGTAGCATAATGCTGATATGCTGGTATACTGATACACTGGTATAGACAATATAGACATGTAGACATGTAGACATTGAGTGTTGTGATTTTGTGATTGCGACATCCGAACCACATCCCACATCGCCAACCCAAGGCGCCGTGCGAAGATTGCCCTCGACACGGCGATGGCGCAGAGCTTCGGCAAGTCAGCGGCGACAGTGGCCAAGGCCGGGCGGCTGGGCGGCGCCTCTGCAGCTCTGTGACGTCCCTCTCGTCCTCTCGTCCTCTCGTCCTCTCGGTCCTCTCGGAGGTCCTCTCGTCCTCTCGCCTGTCGTCTGCAGAAGGATCGGGCCCGATGGCCATAGCGCCATAGCCCCATAGCCAGAGCCCGAGGCGCGCGATGCGCGCGCGCCGCCTGCCTGCGTGCGCAGACTCTGAAAAGACAAAAAAAAAAAAAAACTAAACATGGCACGCAGCCCACGCAGCCCCATGGGCCCATGGGCCCCCATGGGCCCCGCGTGACCGTGTGACCAGGGCGCCCAGGGCGACCATAGCACCATAGCCATGGCAGCCACAGCCCCAGTTGGTCAGTTGGTCAGTTGGTATTATGTCAATAGCCCTTGGCCATGCGGCCCTCGTTATCACGTTATCCCAATTATCCCATCATGAACCGTCATGCTCATATGCTCATGCTCATCATGGCACATGGTATCATGTTCTCACGTCCCTACCGCCACCCCCGCCCCACCCCCTTCCTGCGCTTCCTGCGCCCCGCGCGCGCGGCCGCGTGCCGCGCGCGCCCTGACGAGGCGAAAGCGCGAAAGCCAGCCGCAAACGGACGCGACCCGCCCTGAACGCGCGCAACCTGTCAAGCTGCCTTGGCTCGGTAGGGCCAGGGGCCCAGGGGCCGGGGCCCAGGGGCAGGGCAGGTGGGCAGGTGGGGGGGTAGGGAGGTAGGGGCGGTAGGCGTAGGGAGGAATGGGCCGAATGGGAGGAGTGAGAGAGCGAGAGAGTACGTGAGACTCACGTACTCTCTCGCTCTCTCACGCTCTCACGTACTCCACGTGAGTACGTGAGACTCACGTACTCACGTGGAGGGACCTGGCCCGAGGTTGGGGTTGGGCTGTTCTGCAATATCATTGCGGGGGTTGCGGGATTGCGAGGATTGCGGATCGGATTGCGGGAGGGTCGGACCAGGCGGTTGACAGGTTGACACGTTGACAGGTTGCCAGGGCGGCTCGCGGAGGCGGAGGGCTGCGCGGATTGCTAGGGGGCTTCGTGGTTTCGGGGCTAGGGGCGCTAGGGGCCATCGGCCATCGGGCCATCGGGCCATCGGGCCATCGGGGCCATCTGGACCATGGTCATCCGTGGTCAATGCGTCAACGCGCAAAAAAAGAATTAGTCATAACAGTATCGGCCCATCCTAGACACACAGCGATTATACAGCCAACGACGTGAACGTGCATTGTGTTCCCAGATTGCTTCACAAGGGCTGAGCGAGACCTATCTGCATTATTATTGCGGTGGAAGCTGCAGACGTTCAAATGCATGCGAGATTCTTCTAACGAGTTAAATACCACGTCTGTCTGATCCAAAACTGGGAACCCCTGGGCTACCATGAGTTCCATCGGGGTAATCCACCTTTCCCTCTCCTTCACCCACTGCATGCAATGGCAGGTGATCGCTTGCAAGATCTCCGGAGTGGACTTCGCCGGCTTCTCGTCAGGGTCCTCGCGGGGCGGTGGCAATCAGCGAGTCGGCGTGGCATGGCATGGTGGCATGGGGGCATGGGCAGCGGGAAGACTGGCGGAGCGGCGGAGTGGGAGAGTAGGATGCGACGATGCGACGACTGCGGGGCGGGGGGGGGGCTCGGAGGCTCGGCGTGTCGGGGTGTCGGAGGGCGCCGAGGAAGGAGTAGGAGGAGGCAAGAAGGGGCAAGGCAGGCAAGGAGGCAAGGAGGCAAGGACGGGACGGCGAGTCAGCTCAGGAGGCGAAGGGGGGGGGGGAGAGGGGGAGAGGGGGGAGAGGAGCGTCGGCAGCATCGGCCAGGCAGGGCGCGCGGTGCACGGGAGCATGGAGGGATGGCGGATGGAGGGGTCAGTGGAGGGGCGGTGGATAGGGTGGAGGGGTCGAGGGGGGCTCGAGAGTAGAGTCGATGTGTCGTGATGTGTCGCGGCTAAGGGGCTAAGGCGATGACGGCAGCAACGAGAGTCCGAGATCGGCAATTGGAAAAATATAAGGATATGGGAACGGGGCACGGATGAGTAGAAGAGTAGAAGAGTAGATGGGTAGATGGCGAGAAGTGAGCACACTGTGTCGAGTGAACGCGTCGGGCGATGGACCCAGCCCGGCCAGCCAGGCACGCTGGGCGCGCCGGGTGCATGGGGCGCAGGGGTGCAGGGAGGAGCGCATAGGTCGTGCCTAACAACTGTGCGCATTGTATATATATATATATACATATATACATATATCTATATATATATATATATCCGCAGATCCCATGCACGCGCAACCGCAATATGCAAGCCTCAACATTTGACATCGCCGACAACGCGATATGGCATGCACCGCTTCCCCGACGTCACACACGTCACACATACATTCGGACGCACGACGCACGCGATTGCATGCACGCAAGCATAAGACGCATGAGACCACACCTAAAACGCCATGACACCATGACGCACGCGCACACGCACACGCTTTAACGGAAAGACGGAAAGTGTGGAAAGTGTGAGATTGGGTCCTGCGTGAGGTTGTACACAAGGTTCCCGGCAAATAATGTCTCGTACCGATGTAAGAACGCAGCCTCCCCAGTGTTGAGGGCGCGGCGATGGTCGCCAGGCTGAAAAATGTGATCGACGGTAGGCCGTTCACCATCCCAGGAGGTTGTCTCGCGAGATGCTGCCCACAATAACTCTCGCTTGCACTCGTCGCTGGAGGCGACTAGGAATACCCGCCACGTGCACCGCATCGACTGGTGAAACAATTGGATCACATTATCGAGTGACGAAAAATGTGCTGTCACTGTCCTCCGATGTAGCAATATTGACCACCTTCGTTTCCGACGGACTGGCCAACCAAGGTTTGTTGGACAAACGATCGCAGTCATGACCACGTAGGCATACCCGAACGCATGTTCCAGGATCGAGACGTCAAAGAGGTGGCTGTTCTCGTGAATGATGAACATGGGCATGACTAGACGCATCAAAGCAACCCAGGCGATGAACAGCTGTTTCGTCTTACCCTCGGCGCCGCCGCGCGTGCCGAGCGGTGCGAAATCCCAGCACGGCGTACCTGCTACACTGATCTCCCCTGCCTCAAACTTGCAGCTCACGCCATGCACTAGGCAGTGGCAGTGCCCCCTTGTTACCGACCGAGCCCTGCCCGTCCAGAACGAGTCCAGCTTAGTCAGCGATAACTTACCAGACGCATCGAGCTCCTGTAGGCGACTCAACGCTGACGTCGATAAGAAACCAAGAATATCTGAAAACAGGCAGCCTGGCGGACTTGCATGAAGGAGCAACTCGCGTTGACATGCTGAACTGTGCTCGACCGCAGCCAGGTGTCGAGGGTGTGCGGGTGCTTCGCCAGTTAGAATCGATACCATATTTGATAACCCACATATCGCCGTACCTGGCGCATCAACGCCCGAAAACGCAGTGCTGTATGTAAGCGAGCGCAGTCGAGTCGAAAGTCGCGATAGCCCAGTACTATCAACACCAGATCGGCGTCGCCAGCCACCGCGGCCACCGCCAGCGCCTATATTGGTCAGCTGCTCGATGAGTCTATCCACAACAAACTTTGGCCACGCCATCAATTGCTTCAGCGCGTCATGCGAGTCCGCGTCGGGATCGTGCTCTGGACGGGTCGCACGGTTGGCGAGGGTGCCGTTGATGATCGGCCCCCGCGTCGCGCTGCGCCTTGGCGCGGCAATAGCGCCGCCAACGTCCGCACCAGCAGGCGTGATGCGACGTCTGAAGTGGCGACCCGCTGCCGCTGCTGAGCCCGCTGCTGCAGCCCATGGGGCTGGCGGGGGGGGCGGAGCTGGAGACGTCGCAAACGCAGCCATGCCATCCATGCCATGAGACCGCCCTGGGCCGTCATCACTGTCTGAGTCGTGGACGTCATGGACGACGGCGGCGGCCACGCCAGGTTCGGGGGACGGGGTCCTCGTACCAGCCAAGCTGCAATCGACCCCATCGACCCCCCCTGGCCCAGGCGGGGGCTCAACGCCCCACTCAACGCCACCTGGTTCCAGTTCCAGCTGCGCAACTCCAAGAGGCCGATGGTCCAGCGCAGCAACCTGATCACCCCCCCTCGCACTGGGGCTGCTAGGGCTGCCGGCGACGATGCATGCTGCAGGCTGGTCTCTCTGGGCAGCCTGGGCAGCGCAACCAACCTGCCCAGCTTGGTCTGCGGGCGGTGGCGGCGGCGGCGGCGGCGGTGGTGTCGCTGGCGATGGGCACGGCGACGACGTCGGTGAACGCGCGAGCTGCAGTGCTGAACAGGTCGGCGTATCTGGCGTATCTGGCGTATCTGGCGCATCCAGGGCGGGCAACTCGACGGCGACGCAGGTCGGCGCGCCTTGATCATTGGCGCGGTAGCCGATGTCGTCGACCATGTGGCCACACGGCGGCGCTGATCCAGCCATCTCGCGCACCTCCAGCGCCGCGGCGGCAATCAGAGCGCTCGCCAGCTGAACGGCCGCGACATCATCGCCATCATCAGCGTCTGGGCCGCTGCCGCAAGCTGGCGTTGCTGGCGTAGCTGGTGTTGAAGATGCCGGCGGTGCCGGCTGCCCAGAAGCATGTGACAACGCATCGCACGCATCGCCACCGCCAGGGGTACCAGAGGTCACAGGTGCATCATCATGTACTGCATCATCATCAGCTGCTGCGCGCAGGTCGGTGGTGTCGGACACAGTGCCAGCGAGTTGTGACGGGGCTGGCGCCGCCGTGCATGCGTTGGGCTGCAACTGCTGCTGGGGCTGCTGGGACTGGGCTGCCTGCGGCGGGGGCTGTGCTGTGCTGTCTGCGACTGGGGCTGCTGGGGTCTTGAACGTCAGCGTTGCCTGCCTGGGAACAATGTCAGCAGCCGCGAAAGCCACCATCGGTAGCATCCTCCTGCGGCGGGATCCCGCCCTCGACGGCAACGCCGCACATGTGCAGCCAGGGGCTGGGGCCCAGCATGGGGCCCTGCATTCCACCGGGGTCCAAGGGCCCAGGGTCCGGGGCCCCAGAGAGTCAGACAGCGCCCGAGATTGCTGGGAGAGCCACCCCCATGCCCCCATACCACATCACAAAATCTTGCAGACCACATACCACAATACCACAATCGCACATTTGCAGATGAGAGGGCCCGCCGTGGATACATAAACACATGCTTACAGTGCTGACGTGCTGACATGCTGACAAGCGGTGTCGGTGCGCGACCGTGAAGTGCCTGCGCACTGGACCGGCGAGGGAACGAGGATAGCGACTCCGCGCTCCGCGAGAGCGGGGCGAAGGAGCGAATGGGTGAAGTGCGGGGGGGGGGCGAAGGGGGGAAGGGGGGGAGGCGGTTGGGCGGTTGGGCGGGGAGAGGAAGGGCGGGGTGCAGGGGTGCAGGGAGTGCGGGAGTGCGGGCCAGGTTAAGGGGTTAAGGTTGTGACCCGCCAGCGTCCTTGTATATCGTAAATCGAACTGATTAGGTGCACTCAGAGTCGAATGCAACTGAAACGTCCAGCCAACAAGTCTATCCGACGATTCGCCACGATGCCTCTTCGAGGCGCGTGGTTTGGGATGGGCTCCTGCGCTGATTAAGCTCGCCGCTGCCATATCCAAAGCGACCTGGAAAGTAGCTGCGCGATGCATCTCATGATGGCACGCAAACGTATCGCGGCACATGTGAATGCACCCATTGAATGTCAGAACCGCACATGCGAAGCCCGTCAGGTCAGTGTCAGTGGTGCGCATTTGGATCAAGTAGAAGAGGTCGCCATCCTTCACAGATGTAGTAGCATGCGTAGCGAGCACGCACGTCTGCTTCCCAGATAGCACATCCTCACGAGGTGGAGCTGTGGAGGGGTGGGAGACAGGGGGGAGGAGGGTGACAGGAGGAGGAGAGGAGGAGGAGGAATATGCACACAGCACCTCGCACTGAACAGCATCGTTGCTGATGGACGCGATTGCAGAGTTGTGCACTTGGCGCACGTGGCCACGCGGCGGTCCTGGACAGCGGCGTTATCCAGCACTAGGCCGACCCACTTGCCTGATCCCACTGGACGGCGTATCATAGGTTTCCCACTCATTACGTCAACCTGCTACCAGACAACAAGACAACCATGCGTGGAAACGGTGCGCAGCGGTACAGGTGACTGGACGGTGACTGGGTGACTGGAGCCGCAGCCTAAACAGCTGCGAGCAATGTGCACAGGTAAAGAACTGTGCAAGTGCCGCGCGCGGTGTCAGAGACTGTGCGAACGACAAGCTCGGCAAACACATGATGGGTGCATCGCGCATGCGATGCCAAAGGTTGATGCGTGTCACACTCCACACTCCACGTGGCACTCGACGTACAGACGCGCATGTGATGGCGCGATGGGCCCCAGCATTATCTTGGGGAAGCGCGGAAAGCGCTAGGCTCCATTTCTGACATCCCACTGAGCAACTGAGCACGCTGAGCACTAGAGCTGGAAGTGCCATTGCACGCGGGCGCGCGGTGGCAAATCTACGCCGTTCACACTGGACAATAAACTAAGCCCAATGACCCAATGAGGACTTCGGGTCACAAAGCCAACTCCAAGAACCATTACCACCGGATCACGACGGGACCTGGGGACCCAAAACTTAACACCCAGGGTAGCATGTCTACGTGCAGTACATGTATGACAGCATGCGCGCGTACATGGGTCGGAGTGTAAACGCATTTGTATACGCACACGGGTGAATGGGTAGCCAGCCGAACAACATCTGGTGCCGCAGGGAAACAGTGCTACACCGCATGCAGCTGCTACGAGTCGGCATGCGATAGTGCGGTAGTGCCATGTGCGTGACCATACTGGCTTGCTAGATTGCTAGAATAGATGAAGAAGGTTCCATATAATGTGATGCGCTAGTCATTCAGCAGCGGCTCGCACAGTGTGCAAACGTATACATGCAACGATATGCGCAAATCTGAGGCGTCACAGAGACATCGCTGCACTACTCACGTAAGCGATTATAGCTGAGTCCCAGACAAGTCGTGAACTACTCTAGCACACGAGGACAGCGAAGCCACCTGACGCACACACTGCAACTGCATCGGGTCTGCGCGTGGCGGCATGTGCACTCAACACCTCCACGCACAAACACAACGCGCGCGAGTCGAAACCAAACTACAACAATACATATGTACAAATTATGTGTATACCAACCATTGAAACCAACAGCTATCATACACATACACAATCCCTAAACACGGTGATTCGCAATACGTATCATAGGCATAACGTTGTAAATCGCTACCTGCACCTTTAAACATCTATAAGATTAGTTGCGAAAAAAATACATAATCAGAGTACACACGCGCAAGAAAACTGCTATAATCACGCGTAAATTTACACACATATGCACACAATGTTTGAAAAAAACTGCGCCAACAATGTGTAAATTATCTGCAAATCTGACACATTACCTACTCCAGCGCGTTGAAAATTTAAGAAAGTACAGCCGACAACACATACACTATTCACTAGTATCACATGAAAATACAATAAAATCAAATCAGAAAACAACATGCAACTGCTCGATTATACGCAAGTAGCACACAAATGTTAATGTGAAATAATGTTAGATTGAGGGTTGTAATTCACAACGGTACATAATTGCAAACTAATCTGCTGCAGTGAATACACGTGTCGCACGATAACATGCAACACAGCATCATGACGCGTCGCAGCGACCCGTGCGACAGATGATGGCGACGCGTCGCAACACACATTGCGACGCACAACGCGTGTGTTGCAGCTGGCCCTGCAACACGCGAGTGGATGAGTGGTGCGCGATGTGTTGCAGGCGGCGATGCAACAGGTGATCCGGGTGTGGTGTTGCAGCAGATCCTGCAACAGGTGTTGCATGATATACTGCAACAGGTGTTGCAGGGTGATCTGCAACATGTGTTGCAGGGTGATCTGCAACATGTCCGGGGAGGGTGGAGAGGGGCTAAATGGTGGTGGTGCGTTGCAACCTATATTGCAACAGTCGCACGGCGGTGGCGCGTTGCAGAGCACATTGCGACACGCGATGTGGTGAGTGTGTTGATATGACTGTTGCAGTCCAGATTGCAACGGTGGGTATGGAGGTGGGGTACGTGTTGCAGCAGATGCTGCGACGGATGTGGCTACCGTCGCAACTGACCATGCAACGCGTGATGCCGCGTGATCGCGAGTGGGCGTTGTTGCAGCCACTCGTGCGACACCCCCAGCACGTGTCGCAGACCAGCCTGCAACGTGCGGTGGGTGCCAGGTGTGCCGTTGCAGGGCTGCCTGCGACACAGCTAGGGCGGTTGGGGCTGTGGCTGTGGTGTCGGAGCTCGACGTCGCAACAGACGGTGCGACAGACAACAGATTTGTCGCACGATGATGTGCGACATTCGTGAGTCTGGTCATGCACCAGTGTTGCAGGCGAGGCTGCGACGACCATGGACGGAGATACGTAATCACACTGATTAGTATGCGCGACAAGCGTCGCAGCTGAGCGCGCGACAGGCGGACTGTCAGTCGCGCGATGGTGTGCGGCGTCTGTCAGTTGAAGTCAGGCGTTGCAGGCGTGGCTGCAACAGCCGATACGTGGTCGTATGTCAAAGTCGTGCGCGCGGCCTGGCGTCGCATGTGTGCATGGGGATGATGCACGCGGTGTTGCAACGCGCTGGCAGCATGAGGCGTCGTCACGCGGCACTGTGAGACGCTACACAAGCTGACGTCACGGTTGGAATGTCAGTCGCGCGGCGGCGTGCGACGCTGATGCATGAGCCGATATGTGTTGCACAGAGTAACATAACGCACATGATCGTTGCTACAAGAATCATGATATATTGATGTATGTGGGATGTATGTGATATTATCTGACAGTGCGCTTCCTATATCTTGCACAGGCGCGTCATGTGTTACATTGCTGCATGTGTGAACTGTGTGATATTGTGCGTGTGAATCGTGGATGCGCACTGGGTGTTCATGTGCTGGTTCGTTTGGCATATACGTAATATATTTGAATTTTGTGATTCGGCGCATGATCCGAGAATGGCATGCAGGCATGCATTGGGCAGTGTAATCGAGAGTGCACGCGCCTGAAGTATGGTTGAACTCATCCGTGCATCATCACTTAGATGGCAACACAACCATTTAGTACATCGTAAATGGTATGGTATTTGAATCAATTGAATGATACAGGTTGCACTGATTGTGTGATTATGGTGGTGAATCGTCTTACTGCGAGCCTGGTGTGCAACGTGTTGCGATTAGTTCCTGTGTGATTCGTTCAACAAATGCATCGCTTGTTTGGTATATGCTGTGCTCAAGACTCCCCATGCTGCCCATGCTGCTGCGGTTCAAGCATGGTTGCATATATGCAAGCAGCACTCGTGCGTTTGTCTCAGTGAGTGGTGATTGGTTCAATCATGCTTTTCAGATGCTGCGATGCTGCGTGACAGTGCGTGGAACGGTGGAAGGGGAGGCCGTCGGTTGCCCAAAAGCCAGACTGCTGCTGCTGTACCTCTCCTTGACCACGCAGCTGTTGGATGCGGTGCGCGCCTCGCAAACATTGGATTGCCATCGTGGTCAATCGCGTCAATCGCAAGATGCGTTGTCATGGTGGTCCCAGCATGCCAGTATGATCCAATGCGTCAGTGTGCCAGCTAGGTATTACAATTGCGATGCACTAGCAGTTGGGCATGCGCATGTAGCCGCCTCGATGTCACCACACAATATCACAACGCGCTTATCCCCCATATCCCCCTATCCCCCCCAACATATGGCACACGTGCGTCAGGTATTGCTCATTGTTGTCACTTGATCAAATGGGGCTGCACCGCGCAGACGCGTTTCATATTTCCTGCGCACGATGTGCTATTCAACGCAGTACATGCGATATATTGTATCGTATACATACCTACATACCTACAACCTATTCACACGTGAACATTGTGCGCGTAAGATGTTGTTCGCACTACAGCACATGTGCAGAAGTAGCTGCGTAATTATGTCACTATGTCACTATGTCTCCTCCCCCCCTCCTCCTCCTCCTCCTTCTCTCCTTTTCCTCCTCCTTCTCCTCCTCCTCTCCTCCTCCTCCTATTCCCCCCTCCTCTTCACCGAGCCAGCTTGGCGCGGTCGCGCATTGGTCGGCGGGCTGGGCAGTCAGCCCCAGCACTGAAGGCCTGGGGGCTTACGGATCACACGGATCACGCGTCCAGCCCATGCGCACATGGACATGGTGCGACGTATCACAGCGTCCCTTGGGCAACTTGGGCATCACCGCATCACCTCCGATTCACCTCCCGGGCCCCTCCCCCTGGACGATCTCGACGATGCGACGATGCGACGGCGATGGCGGTTGCGATGGCAATGCGACGATGCAACGATGACGCGATGCCGACGCGACGAAGACGAGATGACGATAACACGATAACTACGATAGCAACGACAGCAACGACGATGCGATGATATGATGGCACGATTGTTTTTTTTTTTATTTTGTACGACGACTACGATAACACATGTGGACCATGTGGACCATGTGGAGCATGTGGTCGCTGTCACCACATATCGACCACATATTATATACCAGTATCCTAACCTAAACCTACTGTCGTCTAAGTTGTCTAATGTACTAGTATCCCTAGTATCCTAGTACGCGTCTACGCATACGTCTACTTTACGCATGCGCATGCGACGCATGCGAGATTCCTACATTCCTACTGGTCGGTCGTCCTTACCTTACCCTGAATTCAACGCTGCACGAGTGCACGAGTGGTGGAGGCTGTTGGCGGGAGGGAGGGAGGGAGGGAGGGAGGGAGGGAGGAGGGAGGCGTGTTCGCGGGGGCTGGCCGACGACGCCTGTCCGCCACCGGCCACGGAAGACTACAGCGGAGAAAGGTCTCGGACGCGAGATTAATCAGCAGCCTCATAGGACTGCAACTGGCAAACAGGCATGCACACACGCACGCGCACTCCCGCACTCCCGCACGCGCACTGAAGAAAGTTCTGCCGCAGCGGTGTAGCTGGGCAGCTGGGCAGCTGGCCACAAAGGCCACAAACAGCAAATCAAACAACTAAACGCACACCGCCGCGCCAACTCTACAAAAGCCGATCCTGGTTAAGACGGCGCCCGAGATGCGCCTTCAACTCAGGAGTGATGCGCCCCAAGCTAGAAAAAAGCCTGTCCTTGTAGACTGGCCGGCACTCGTGGCACACGTAGGTGACCCTGATAGAAAGGGGCGCTGCTGCATTCAACTCTGCGATCGTTGCGGGCTGAAGCCCGCCTTTCCCTTGCCTCGCGACCACGGTCTCCTCGCATATGTCGCAGACCACAAACTTGCCTGGGGTCGGATTGTACAGGTCTTTCATGTGCCGCGTCGACGCCACCGAACGGACGTTGACCACATTCGACCACGAGACGTGGCGGGAAAGCGGCCCATAATGATTCTCAGGTCGTTTGCTCGGCAAGCAGGAGAGGAGCGCGGGCTCCCGACAGATCCGCCGCCGCATTCGAGCGGCCGATCGGCAGGAGGGCGCGAATCTGAGTCGCAATGGGAACGGATGGGCCAGGTAGGGGGGTAGGACGTCAGACGTGGTGCGAGCGCGCCTAGCTCGCCTCTCTCCTCTGTGCTATGGTTCCTGCGAGTACTACCCTCCCCGTCGGCCCGTCGCGCCCTCCCCGTCGGACCGCCGGGCCGTCGGCCCCCGCCCCGAACCCCCCTTCCCGACGCACCCAGACCCCACAGCCCAAATGCCCCCTCCGCTCGAGCGCGGCGGCGGGGTCGCGCGGCAGCGCAGTCGGCTGACAGCGCTGACAGCAGAGCCCGACGAACTCGATGACGCGGCCGTCGACACCACGGCGCCCTCTCAGGTGGGAGGCGACGAGAGCTACGCGTGCATACTGGCCATGGCAGGGCCCCTGCTGGGCCGGGGCCCCAAGGATCGTCGCGCGCGCCGATCCCGGGCATCCTGGGACCCTGGGGCAGCCTGGGGCCTTGGGGCCATGACGAACGGATGGGCCTGACCAGAGCTGGTGCATACGTATACGTCGTTTATTTGTGTATACAGAAACATGTATATATATACACACAAACAGTCGGACCTATACCAGAAAAACACCCCTCAAGAACATATCCTCCGTTGACCGCAACGTCGCAACGCCCCAGGACCCGTGGGCCCACCCCCGCAGACCCCCAGCCCCAAGGATGCACGAGAACACCCAGCAAACATGAAGGACACTCGGTGACTAGGCGATCCTCCCCGATACGACCTCGATGTTATACGTCGGTCCGACTGTGCGTATATACATACATATGTATACATCGTCGCTTCCGCCGTGTCCTGCGGCGACGCGGAGCAGGCCGCGGCCGCGGCCGCCGCGCCCGCGGCGCCCGCGGTGGAGTCGCCGTCGTCGTAGTCCTCGTCCTCGACGCCCTCGTCAGATGATGGGGGCGCGCTGGTGGAGACGTCCTGAACGTCAGCCTGAACGTGCTCGATCTGGCCGCACTCGTCGCCGAGCTCGGCGCCGATCTCGCCGACGAGCTTGTCACTGATGTCGTCGCCGTACTCGTCGCCGACGTCGCCGATGTCGCTGCCGCGCTCGTCACCGATCTCGTCGAGCATGTCGCCGATGTTGTCGCCGATCTCGCCGACGAGCTTGTCGCCGATGTCGTCGCCGCACTCGCCGCCGATGTCGGCGCCGATGTCGTCGCCGCGCTCGTCGCCGATGTCGTCGCCGCACTCGTCGCCGAGCTCGGCGCCAATGTCGTCGCCGCACTCGTCGCCGAGCTCGGCGCCGATCTCGCCGATGTCGTCACCGTACTCGCCGAGCTCGTCGCCGATGTCGGCACCGATCTCGCCGAGCTCGTCGCCGATGTCGTCGCCGCACTCGCCGTACTCGCCGAACTCGTCGCCGATGTCGGCGCCGATCTCGCCGTCGCCGATCTCGCCGTAGCCGATCTCGCCGTGCTCGCCGATGTCGTCGCCGATCTCGCCGTCTTCGTCGCCGAGCGCGGCCTCGAACTCCCTGGCGTTCTGCCACATCTCCTCAACCGCTGCGGCGACTGCAGCCATCTGCGAGAAACATGTGGGCCCAGACAACGCGGGCGCGACTGTCTGGGTTGCCCTGGGGGCCTTGGGAGACCGCGACCGGATCTCTGCCCGATCCATCTGGCTCAAATCGAGCCAGACTCGATGGCCTCGATGGCTCGAGCTTGCGCCAAAACGGCTACGGAATGAAGGAATATCACCCCCTTCGTCCCCTTCGTATCATGGCAGGGTATCGGGGTATCGGTACATCGGTATATATCAAAATGTAAGTACATCTGGATGTATCGATATATCGGGCTCTATCGGGCTATCGGGCTATCGGGCCATCGGGGACACGTGAGACACGTGAGACACGTGAGAACGTGAGACTCGGATTCGGGGAATTCGGTTTGGCCTGGCGGCCTGGCGGGGCCATCGCCCATCATGAAAATGACGACGCCAAGAGGCCCAGTCTGGAAGCTGCAAACATCCAAGAAAACTGGGCCTTCGAAATCCAAGACGCGCTCGTCACAGGGTCAAAACAGACAAAACCCCGCGCAGTCGAGTCGCACGGCCCCGCGCTTCCCCGACCCTCCGGCGTTCCAACGGGGGCTCGCCGGGCTCGCCCGCGCGATGCTTCCCACGCGAAACAACCCTAGCCTGTGAAGGATCAGCGCGTTCCCTGCGCATATTGCCACGGGCCTGGAAAGGGCAAGGGGCCGGGCGCAGAAACAATTCCCCCGACTCCCCGACTCCCGACCCCCCTGATGTCGACGTCAGCATAATTTTCTCGTTTCCTTATGGTGGGATTGTGATATCTGAATCTGGGTATCTGGTTAGGCGGTTAGGCCACTGGTTAGGAGGTTCGGACGTTAGGATTTGCCATGTACGCGGCACGAAAACAATGACGCCTTCACGCCTGCACTAGGGGGCGGCACTCCGGCACTCGGAGAGGGCGGGGGGGGGGGGGCTGTTCAGACGGCAGGGGCGTCCTGAGAGGATTCTGGAGGCTTTTGAAAAGCCTTCTCGCCTTTTCGGCCAGTTCTGAGCCCATCTGCGAATCTGCGAATGCGTACCAAACTGCCCCAACAAAAAAACTCAATGTTAATGTGCGCAATGTGCAAATATCAACACATCAGCATCGGAGCACCTGGACAAGAAAACAGCAGCTCAGAACGCGCCAAGCCCAACTCGCAACAGAGCCAAGCGTTTTCTAGTAGACGTGAACGGGGAGACGGGGGAAGGGCAGAAGCAGTTGGCATAGTGAGGATTTGGTGACCTGTTGATGACGCACTCACGCGCGTGCTCTGCCTGGTATCGATGTCGAGATGTCGATCACAATTTCTGACATTTAAGACTACGCTGCAGCACTGCAGCACTTCGATTCACACGATTTGTCACATTGTCATCAGCGGCCCA
This sequence comes from Prorocentrum cordatum, assembly GCA_963575745.1. Taxonomy (NCBI): domain Eukaryota; class Dinophyceae; order Prorocentrales; family Prorocentraceae; genus Prorocentrum; species Prorocentrum cordatum. Next base: position 124,893 of record CAUYUJ010017816.1, read on the forward strand.
GCGGTCCTGCACCGCCCGAGCCCATGCAATCAGCCAAACAATGCAGCGCACAATGGGCACGTGGCTGGCCCGATAAACAGCTCCGGCAGTAGTCCCACCTGAACAGTTGGCCGCATGTCTCTGACGATCTGCGCCGACACGAATGCATTCAAGCTGCTGGCGCAGAATGGGTGCCAGGATAGTAAGCACACGCTGCAAGTAACCACATGTTTCAGGCTAGGTTGAGCCGCGTCAACGATTCCTACTTTGCACAGCTCACATGCGGACCGCTCCATGCACTCCACATCACATAAGCCCTGAGAAACCGACAATGCATTCTCCCACATGCGTATAATTCTCAACACTACAGGCGGCACATTGTCTCGACAATCTCTGGCTTTAATCATACGAATGCCGATCGTGTTCATGATCACATGTTTCACGCTACCCGCCCAGGAACGATCCTTGTCCACCCCCTGTGGGACCACGTAACATGGCCGCATCGCCGCGCCATGCTTCTCCATGCCAGGGGATCGACCGAACATGGTGGCGGGGTTGGTGAAATGCAGCAGGCGAACACTCCTCGACTCATCTTCCTCCCCGCCCCCGCCGAGCGACACGTCAACCAACGCGAGGTCGAACGGCGGTTTGGCTGACCCGCCCAGCGGCCGATCGAGGGAATCACGGCGGCTCTGCAGAGCGGCGGCCCCCGCCGTTGTTGCAACCTGCCACTGCGCGAACGATGCAGAGCGCGCGTCGGCATGGTCAACGCAGCTCGCACAATACGCATGCAACTCATCTGGAGAAAGTGCGTCGCCGCCTCCGCCAGACCCCTCGGCGCCGCCACCGCCCGACGCAGACGACGCTCCACCGTCTCCGCTCAACCCCGCTGCCGCTGCCGCTGCTGCCTCTGCCTTTGCAACTGCGCTGCTGAGCTCGGCGTGCCCGATGATCGCGTCGACCTGCAACTCAGCGGGGTCGGCGGCGTATCCAGGCTGCTCCTCTGGGACACGACGCGGCGGCGAGTCGCCGGTCGCCCCCCCGCCCCCCCGCGCCCGCCCCGCGCCCCCAAGCCCCCGAGCCCCTGTCCCAACTGGGGGGCCCTGCCCTAAGGCCCAGGGGCCCAAGGAGATGGGGAGGAAGCGAAAGGGCGAAAGGGGGGAAGGGGGGAAGGGGGGAAGGGGGGGGCGGGCGGGCGGGAAGGGGGAGGGGAGGGGGGGGCGGACCGCCGCGGCGCTACGGGGCCAGGCGCGACGCCATGGGCGCAACTGCCATGACCCCCATGGCCCATGGCCCCATGGCCCCATGGCCCCATGGCCCAGGGCCCAGGGCCCCCCAGGACCCCAGGAACCCAAACCCCCAGACCCCCAGACCCCCAGACCCCCAGACTTCCAGACTTCCAGACCGACATCCCAGGTCAAGGCACCAAGACGACCCAGACCTCAGACCTCAGACACCCAAACACCCAAACACCCAAACACCCAAACACCCAGACCCCCAGAACCCCAGACCCCCAGACCCCCCAGACCCCCAGACCCCCAGACCCCCAGACCCGACCCCCCGACCCCGACCCCCCGACCCCCAGCCCCGAAACCCCGAGACGCCCCAAGACCCCCAGGCCCCCAGGCCCCCAGACCCCAAGCTCCCAAGCTAGATACGAGATCGGGGGATGGGTGGATGGTTTCCGAAGATTTTAATTCCTTGAGCAAGTCGTCGCACGCTCGTTCAATCTCAGCTGCTGCGGCTGCTGCGGCTGCTGCTGCTGCTGCTGCTGCTACGTGATCGCCCGGCCGCTCTGGCCCCTCTGGCCCGTCGTCCTCCTCAGTGTGGAGACCGAATGATGGGCTGTGCAGCGCAGCCGCAGTCGTATCAATTTTCTCATCATGTGCCACTGCTGCAGCCACAGCATCATCATCGTGCGACATAGAGGACGCGTCGATGCCGGCCATGAGCTCACTAGCTAATTCATGCAAGAGGTCATGATCAATGGCGTCGGCGGCGTCGGCGTCTGCGTCGGCTGCGTCGGCGGCCTCGGCGGCGTCGGCGTCGGCGGTCTCGGCGCCGCCGGCGGTGCGAGGTACCTTCTTCTTCCCTGGCACGGACGTCTTGATGGAGACGTTCTTGGGCAGCGCCTGCCTGGCGGCAACTGGCAGGCGCGCGACAGATTGAGGGGCGGGGGGTGGAGGAGTGGAGGGGTGGAGTGGAAGAGTGGAGGAGTGGAAGAGTCAAGAGCGGAGGAGTGGAGAGCGGAGGAGTGGAGGAGTGGAGGAGTGGAGTGGAGGAGTGGAGGAGTCCAGGAGCCCAGTGGAGGAGTGGAGGAGTCCAATGGAGGAGATGGAGGAGAGGAGGAGAGGAGGAGAGGAGGGGAGGAGGAGAGGAGAGAGGAGGAGAGGAGTCGAGAGGAGGTGGAGAGGTGGAGAGGGTGGAGAGGTGGAGGAGTGGAGGAGTGGAGGAGTGGAGGAGTGGAGGAGTGGAGGGAGGAGGGGAGGAGTGGAGGAGGGGAGAGCTGGAGGGGTGGGCCAATGGGCCAATGGGCCAATGGAATGGGCCAATGGGCGCCACTTGTGATGGGCCAATGGGCCAATGGGCCAATGGATGGGCCAAGTGGCCAAGTGCGCACGCGCACATGCATGCGAGGGCGCGACAGGATGCGAGGACGCGAGGGGGCGAGCGAAAGGCGCATGAGCGCATGGCATGAGCGGCCCATGAGAAGGGCTGAGCGATTGAGGGATTGAGGGGGGGCAGAGGAACAGGGGAACAGGAACAGAGGACAGGTGGAGAGGTGGAGTGAAGGAGTGAAGGAAGGGGGGAAGGGATGGGCGGATGGGCGAATTGGCGAGCTGGAGGAGTGGACGCGTAGACGCGAAGTGAA
>CAUYUJ010017816.1:127843-223635 GCA_963575745.1 Prorocentrum cordatum
GAGGAGAGGAGGAGGAGGAAAGGAGAACGAGGAGAGGGGTCTCGGAGAGGTGGAGAGGAGCTCGGAGAGGAGGAGGAGGAGGAGAGGAGAGGAGGAGAGGAGGAGAGGAGGAGAGGAGGGGAGGGAGGGGGAAGGCGGAGGGGGGGGAAGGGGGAGAGGAGGAGAGGAGGAGGAGGAGGAGAGGGGCGAAGAGGAGAAGGAGGAGAGGCGGGGCGAGGAAGTGAGGAGGGAGCGGGAGAGGCAGGAGAGGAGGAGGAGGAAGGAGCCCTGAGGAAGAGAGGAGGAGGAGGGAGAGGAGGAGGGTGAGGAGGAGAGGGAGGAGGAGGAGGAGAGGAGGGAGGAGGAGAGGAGGAGAGGAGTGAGAGGAGGAGAGGAGGAGAGGAGGAGAGCCTGAGTAGAGGAGTAGGAGAGTAGGAGAGGAGTCTCGGAGAGGAGGAGCGGAGGAGGAGGACGAGAAGGAGGAGGAGGAAAAGGGGAGAAGGAGAGAAGGAGGGGAAGGAGGGAAGGAGGAGGGGGAGGAGAGGAGCAGGAGGAGGGGGGAGGAGGAGGAGTAGGAAAGTAGGAAGAGAGGAGGAGGAGGAGAGGAGGGAGGGAAGGGGAGGAGGGGGAGGAGGAGAGGAGGAGGGGAGGCGGGGAGGTGGGGAGGAGGGGGACAGAAAGAAAGGCAGAAGAAGGAGACAAGGGCGCGGAACACAATTGGCCAATTGCCCAATCGCACATAGAGGAATGCAGAGGCCGTCCCCGCCACAAGATACACGCGATCGAACAATCCACGCATGTGCTAGGGTGCTAGGGATGATTGACAAACAACAACAAATTGCTTCACTCAGACACACAATCTTGCACTCTTGCACAACAAATCTGGACTGGCACGGGAGATGAGCGAGCACCAACAACGCCAACAACGCACAGGAGAAACAATTCAAGACAAGACAAGGCCTGAGTTCCAATACCGTCTGAGCGCTAGCCTCCACGATGTGAATTCTCATCGTGCAAGACATGTTCAAATCACCTGCTGGTCCAACCACAGCATCGACAACAGCGCCAGCAGCACCAGCACCAGCGTCATCTTTGGGATCGGCGTCCCACGTCACAGAATAAGATACCATGGGCAAGACTGACTCGGCGTTGGCCTTGAGAAGGAAACATCAATAAAATACATCACACACGATACACACGATGGCAAGCACGCGGGCCAAATGGCCTAGGGCCCAATGGCCTAGGCCATTGGGCCCTAGGCCATAGGGCCATGGCGGCCATAGGGCCACAAGGAGGTGTGCGCGTGTGCGCGTGCGCGCGCGCGTGCGGGCGGGTGGGCGCGTGGGGGGGGGGGGGGGGGAGCGGGGTGCAGCGAAGATATCCGGCAGAAGGCCTGCATGTGATCATAGTGCACCATGAAGAGGTCATCAATGGACATCTTGGGGTCCAACGGCAAACGCATGCGCGCGACGTACACGCCAGATGCAGCATCATGGCTCGTGACCACACAAGGGATCAGCATGCCGAGACTGTTGTTCTTCTCCGCGCATATGTAAACCGTTCCATTCACTGCTACAGCCCCGAAGCTCCAGCAACGCCCAAAGTCTGGCTTGCTGCAAGCACGATGCCACACAACATTATAGGCTGTAGCCCAGATTCTGCAAGCAGGTATATTGGATGCACCAACCCCGGGCACGTCATACATGCGGCTATCCTTGGCAACAGATTCCCATCTGGAAGGGGAGGTCGTGATTGCTTCGAGTGCGTCGGGAGTCGGCCAGTGCATACACTGGTCAATCAGGGCAGCGGCCTTGGGTTTGATGGTGCTGAATTTCATGTCGCTACCTTTGGAACCGATGCCCAGAGCTTTCTTCGTAGACAGCCGAGATGAGAGAAGAGATAATGATATGTTGGGCGCACGGTCGCAATTGATCTTGATCAATGAATTAATTCCTTCGAGCTCTTGCGTGTCTGCCCAAGCCCACAACTTGATGCCAGAAGAAATGATATATAATCCAGTCTGGGAAATGCAGCCCGTCGCAGCTGCCTGACGGAAATCCGAAGTAAATTGCAAAACCAATTTCTTCACGTTGATCTCCAAGTCACCAGGGGCTGCGTCCATAATAGATCGGGCAAGTCCTGGCGGGGGGCGGCGGGCGCGAGCGCAGTGATCGCACGCTATGTCATCATGTCATCATCGCATCATCATTCCCCCCATCTTGTCATCATCACTTCCTGATATTATCATCGCCTCATCTCCTCATCGTCATCACCAACATCACCAACGCTGGGATCATCGGCACTCCTATCACCCAATCACCCGATCACCTAATCATTCCACCATTATATCATTCTATCCTGGCGCACGACATCCTAAGGCCCCACACTTCCACACAACTTATACTCTGCGTCCTGGGGTCCTGGGTGCTCTCAATGCCCTCAAGTCCCCGCCCCCCCATTCCCCCCTCGCCGTGCGCCCGTGCGTCAGCTATCATGCTGGCTGGCTTGCTGGCTGGCTGGCTGGGTGGCACCGCTGGCACCCACCCCTCGCCCTCGGGCGCCGCAGGGCCTCTGGCCCCTCTGGCCCCCTGGCCCCTGGACCCCCTTGGCCCCTTGGACCCTTGGACCCTTGGACCCCCCCCCCGACCCCTGGGCCCCTGGGCCCATGGGCCGCGCCGCGGCCGCCAGGAAAAACGCGCGTTTCATGGCCCCGGCTCCTTGGCGATGCTTGCACGGCGTGGACGGAGGCATGTATGCAAACCAGCAGAGAGCCAAGGGGAGCTTGGTCAGAAGATGCAGAACCCGTCGTCGAAATGAGCAGGCGTTATGACACATGGCAAACGCAGCAAGCTCGATATATGAAGAGCCGCGCATGCATAGTGGACGCGACTCCGAAAAGGCAAGGGCACGCCAGTCAACTCTACATAGTTCCATTGACCACATCAACTCTATTGAACCAGCATAGCCATTGGGGGCACCGTGAGTCTTGGGAAACAATACTTGCGCGAGCTCACCTCCCAGGCTGGATGTGTCGTCGCTGCACGACGCAGCTCGCTTCTCCAATGCGTACTGAAACACAAGCAGCGGCTGCGAAGCCATATCAGAAATCTCAACTACAGCCCAGAATACAGAATCATGCAGCGCTGCCATTGTATCTCTCTGCCACCTGCCAGCCTGCTGACGACGCCGCTGCAGCTCATCCAAGCGAGGGTCATCTGCGTGCGCTCCCGCTCCCGCAGGCGCGTCGTCGAGCGCAGCGGCGCCAGCGGCGCCGTCTTCTGCGACTGCTGCAGGGTCGAGCCTTGAGGCAGCGGCTGCCGCCGCGCCCATCCCATCCCCCCAACCCCCCGCCCCCCTTCGACGAACCCCTTTCGACCTTTCGGTGTTTCGGCCGCCCCCCCCCCCCCCCCCCCCCCCCCCCCTCCTCCCCTCCCTTCCCCTCCCCCCCCCACCCCCCATTCCACCCCCTTCCCCCCTCCCCCCTGCCCCCCATCTCCCCCTCCCCCCCCCCCCTCCTCCCCCCCTCCTCCCTCCCCCTTTCCCCCCCCTTCCTTCCTCCCCCCTCCCCCCTCCCCCCCCCCCCCCCCCCTCCCCCCGCTCCTCCTCTCCTGGCCTCTTAGCCTCTCATGCCGCTCTGCCTCGCATCAGCTCAGCAGCTCCTCTCCCTCTCCTCATCTCCTCCTCTCTCCCTCCCTCTCTCCCCCCTTTCGTTCTCTCGGTTTTCTCGTTCTCTCCTTCTCCTCTTCTCTACCCTCCCCCCCCCTCCCGTCCCCTCTATCCTCTTGCCCCCGCATCCCCAATCTTAAAATCCCGACGCCGCGCCGCCTGTTCAACCGAGACCCCGGGACCCCAACTCCCCAGCCCCCCAGCCCCCCAGCGCGAGCCCGAGGCCCCGACCCCGGGACCCCAGGGCCCCGGCGCTGAGGCCGAGGCCCGCCCACCCCGAGACCCCCGAGGCCCCGAGGGCCCCCAGAACCCCAGAACCCCAGAACTCGAAAACCGACGGCCCGAGACCCCGAGACCCCGAGACCCCGAGACCAGAGGCAGTGGAGCAGCGGAGGAGTGGAAGAACGGAGGAGTGGAAGAGAGGAAGAGAGGCAGGAAGGAGGGGGGTGGAGGGAAGGAGGGAAGGAGGGCGGGATCACGATGATGGGGAGCCCCCAGGGCCCCGAGAGGCCCGAGAGGCAGTGCCATGAGGCTGCGGCGAGAGGTGGTTCGCTGGTTTGCTGCCCCCCCGTTGCCCAGCTGCTCGCATGCGGCACTGCGGTGTCGTGCCGCACTTACAATTCGTCACGGCTGCGAACGTGAGCTCGATACACGATGAACCTGCTTCTCGAACAAGGGCTTGGAATCTCGAAACCGTACCCCAGCGACCAGCGATAGTGCGGCCAGGCAACCGCTTGGCAAACTTCAATGCGGATAAGACGCCTCTGGGGGCGCGCGGGAACACGGGCGGAAGGGCGGAAGGGCGGAAGGGCGGAGCGGCGGAGGGAGAGAGAACTAGAGAACTAGAGAACGAGAGAACGAGAGATAGAGAGATAGAGACAGATAGAGAGAGGGATAGAGAGAGAGGGAGAGAGACGAGAGACGAGAGGACGAGAGAGAGAAAGATAACAACACAAACCAAACAAACAACAAACAACCAAACAACAAACTGAGGTCAAGGAGAGAGGGGAAATGGGGGAAAGGGAAAGGGAGAGCGAGAGAGCGAGAGAGCGAGAGAGGAAGAGGGCGAGAGGGCACGAGGGCGAGAAGCTCTCGAGTCTCGAGAGGGAGAGGGACAGGGGGAGAGAGGACGAGAGGGAGAGGAAGGAAGGTTAGAAGGTTAGAGGGTTAGAGGGTGAGAGGGCGAGAGGGAGCGAGAGAGAAAGAGGAAGGGAGGGAGAGAGAGAGAGAGAGAGAGGGAGAGACAGACAGAGAGAGTTCAGAGATAGTCAGACAGATCGACAGATCTAGAAAAATGAAAAGAGAGATAAAGAGATGAATAACTTTAGCACAGGAAGGGAGGGGGCACACGGCAAGCGAAAGCAGACATGGGCACGCGGGAACGCGGGGGGGATCAGCCAAGACATGCACATCACCCGCCCGCGCAGACGTCAGCATCGTCACTCGTCTACGCGGGCGGGCGTTGCTAAGTTGCGGCCGTGCCCTCTCGCATTCTCGCATGTCATTGTGCATGCCCTGCGATGCCATTGTGCTTCTGCCACTCTGCGAATACTGTGCGCGCGTTGTCTCGCCATATCATGTTGAGCTTTGTCAATGCAGAATAGTAGTGCCAGGCAGGGGGGATATCCACGCGACTGTGTGTCCATGCGTCAATGAGCTTCAGACAATCGTTCTGCACCAGGGCAGTGCAATGTTGCAAGCAACTGAGGTCCAACATCGTGACGCACGGTACGGGCTCCAGCTCTGCCTTGATATACTTCTTGAAACCAACCTCCCCACCCCCGCCCCCGCTAGCCCGCCGGCCCATGCCGCGCGAGCAAGCAACGATGCAGCGATAGCAGCGATGCGCATGACAACATCTGACAACATAACACATGACAGCAAGAAAAGCAGGTAGGGCGTGAAACAACTGGACAAGGCTGGCACCCGCTGGGGCCCGAGGGCCCAGGGCCCGAGAGGGGCAAGGGGCCGCAGGGGCCAGGGAATCCAAGAGGCCAAGAGGCACACCATCGCCGTAGCTCGATCTGCCCGGTAACTCGATGGGCCAGTCGCCCGAGGAAGCCGACTGACCGACGGGAAGGAAAAAATCAATAGGTTGGAGAGTTCGGGAGCCTCTCGACCTCTCGACTCGACCACTCGACCACTCGGCCTCGACATCTCGACTCGAGATGGGCGAGATGGGGTGAGATGGGGGAGGCAATGAGGACGTGGAGAGTAATGGAGCAATGGGACAAGCGAGTGCCCACTGTCTCAAGGCGTCCACCCACCGTGATATCACCATCATCACATCATCATCAGCATCATCATCATCATAACCACCATCATCATCTCATCAGCATCGTCACCACCATATCTTCATATCTCATCATCTCATCATCATGATATTATGATACTCTGATATCCTGATCTCATGATCCCCTGATCCTCCGATCCCCCGCCGCGAATGCGTCTCGCGGCGATTGCTAAGCCACGCCGCAAGCGAGGCGCGCGCCGCCGCGAGACGCTCGGCGCAAAAGAGTGGCGCAAGGAGGGGGGGGGGGGGGGCATGGCGCCGGGCATGGCGTCGCCCACTCAGAAGTTCAGAAGGAGAGACGGAAGGGGAGGGGGCAGTGGGCGGAGGGGGAGGGCCAGCGAGGAATGGGAAAATGGCGGAGGTGCCAGAGCCCGTCAGCATGCCAGCACTGTCAGCACCACCGTCTGCCTCCTCAGCATCCCCAGCATCTCATCTTCATCGTCTCATCATCTCATCATTCCTTCATTCCTCTCCCCCCCGCCCTCCTGCCTGCCTATCGCAATCGCCACCTCGCCATGGTTCGTCGTTCGCCGTCCGCCTCCCATCCTCCCCCTCCTCCCCTCCCCTCCCCCCCTCCTCCCCTCCTCCTGGCAGTCCATGTCTCCATGTCGCCATCCCTGGCAACCCAGTCGCGCCCTCCTAACGCCCTAACGCCCAAACGCCGTAACAATCTTACACTCTAACACTCCAACACTCTAACACTCTAACACTCCCGAATTGCCCGCCCTGTCCATGCGCGCATGTGCCCATGTGCCCCATGTGCCCATGTGCCCACAGTGCCACGCTTCCCTCCCATATCCCAGGACTCCGCTGATCCCAGTTCCCCCAGCAAGCCCAGCCCCTCCTGGTCTGGTCCACCGTCTGAGATGTACATAAGTAGTCGCCAATTCACGTCGTTGTCGACGTGGCCGTCGCCGCGGGGGCCGTCGTCGACATAAGATGTCCAATCGAAACCAGCAAGCATGCATACTTTCTTGATCATACAAAAAGCTCCTTCACCTGTTCCATCCGATACAACTTGCAAATCCAAAACGCGCCTCATAGACGGAGACTTCAACATGCGGTACTGGATATCACAGTGCTGCCCGTCATGCGTACTCAATACATCGCTGCAAACGTATACACTTTCGAGCTCGGTTGTCAACAACTTGCTCTTCTGCCACACGCTGCTGTTCGTCGCGTCTGAGCGGAAGCGGTGGACCGCGAGACAGCACACTGATGGAACATATGGCGGCTCCGACTGCTGCGCAGCTGCACGCAACGCGCGTGCACTGACAAGTTGATCAGATATGTCACACTCGAACTGATTGTGAAATGCCCTGAAGCTCGAGATCAATCGCACACCCAATCGCACTTCGGCCCTGCACACAGACTGCTTCGACATATTCGAAAGAACTATGGATCCGAGGGACGCCGCAGACACGTTGGACATGTTCCGTCGGATTGCCAGGGCCGTGGATCCACTCGTCGTCAATTTCACATTCGATGGCCCACGGGAGATCTGAAACTGAGCAACGTCGGCTGCGGTTCCCCGTAATTCGGCAAGCTGCGCACTTAATCTCGCAATTGTTTTCTGATCCCTGATCGCTGCTCGACTCAGCTCGCGGGTTCGGGCTCTGTATTCATCAATGATGCACGCCAGCTCACGGTCACGCAACTCCAACAAAGAAACAACTGTGTCGAAAGAATGTGCTCGATAATCTCTCGCGACAACGCCGTGCTGTCGCCGTCTGTGCCGACTGAGGAGATCTGCTGCGACCAGCGGCGGCGGCCCAGCGTCTGATACTGCTACCACTGCTGTCGAAGGCGATGACGGCGATGGTGCTACTGGTGGCGCCTCTGCCGCCGCCGCCGCTGGGTCTGACGCCGGAACAACCTGCAGTCCGACAGAAACATGAGCAGCGTCGCGCCGTGGAAGCATCCTAGCCCACTGGGCAGCCGTTGGGGCGTCGCGGACACCGAACACGTTACTCAATATTGTCGGTACTGCAGAAGCTTTGTAATCTGATCCATGGTGCCAGGTCGGATTGTCATACTGCCGCAAGCTTTTCAAAGCCTGCTGGTGCGTCCGATTGCACAGTTGGGACAACATGGCCGGGAGAGATGCTCGAGGAACAACTGGCTCGCCGTCGGGCGCATAACACACATATGCTTTGGCAGCAAAATTGAGTTGTCTGCAATATTGAACTCCTGCCATGGGAAGGTCTGGCGGTGAAACGGTGAAACGGTGAAACGGTGAAGCAAAGTCAGAGCCGAAGTGTGCAACAGTATGAACGAATTGGATAGATTTGATGACGGACGCCTGCGACTGTCTTTTACGCATAATCCACTGGTGGACTGGTGGCCAACAAGGTCCTTCCCCCCTCCGCAAAATCTTCAGCTATCACTTATACTAACCCCAAAACCCCAACTACACCAACTACACCTAGGAAAATTGGTGCGACTAAACGTTGTGGGCACTAGAGGACCACTGCCCCAAAAACACCACCAGGGATGGGCATGGGCCTCTAAGTTGGTAAGATATGCTGGGTTGCACGTGTGATTTCAAGTGTAGAACGCACGCGTGTGACAATGATTACACTCATTATATTTGTACACACAGATGACACACGCCCCAAAAACCAGACACGACACCCGTCACCTGTGTACGAAATCCATGACGAACAGTATGCCTATGTCAGAAACATGTGCCATGTACGTTTGTTGGTAATTGAATATCCATACGATTTCTGTACGCCCGTGGTCGTACGCATATGATATATGGACAGCTAGTGCATGTACTATGCTTGAGTTTGGAGGCAGTTCTTTGCTCTGAGTCTGAACAGTCTGCGCGATGTTGGAGGTCGCGCCTGGCTCTGGGGAGGAGAGGGCAGGTCGAGCCCGATTCCGCCAGAACCAACCGACTGAGCTATCTGGAACCCCCCACCCGGGCCCCGAACTCTGCGGGCAGCCCTCGTCCTGGCCTGGGTGTGGAACCCTGCCGTCCAGGACACCGAGCTGAATATGACCCCGCTCGGGGCTCGCCGTGAAAGGAATGTCTCCTGAGAGAAACGGGTACCAGAGCAGCCATCCCCGGGGACCAGCTCTTCATCCCGAGTCGTGCTTCTGAAAGTCCCGAGGGCCCTGGAGGCAGAAGTCTGCCAAGCAAGTGCAGGATGCGTTTCTTTCCATGCGGAGGACCAGGGGCGCCCTCTTGCGCTTTCCCAGGAACCTCCTCTGCCCAGAGCACAACCGCACCGCGGGTGGCGGGCGCGAGAGCGCCGACGCGAGGGCCTGGCGTCGCCGGCTGCAGGAGCAATTGAGGCTGCTGGCGCTGCGAACGCTTTAGAATACCAAAGACGTTGTGGAAGTGTCCTTTTCCTCCGCCTTCTCCTCCTCCTCCTCCTTTGCCTTCTCCTCCCCTGACTGGGCGTGATCTAAGCCCCCACGTTGTCTGCTGCGGTTTCAAGATTAACTTTGAGGTTGCTTGATCTTGAGGCGCGTCGAAGCACACTCAGGCCCTCATCGCCCGCCTCATGCTTCTCCTCCCTCCTCTCCCCAAGCCCGCCCGGCTGATACCGCACGGTCGCTTCTTCTGGGTCGAAGACGCCTAGGGCGGATCACCGCTGCCGCCTGCCCTTCTTGGGGCGCACGTGTGGCGAAACATTGGGGTCCATCTTGGGCCATCGTGACCACGAGTTGTCTTGATTTGGGAGTGGCTTGGGGTGACGCCGGATTGGGCCAGATGCCACGGGGAACCTTTTGAAAGGGCCCGTGACCTATCATCTTGCCTTAGCTGCACCCAGTTACCGTGCTTATGTCGTGGACGAGGGGCTTCTTTGAAGCCTCTTGGGGTCTCTTGCCAGGTCCTGTTGGGGTCTCTTGTTCGCCTCTTGGGGGCATCTCTTGGAGGCTACGTGGGGTCGAGGGGATTATAGAAAGGGTCTGCGGAGCTTCCCGGGGGGCCCAGGGATCTCCCACACCTGTCTCGATGCTGCCTAGTGGGGGACTCTCGCCTGGCCAGCAGTCTCGGCGCGGGCTGCAGGGGCGTTCGCGGCGAGGGGAGGCGAGAGATGGAGGAGGAGGAGGAGGAGGAGGAGGAGGAGGAGGAGGAGGAGGAGGAGGAGGATGAGGAGGAGGAGGAGGAGGATGCGGAGGAGGAGGAGGAGGAGGGGAGGAGGAGGAGGAGGAGGAGGAGGAGGAGGAGGAGGAGATGCGGAGGAGGAGGAGGAGGAGGAGGAGGAGGCGGAGGACGAGGAGGAGGAGAAGGCGGGGGAGGAGAGGAGGAGAAGGAGAACGAGGAGAGGAGAACGAGCGGGGGAGGAGGAGGAGGAGGAGGAGGAGGAGGAGGAGAAGGAGGAGGGGAAGGATGAGGAGGAGGAGGAGGAGGAGGAGAAGGAGGAGGAGGAGGAGGAGGAGAGGGGGAGGAGGAGGAGAGGAGGAGGAGGAGGAGGAGGAGGAGGAGGAGGAGGAGGAGGAGGTGGAGGAGAGGAGGAGAAGGAGGTGGAGGGGGAGGAGGAGGAGGTGGGGGAGGAGGGAGAGGAGGAGGAAGAGAAGAAGAAGAAGAAGAAGAAGAAAAAGAATAATAAGGAGGATCAGGAGGAGGAGGAGGAGGAGGAGGAGGAGGAGGAGGAGAAGGAGGAGGAGGAGGAGGCGGGGGAGGGGGAGGAGGGGGATGGGGGAGGCTTCGGGCGCAGCCTGGTCGACCCCTTCTGTGACGAGCCCCTTCCGTGTCGAGCTTCTCGGCGTCGAAGGCCCCCCTCTTGCCGTCTGCCCACGCCTTCGAGCGAGGCCCTGGTGGCCGCCACGGACGGGGCTGGTTCTGGGGAGGGGCGTTGAAGGCACTCCGCCAATTGCCTGCGGCACGGCGGCAGCTAGTGTCTTTTCAAGCTAGAGGCAGGGGAAATTGGTAGGAAAAGATAGCGGCGAGAACGAATCGGGGACGGAAGGGAAAGCGCGGAGAGAGCCGAGGCTCTTGGTGCAGCTGCGGGCCGACGTGGTGCTGCTGCAGGAGCGGAGAAGCCGGGCCCTGCACCGGCGCCAGGGTTGCTCCGACCGGGCTGGAACCAGGACTGGTGCGCGTGTCTTCGCGACACAGCCCTGGGCGGCGCACCAGTCTTGGAAGCCTTGCCTGGCGCCAGTCCACGGTCACTCGGTGCTCCCTGCAGGAGTGGTGGCACGCCTCGCCCGCCTACGTGGACACCTGGCTGCGGTGGGCGGACGAGCGACGGATGAGCCTCTTCGTGTCTCCACGTACTGGCGCCAGGCCAGACGCCTGCGCGATCCTGCTCGCAGAGAACGTCGGGATACGAGACGTGAATTTCACGACACTGTCAATGGACGACTGGGGCGACCGCGTCATCCAGGTCGTCAGGTTCAGGACCGTTGGAGGCACGTCATGGGCCGTGGCCAACACGCACTTGTCGTTTCCGCACGGTGGCGAGCTGCACGCGGCCATGCGCAGGAACCAGGGGCGGAAGCTGCGAGACGTGCTGCTGTCGCTGAAGGTGTCCGCCGAGGCGGTGGTCCTGGGCGGCGACTTCAACGGGGCGCCGCAGGACCCGGTCGTCCAGACTGTTGCTCAGGGGGCGGGCCTCGCCCTGCAGCACGTGGATGAGGCAACCCACAGGGACCACCGCGGCCGGCTGATAAGCTGTGACTTCATCCTCTCGCACGGCCTGAGGCCTCTCGGCAGGTCTCTGGCTCAGACGGCCCCGACTTGTCGGCCCTGCGGCGAGCATGGGCCATGGAGCGCCGGCGCAACCACGCGCTGGAACTGGGCCAGCCCGTTGGGCTCTCGGGCGAACCAGCGTTCCGCGCTCTGGGCGGGATCGGCCTCGCCGGGTCGGGATGGGGACGGTGGCCTGGATCGTCCCCGCATCAACGGGGGAGCTTAGTGGGCCCTGGAAACGACAGGGCGGTTTTTTTACCGGTTCCGTTTTGCCGTTTTTTTGCCGGTTCCGACGCCGTTTTTTTACCGGTTCCGTCGCCGTTTTTTGACCGGTTCCGGCTCCGGTTCCAATCCTGGAGCCCTTTTTGTTGCCGTTTCCGGTCGCCCTTTCTTTGCCGCTTCCATTTTCAAGGGACATTTTTTGGGGAAGCGGTGAAAAAGCGGCCCTGCCGTTTCCGGGGCCCACAAAGCTGGCGAAGAGAACTATGCACATGCACCGATCCTGGCAAGGCCCATTTTTGACCCAGGATCGGTGCATATGCCTTCCTGGCCAAGGTAGGAGGGCGTATGCACCGATCCTGGGCTCAGGATGGGCCTGGCCAGAATCGGTACACGTGCACAGTTCTTTTCCCTCTAACAAAGCGGGGGGGTGGCCGAGGTCTCTGGAGGGGCCCGCGGGGTGCCTCGCGCAGGCGGGGCACTTCTGCAGCGACCACCGGCCCCTGCTGGCGCTGGTGGCCCCCGCGGCCAGATCCGCGCGCGGACCGCCCGGAGGCGCCCGGTCAGCGTCGTGGGTGCGCGGCGTCACAAGAAAGAGTCACGCAGCATTCAGGCTCAGCGTCTCTGCATCTTTAGGTTGAGTGTACTCAGGAGGGGACAAAACACACAGACACAATGAATCGTCGTCTCCCAGGAAAGTATGGACAAATATGGGCATTGGGGGGAAGACAAAAAAAACCCGAAAACATGGGAACGTATGGGGACTATTGTTATTTGTGTGTATCTATTTGTGTGTCCCGGGGCCCCTTCATGTACGGCTGCCTGAAGCTGACCCTGGCACCGCTACAGCGCACCAGCGCAGCTGGAAGGAGGTTGAGGTTCAGACCCGTTCCACAACAGCGCCCTGTCTGAGCCAGCGTGTGTCCCGAACGCCTCCTCCTTGTCCGCAGCCTCGCCCTCCCCCCCTGCCTTGATCGTGGAGGCTGCCATTTATTCAATCATTGCATCGCTTCGCTCGTTCCGCCGGCCCGTGGGGGCCTCTTGGGGGCCTCTGAAGGCCTCCAAGAGGCCTCTTGGAGGCCCCTTAGAGCCTCCTGGAGGCCTCTTGGGGCGTCTTGGGGGCCTCCTGAGGGCTCTTGGGGGCCTCTTGGGGCCTCTAGGGGCCTCTTGGGGCTTCCTGGAGGCCTCTCAGGACCGAGGGCTCGAACAGTTGTTTCGTGCTCCCCCTCTGGGGCCTCTCTTGGGGCGCTCTAAGGGCCCTCTTGGGCCGTCTTGGGGCCCTCTTGGGCAGTCTTGGAGCCCTCTTGGGGTCCTCTTGGGCCCTCTTGGGGCGATCGTGGGGGCCTCTTGGGCCGTCTTTGGGCGTCGGGAAGCCGAAAAGGTGGAAGCACCAACATCTTTCAAAAACCAAAGGAAAAGCAATGTTTTTTGCATCTTGGGGCGTCTGGGGGCCATCTTGGGCGTCTTGGAGCGATCTTGTGGCATCTCGGACCCTTGGTGAACCATCTTGGGGGCCTCTTGGGCGCTCTGGGCTCTTCTTGGGACTCTCTCTTGGCCCTTCTTGGGGCTCTCGGGGACGTCTCGGGGCCCTGTTGGTGCGCTCCTGAAGCGCTCTGGGGGCTTCTCCCGGGCTTCTGCCTGAGTACTTTTCGTCTGGGGACCCCCAGGGGCCGCCCCGCGCGCGAACTAGAAATTCTGTAAAACAGTTACCGGAGATCTTAGCACGCCTCTGGCCAGTTGGGCCGGCGACCTTTGAGGCGTGCGGATGCGTTACTATTCCTTGATCTGTGTTAAAAAGTAGGTAACCGCACTTGCCTCTACTAGCTAGCACAATCGGCTTACAATTGCAGCAGTTGACTTCAACTCAACGCCATTCAACTCGATTACAAAACCACCATGCGTTTACTTTATCGCTACTAGCCGCTATTATCGGCTTCGAACTACCACGAATCATCACTATTCTCGGCTTGCCAGGAAGTTGGATACATATGGTGTGGCCAGCATGGGCGAGAGCTGGATACACATGTGTTCCGATGAAACCTGTGCGAGAACTGGATGCACAAGGTTTCCAGGCCCCCAGGCACTCAGGCTGTCCCAGCGTGAAGTAAGCCGCGAGAGTGACCGAGAGCGGGACGATCCCAGCACGCAGTCTGGCGATGATCGCGTCCTGCGCACGGCCGCCAGCGACCTTTGCCCCCCATCATCCTGGACGACGGACCCGGCGTGCCTGGACCCACCTCGTGCACACAGAAGTCACGTGAACCAGCTAGATTTGATGGGCCCATTTTCCACCACCACCACCATAGGTGGGAGAGGGAGGAGGAGGAGGAGGAGGAGGAGGAGGAGGAGGAGGAGGAGGAGGAGGAGGAGGACCTCCTGATCCTCCCTGCTCCCACGTCCTACAGATGGTAGCGGTGGTGGAGAAGTTGTCCATCAAGATCCGCCCGACAGTAAGCCACCCGACACACAACCTGCTGGACCCTCGGATTGGTCACGTGATGCCGCAGCGCCAGCTGCAGCGGACAGTCTGCGCGGGCACGACGCTCGGCGCATGTCTTTGCTGAGCTCCGTCTCAATACGCTACGTGCCGCGTGTTGCGTATCGGGGCAGCTAAGTTCCCGGCAGATGCGGAGGCAGAATGGGTTGGGCCGCGATTTATGGGAGGCGATAGATGCGGGGGCAGCGAGGGCGGCAGAAAAGGGACCCTTTCGGGTCCCTGAAGGGGCCCTTCTAGGGACCTCAGCGTGAACGAAGCTGGTCCCCGGCGGCATACATCCGTTACCGCAAAAGTAGGATGTCGCGAACAAAAGAGCCACGAACGTGCAAGAGTTCTACTGGCTCGTTGGGGGACGTAAGCGAAGTGTCGTTTACACGCTCGCCCGACTGCCGCTGTTCGCGCTATGACCGCTGTTGTCAGGAGGGAAAGAAACACACAGACACAATTAATCGTCGATTCCCCAGAAAATATGGGGAAAATCTGGGAAGTGGGGGGGAAGACAGAAACCCAGAGAATATAGGAACATACAGGGATTTGTTTTATTTGTGTGTTTTTATTTGTGTGTCCCAGGGCCCCTTCATATTGCCGCTCTTCGCCTCTGCCGCGCGTGCCGCTATGCCGAAGAACATATTTTGCGCTGGCGCTCGGAGATGGCAGGGCGTGGACGGGGGTGCGCGGCGGGCGGGCGGGGGGGGCCGGTGGAACTGGGGGGAGGAGGGGGAGGAGGAGGAGGAGGAGGATGGGGAGGAGGAGGAGGAGGAGGAGGAGGAGGAGGAGGAGGAGGAGGAGGAGTGGAACTGGGATTCGATGCTCGTTTCGGGGACCTTCCTCGAGCCCACCTAACGGATCTGTTCGACCCCAGTTCGACTCGAGTTCGACTCAAGTTCGACTCAAGTTCGACTCAGGTTCGACTCAGGTTCGACTCGGGTTCGACTCAGGGTCGACCCAACTCGACTGACGTTCGACGCAGCTTCGACGCACGAGTGGAGCGAGTGGCTCCAGGAAGGTCCCCAGAACGAGCATCCAACTGGGAGGGGGGGGGGCTTGGCATGGACGGCCCGCTGGAGTCACGACCCGCTCGGGACCGCCGTGTACCGCCTCTGGAGCGGGCGACGTCATCTCGGAGCGGCAGCGGGCCCGCAGATCCAGTTGCGTGTGAAGCATGGAGGGTGCAGAGCACGCGCACGCCCTCCACGGTCCCCGGCAGGCGATCCCCTGAGGCGGAGGCCCCCATCCAATGTTAAGTCGGGCGTGTCCCTCTACAGGAGGAATCTTCGAGAATAGTAAAACAAGTCGGTCGGGGGACAAGGTTTAGACTATTTGGAACTCTTGTTGGGCACTGTTAGACCATTGTCTCATTTGTCTTACAACATCCGCTTGTAGGAGGACGTGCCCGACCCAAATCTAGTGGCGCACCCAGTGCGATGCGTTAGCCCACTCCGCCGAAGCAGGTGCGGCGGCCCACGCGTTTCAAATCCCTCCCCTCGGGGCCGAAGGTTTTCGCTTGCGTGTTTTTTTTACCCGGCGCGCCCTGGGCGCCCCAAAAGAGTGTCGGCCGCGCGCCGAGGGGGTGGCTGACGAAGGCATGGGCATCATGGGGTAGCTGGCTTGCAGGCCCGAGGGTATGTCTGGCCGGACGGAAGGGGGGGGATTGGGACCGGGGGGGTTACGAAATTTGCTGCATGCAGCTGGTTTCGACCCCAACCCCGCCGAGGGGTCCATTCCTCGATATGCATGGCCGCCTCCCGGCGCCGGGGGGAGCCGGGAAAATCAGCTGCGTGAGCGGATTCTCACCCCCCCCTTTTGCTATCCCTCCATTTCGCCCGTCTGGCCACGGCGGGCTGTGGTCACTAAGGGGTTCCAACTGCCGCGCTCGGAGCCCGATAGCTTCGGGCCCCGCGAGTACACTCGGAGCGAGCGCTCAGCTTCTCGTCATGCCCCATGTCTGACACCCCTCTCGTCTCTGGCCAGCCCCTCGTGCTGCGCCCACCCCTTGACCCCAGGGACGCGTCGCAGCGCAGCGCAGTGCATCGAGCCCAACCCCCAGGGACGCAACGCAACGCAATGCAACGCATGTGCTCTCACACGCTCACCCCTCCCTGATGGTCCGCTACCGAAAATTTCCGGTAGCGCTCCGCAGAGATCGGTCGCTACCGAAATACCGAAATGTAGCGCCCAATACCGGTATCAGAGCGTTCTGAAATCCGCTATTTCAACGCCCTCAAACGAAGATCCGGTCGCTACCGAAATTCGGGGTGCGTCGAAATCGCTACCGAAAATTTCCGGTACCAGACCATCTGGGCTGGGCCCCCTTGAAGCATGCAGGAGCCCAGACGGGGACCCGGGGGACCCCCGCCGCCTGCCGCGGACGGGCCGGCCCGCCTCTCGTCGCGAGGCGCGCCCTCGAGAGAGAGAGCAGCCCCGAGGGGGCGCCGCCCGTGCGCGAGCGCGCCGCTCTCTGGGGAAGTGAAGCGCGTCCCTCGCGCGTGTTCACAGCCCTGTTCTCGTCTTGGCATCGCACGGACGTGTGCATGTTTCCGTCGGCGAGGACCATCGAGGAGCATCCTTGATCATATAGGGCTGAAGAGCCACGCAGGAAGCTCAACAGAAAAACAGGGAATGGACGTCCGAGCGATGGCGAGTTGTGGAGTTACGCATGGTGCGCCTTCTTGCCATGATGCCACACGCTCGGCGCTCTCGATCTATGCGGACATGAGACGTGTGTGTGTATATATATATATATACATGCACATACCACAATCGTTCCCCAGTTGCGCGTCCGTTGCTCGCGCCCGCTTTCGCTCGTGCCAATGGCCATGCGATGCCTGATCAGCCCCGGACCCCCCCGACCCCCCCTCCCACAGCCCGTGCTGCCACGGGTGTCCCCGCGCCGATCGCTTCGCTCCGCCCGCCCTCCTCTCTCTCCGCCTTCCCCTTCTGCTCAGCCGCCCCCTGCCTGCCGCTGCTCCTTTGGCCCCAGAGCTCTCCTCTTCCCCGTGCAGCTCTCCTCCTCGCGGCTGGCCCTGCGTAGCCTCCCGCCGCCCCCCCCCCGCGCGGCGGGCGGCCCTGCCAGCTCGTGCCGATGCCGAGCCCCCTGCCGAGTGCGCGCGGCGAGAGCCTGCCGGCTGTGCCCCGCGCGGCGGCCGCGGCCGCGGCACGCTCGCCTCCGGGCTCGCCACGCGGCGCCCAGCACGCGCCGCCCGCGCGGAGGGCCGCGGCCGCGCTGCGGGTCCTGGCTTCGGCCCGCGCGCGCGCGGGTAGCGCCGGCGGCGGTGGACGCCCGCAGGAGGACGTCGAGGCCTGGCCGACCGAACGCCCATCTCTCGCCGTCGTCTCGTTGGCCGCGGCGGCTCCGGGGAGAGCACGGGGCCCTTCCCAGCGATCAGGGCCTGGCCAGGGGGTCAGGACGGCGGGTCCAGAGGCTCCGTTGGCCCTCACGGGGCCGGGCGGGTCGACAGGAGCAGCGATGTGGTTGGGGGAAGTTTGGTCTTGCAGCGGGGGGTCAGCCAAGAGGCGGCTAATCGGGCAGGGCCCATGTCGGGGTCGGGCTGGGGGGTTGAAGGCCTTGGAAGGGGGCCGCACTGGCCTGGAACCTCTTCTTGTGGGCTGCCCCTCGGCGTTGGGCCAGCCAAGAGGCGACACGCGACGGCATCCCGGGGGAGCTGGACATGGAGGTGTCCATGGACTGCGCCACAGGCAAAGAGGACGAGGCGGACGAGGTACCCGTGGGATGGGCCGTGCGCGGGGCCGTGTCGATGACGAGCCACCCCGCTTCCCCGAGGGGCGAGGCGCGCACGTCGATCACAATCGAGGCGCGCACGTCGATAACGATCCGGATGGGCCCCGCGTCGCCGAGGTCCGAGGCGCGCGGGCCCAGGGAGCAGCGGACGAGCAGCCTGCGGCGGACCTCCGCGGTCCTCTTCGACGAGGGGCGCCACACGTGCTGCTGCTACGGGCTGACGTGGGGCAGGCTTGCCGAGGTCTTCACCACGCCCGTGGACTCGGGGGCGGAGGCGCAGACGCGGGGCCTGGTGGTGCAGGCCGAGGTCCAGGGGCCACCGCCGGGCTCGGACAGCAGCCTCGGGTCCATGGCGCGCCGGTTTGCCCGGCACTGCCTCTCCGAGGCGAAGTACTACCCTGCGCCGCTGCTGTTCACGCTGGCCCCCACGATTGCAACCTCGCTGGTGGCCGGTCCGCACAGCATCGGTGGACTGGTGGACCATCCTGAGCATTGCGCCTCCAGTGCTCGTGGGGCGAGAATGCAATGCCTGTGCCCAGGCAGCCTTTCTTTTCCGCAGGCCGTGTGTACATACGTGTACAGAGAGAGAGGCATGTGCGTATATGTATATGCACACGTACAGGGAGGATGGGTTAAGTTGGCTCGCGGGTCAAAGGTTATCTATCTGTGTCTACGTATCGCCCAGGCTCTCGAAGCAGGTCGTATAAATAGGTAAATATTGTTGGTCTGCCAGGTACTGTGGGGCAGAATATGCTGGTGTACATCGAGAGGACGAGGAAGCACCCAGGCCTGGACGAGATGATCAGCCCGCTCAACCGGATTTTCTTGTGGGTTGGATTTGCAGGCAGTTTATACTCCATGTGCCGAGCATGGTCATGGGAGGCCACAGGGAAGCCATTCAGGTGGTGTGTGATGTACCCGGTCATCGTGGTTTGCTCTGCTTGGGTCACTTCCATATGGGTAAAATCTCAGATCGATTGTGCAACTTTGTCGATGTGGCATATTATCCATGATGAATTCTCCCTGAAACTCTTTGACCCCGTTATCGTTTTCGCAACGTTCGTGTACCTGCGCAGGGTTACAGGGAACATCAGCTTAGACTTATTCAATCGCTTCGCTCACTCCGCCGGCCCATCTTGCATCACTGGTGCTATATGTTTGTGTGTGTGTGTTCGTGGAGAGCGGAAAGGTGAAGGAGGAGGACGAGGAGGAGGAAGGGGGGTGGGGGATGAGGATGAGGAGGAGGTCTCTGGAGATCTTTTTGTGTCAGGCTCGGGCCAAATTGGTAATGGACAACCCGCCGCTTTGGGAGTCGCTTGGGGTCTTCTGGGAGGCCTCTCGGGGGCCTCTTGGCGGTGCGCTCTCGTTCGAGGATCGAGGGTCGTTGACGTAGAAGGGGGGAGAAGGATGGAAAGGAAGAAACAAGAAAGGGCAAGCAGAATGATAGGAGGCCTCTTTTTTGGGCCTCGTGGCGGTATGTCCGACACCTCCTGAGGCGGTGCAGGGGCCTCTTTGGGGCCTCATAGGGGGCCTCTTGGGGGCTTTTTGCCTCCGTGGAGCCTCTTGAGGGGTCCCTTGGGGCCTCGTGGGGGTCTCGTCTCTTGGGGCCTCCCGGGGGCCTCTTGGGGGCTTCTCGGGGGCCTCTTGGGGCCTCCGGGGGACCTCTCTGCGCCGAGAGCCCGAAATGTCTGCTCGGGTCCCTCGTCTGTGTCCGCTCTTGGAGCCGTCTTGGGACCCTCTTCGGCCATCTTGGAGGCCTCTGGGGCTGTCTTGGGGCCCTCTGGGGCAGTTGTGGGCGCTCTTGGAGGCCCCTTGGGCCGTGTTGGGGCCATCCTGGAAGCCTCTTGGGCCGTCCTGGAGCGCCGGGAAGCTCCCAGGGCGAGAACGCCAAAGACCTTCAAACATTGCAAAACAAATTCTGATTTCTGCCTCTGTGGAGCCTCTTGAGTGGTCTCTTGGGGCCTTTAGGGGTCTCTTGGGGCCTCTCGGGGGCCTCTTGGGGGATTCTTGGGGGCCTCTTCGGGCTTCCAGGGGACCTCGCTGCGCCTGGAGCTCAAAATGTCCGTTAACGTCCCTTGTCTGGGCCCCCTCTTGGAGCCGTCTTGAGAGCCTCTTCGGCCATCTTGGAAGCCTCTGGGGCTGTCTTGGGACCCTCTGGGACTGTTTTGAGTGCGCTTGGAGGCCTCTTGGGCTGTTTTGGGGCGATCCTGGAAGCCTCTTGGCCCGTCTTGGAGCACCAGTACGCCTCCAAAGCGAGAACCCCAAAAACCTTCAAAACTGTAGCATAATCATTAATATTCCTGCCTCTGTTGGCCCTCTTGGGAGGTCTCTTGGAGGCCTCTGGGGGCGTCTTGTAGGCGCTTTGGGCTGTCTGCAGGCCATCTTCGGCGTCTTGGATCGCTCTTGGGCCGTCTCGGGCCATGTTGAGCTCGCTTGGAGGCCACTTGAAGCGCCCCTGGAGCGCTCTTGGGAGCCTGCTGGAACCTGGCCGGGACCTGCCCGGGACCTGGCCGGGATCTTGCCGGGACCCGGCTGGGACTTGCGGGGGTACTTTTCGTCCGGGGACCCTTGGGGCGGCCCCGCGCGCGCGAACTAGAATGTTAACCATTCGCCGGAGATCTTAGCATGCCCTTGGCCCGTTGGGCCGGCGAATTCAAGTTCGCATTCGCTCTCGGGATGTTCATCCATCTCATGAGTCTCATCATGATCGCTAATATCGACCAGTCTGGCGACGCGACCAAAATATCGCTGGTGGTTGTCCTAGCCATCTTATTCAAGAGGCTTCCGCCGCTCATCCCGTTCCCAGAAGAGGATATGTGCAGCTTTCGATTTCGTATGTTTGGGTTGTCGCTTCCCGTCGTTCTGCCTGCGTGTAATTGTTGCTAATTCGTCGCCCTTTTCATCCGCGTCTGTTGCGATGCCTCTGCGGGGCATCGTGGAGGCCTAGGGGGCAGCCTCTTGGAGCCGGTGCAGGGCCTCCAGAGTCTTTTTTTGGGGCCTCTAGGGGCTTCATGGCGAGGCTTCTTGGGGCTCTCTCTTGGGGGGCGTCTTTCGGGGAGGGCTCCCGGGGCCTCTGAGGGCTCTCTTGGGGGCGTCTTTGTTCTCTCTTGGGCCTCTCGTGGGGCCTTTTTCGAATCATTTGGTTGCCGTCTTGTGGGCCTTCTAGGATTCTCAGTGCCTTCTTTGGGGCCGTCTCCGAGACCTCTTGGGCGCCCCTTGGGCCGTCTCGGGCCAGTCTGGGGGGCCTCTCGAGCCGTCTTGAATCTTCTGGAGCCCGAGACGGCGAGAACGGGAACATCTGTCAAACACGTAAATGGGTAAATGGGGATCCGTGATGTTTGTCTCTTTGGGCCCTCTTGGAGACCCCTTTGGGCGTCATGGGCCGTCTTGAGGCCATCTCGAGGCCTCTCAGGCATGTTCGAGCCCTTCTTGAGCCATCTCAGAAGGCATCTTCGGCATCCTGGCGGGCACGGAGGCCTAGAGGCTCCGCGGATTCCCGGGGTGCGTTGAGGAGCTCGTTTCCCTGCCTGTCCCCCCGCCTAATTGCATTTGAAGCCAGGAGAGGGGGACAGGGGCAGTGGGACAGCCAAATCTCCCCCACGCCTTTTCATCCCCGGCAAGCTGAGGTCTTGCGGATTTGAGGTGCTCTGCTTGTCATGGGCACGTTTTGTTGCTCGTGCCCTGCACGGCAATCATTGGTCAACATCTTGCCTCATACCAGTCTTCTTCGTGGCCTGGAAGGCTTCCATTGGCCGGATGATCACGCTCAAGGTGAAGAGCCTATACTTCGTTTTGTTGGGGACTCTTGTGAATGGCCTGGTCGAGTACGTGATACGTGTCTCCTTAAGCAGACGGGATGCAGCTGCGTACCGCGGCCTCTTCGGACGCGTCGTCGACGATCCTTGCAGACAGCTTGCCGACGACCGGAGCAAGAACATCCGTGCTCACACGTTTGCGTTCGAGACCACGTGCCAGCAGATCTTCACCGTCAACGGCTGCCTCTTCCTCCTGCTCCTGGACGTCTCCACGAACGGCCGCACGCGGCCCTCGCTCGGCCCGCTGCTGTCCAACGCCATGGTGCAGATCGGCGTGGAGAAGCTTGTCGACTTCTCCATCCTGCTGACTCTGAAGAAGGCGCCGGCGGCGCCCCGAGGGGAGCGGGCGCGAGGGGGGGGGGGGGGCGGCCTCCGCCGAGGAGGCCGGGGGCTCCTCTGGAGCAGCACGCCCGCCCTGCGGCGAGCCCTCCCGAGAAGCCGCCGAGCCCCCCCCCCCCCCGAGAAGCCGCCGAGCCTTGCGAGAATCGACGGAGCAACACAACAGCATAAACAGAAAGGTTTGGCGCCGCGCGCGCGAATTTCTCGGATCCACGCTGGGCCCCCCCCCCCCCCTGGCGGCGCCTCCGGCGCCGCCCCTGGCGCGCGGGAGCGCGCCAGGGAGGGGAGTCCCGCGAGGATCCGAGAGGACCGCGCGGAGCGCCAACTGTTTATGTTTGTGGCGCTTCTAGAGAAGGCCGCCCCCTCGCCCGGCTCCCGCGCGCGCGCGCCGCCGCGAGGTGTACGGCTACGACATCATGGCGAGGGTCGAGGGCCGCTCGTGGAAGTGGTCGCTGCTGATCTCCCCGTTCATGCTGCTCTTCTCGGCGATGCAGATGATGGACCAGCCGGGCCTCTACTGCCGGGCCGGCGCGCCCTCCCCGCACGCGGCCACCTGGGAGCCCTGCCCGTCCCAGTGAGGGCCCCGCGGTGCCTCTGCCCTGTCTCCGCGCTGGCGGAAAACGCTGTTTTACATGAAACAATTGTTGTTTTGTTCTTTGATTTGTTCTTCGTTCTGAACGCGTTTTGTTTTGGTTTCAAACGATTCCGTAAACCGATGGCAGGCGGTCGGGCAAACGATTGCGTAAACCGATGGCAAACGGTCCCTGGCCTGGGGTCCAGGCGCGCGCCTCCTCCGCCTCCTCCTCAGAGTCCATCCCTCGGCGACGCCTGGAGCGCGAAACTGGCCAGGGCCTGGCCGACGGCTTCCTGGATATGCCTGCTGCGACGAGGAGCGCAGCAGGAGTCCGTGAAGTGCCAGCCAGGCACTTCCCCGAAGCTGCCCCCCCCACACCAGGAGGAAAAGAAATACACAGACACATTTAATCGTCGACTCCCCAGAAAACATAGGAAAATATGGGAAGTGGGGGGGAAGACAAAAACCTTGAAAATATTGGAAAACGTTGGGAATATTTTTACTTTTGTGTATTTATTTGTGTGTCCCAGGGCCCCTTCACCACCTCCCGCCCCCAGGGATCGCGATGGCAGGTGGAGGGATATAGCCCCCTCCACAGGGGATCAGGGATTAGGAATTCTGGACGCGCCCGTGAGCTTTTGGCCAGCGTCGGCCAGTGGGCTGGTGGCACTGAGTGGAAACGATTGGGATTCATATCCTCTCCTGCGCTCGTGTTGCGACGATGTTGGTCCCCCTGGGCTCCGAGCGCGAGCATCGTTTGCTCGTGCAGGCACGCCAATGCTTTTTGTTCAGGGCCCGCGGCTGCTAAACTGATCCTTTCGGGGAGTAATCGAAGTGGATGTGCACTCGGCAGGGCACGATGATTGCGTGAGGCGTGTTCGACATCTGTGCCTGGTGCCCCAGGTTCCATGGCTCTGTGATGGGGGGGTGTCATGCCACACGTGCACAGGGGTCGGCATCATGCCAAGGGGTGTTCCAGGGCAGGTTCAGTAGCAGAGCTCTAGGCCATAGAATTTCGCATGCGAGCACCACGCCGGTATATGCGAAGCTCAGAATGGCTTCGGGGCGCAACATCATACAGTCGGGGCCTTGACCTAAGGAACCTAAAATAAGGAACGAGGCCCCTTTTCTCCAGAAGTTGAACCTCGATGTCCGATCGAAAACATAAGGAAAACCTGAGGCAAGCTGCAAAGCAACTAAGGAACACCGAGCCCCTCCCCAACGAAAAGGGTTCCTTCTTCAAGGCCCCGGCTGTAGCTGTGTCAAAGATGGTCTTGTTGGATTCAAGCCCGGAGGGCTCGGCGCGATGCCGGCCGCGGCACTCACGAATTCGTTGCCGCCCGGCTCAAACCGCAGGCGGATTCCATAAGAGATCTCTGGAGCCCTGCTGCGGACGCCCGCTGCCGGTGCCCGCAGAGAGAGGCTCGCACTGCATGTCCGGTCCGCCTTGCTGCCGGCCGTGCGCAGCCCTTGTCCGGAGCGGCGCCTGCGCCCACAGTTGCCATACAGTCGGGGCCCTGAAGAAGGAACCCTTTTCGTTGGGGAGGGGCTCGGTGTGCCTTGATTGTTCCAAAGTTTGCCTCGGGTTTTCCTGAGGTTTTCCATTGGAAATCGAGGTTGGACCTATGGGAAAAATGGGCCTCGTTCCTTATTTAGGGTTCCTTTGGTCAAGGCCCCGACTGTAGTCCACTTCTTGCTCGCCCCTTCTCTGGGGCCCTGCCACGCCTAGCCCTCGCCGTGCTCGCCGTCTCGGTCCTCGTGCCCCCCCCACTCCATCCTTCCTTGTGGTCGTCAGCAGGGTCAGCGCTGTTTCGCAGCATGCCAGTGGCCGCCGGTTGTGACTGCACATTTTCTTTCTGAGCGCCGACGAACGGAAGAGGCCGAGAGGGGGCATCGGGAGATTCGTGGGAGGCCATCGCGATGGTGTGCGAGTCTGGTAATCACGGCCGCGCTGTGTGATAACAACGTGGGCTGAAAAAACAGCCAGGCATACTGCAGCATACAAGTCGGCCAGGTAAAGTAGCCTTCTGATTGCCTGGTATATGCTTCAACTGAGCTCTCCATAGCTCGTTCTGTGCACGTAGCCAAGGTGCTATGCGAAAAACAACCCCATGGGCCGCTGTCTGCGCGGTCTGCTCGCCCAGTTGCGTTCGTACGAGTCTTGTGCGCGGCAGTATCAATTTCAGTGCATGGCCATTGGCATCTTCTTTACTCTGTTGACGTGCTGTCTGGCGCATACAATGGTTCTCAGGTGGCAGGGTACTCTCAATAACCTTCAAGCTGATTCGCGCTCACAGCAATTGTTTCATACCACTGTGTATTGCGCGCTAGCTGGGAACACCCCCTCCCTCTGTGACGGTTGGAGTACGGCCACTGCGGGGCGGAAGGCAAAGGATGTGGGACGAGGAGGCTGAGGGGCGGCAGATAACAGCACCGAATTTGGATGCGTGTCGTGCATGCGGCTTGGTGGCCACTGCGCCGCGTATTTCTCTTGCTTGGCATCGCTCGGACGTGTGCATTTTTCCTTCGGCGAGGACCATCGAGGAGCATCCTCGATCGTTTGGCGAAAAAAACCACGCACGAAACCGAAAAAAACACAGGGAGTGGACGTCCGAGCGATGGCCAGCTTGACGTCAACGGAGCCGTGTATTTTCCTCGCCGTGCATTTTGCCGTGGCCGGCGGGCCAAATAAGTGTTGTGGGCTGTGCTGCGCGGGTGTCCAACAACAGTGGGCCCCGCCGAGGCCGGCTCGGGCAGTGCACCTGCTCTCCGCGGACAGACGCCTTTGTCGATCTGCGCTCATCTGATTCATGAGGAAAAAACACACACAGAAACAATTAATCGTCGATTCCCCAGAAAATATGGGAAAATATGGCAGTGGGGGGGAAGACAGAACCCCCCCAAAAAATATTTGAATACATTGGGAATCCTTTTATTTGTGTGTATTTGTTTGTGTGTCCTAGGGCCCCTTCACTGATGTCTTGCTCCTTTTGGCCAAACCTCGTGCCATCGATGCTTCTGGCAGGCCCCAGCAGTCCCAGTGGTTCCTGAGTACTCCGCCCCACCTGCCCGGCACTCTACGGCCGCCGGGTCCCACTGGTCCAGGTGCTCCTGGAGTATCCCGCCTCGCCCCGCCCTGCTGATCTCGGCCGCCAGGCCCCCATCGTCCGGGCGGTCCCTGCATCTCTCGCCTCGCCAGGCCTCCATTGCGCAGCCGCCAGGCCACCAGAGGGCCCCAAGGGTCAAATGACGACAGCGCGAACAAGCGTATGCAACAGTCGTATCGCACCCAGCAGACAACCTCACCAGGGGGCGTCACGCCGTCCAGTTGTCACGACGGCACACCGCCCACAGACAGCACAAGATCTTATCAAAACGATGCATCGAGAACGCTGTTCAGTAGCATACATCACTACCCCTATGCCAATCGCAGACACCACGAACATACATCAACACATACACCAACGACATACACCAAGACCGAACCAATCCCAGCTGTCAACAGCATACCCCCAGAACACTTTTCAAGAACACACCCCAGAAGCATACACCAAGAGCAGGCACCAATAACCGTAGTAGTACGGAACTGCAGGAATCGTCCCAAGAGCAGGCACCAATAGCAGACATCACTAATACACATTAAGAGTAGGCAACACCACCA
This sequence comes from Prorocentrum cordatum, assembly GCA_963575745.1. Taxonomy (NCBI): domain Eukaryota; class Dinophyceae; order Prorocentrales; family Prorocentraceae; genus Prorocentrum; species Prorocentrum cordatum. The sequence continues at coordinate 154,276 of CAUYUJ010017816.1, forward strand.
TACCAATAATATACCACAGACACGGGCCATGGACATCATGAACATATACCAACGCCATACAAACACAACTAATACGCACCAGTAACTAACCCTCTGCACACATACTAACACACTACACCGAAACCACACATCAATCCCATACACCAGGGACACTGGAAAGGAACAGACGCTGACAACATTATTCACTAGGAGACATGCAGACTCTCTACCAAGAACACACACGAACAGCGTCTACGCAGCACATACATTAGGAACACACACACACACATTTCTTTAGTGAGATGCTGCAACTCCTTGCCGGGGATCTGCTGCGAGCAAAATCGTTGCTGTGCTGTGACATTAAGTGTCCTCCTCCGAGCCCTGCTCGGCCCTTTGGGGGGTTCCTTCGCTCCCGAGGGCGCTCCAAGAGCACCCGCGATGGCCTCCAGACCTTCCAAGAGGCTTCCAAGCCACGACGAGCGCTCCAAGACCGCTCAGGATGGCTTCAAGACTGCCCAGAGGCCCCCCAGGGAGATCAAGAGTGCCCCAAGAGGACCCTCAAGAGGGCCGCACTAGGGCGCAATCGCCATCGCCACAATACCTGAGGAAGAACTTGCATTTTAACACGTTCGCTTTTTCGTACAACCAGCACCCGTTACGGCCTAGGGGGGGGGGCAACTTCGCCCCAAGGCGGCCCACGGGGCCTCCGAAGAGGCCCGAAGACGGCCCAAGAGAGATCAAAGACGGCCCAAGAGGCGCCCCGGATAGCCAACGAGGCCCCAACAGGGATCCTTGAGGAGCAGCTCGAACTCAAAGTTCGAGCCCCCCGCCCCAAGAGGATTCCCGAGACCGCCAGCAGGCCCCCCAGAAGCCTCCCTGAGGTCCCCAAGGAGCCCAAGAGAGGCCCCCAGCTGGCCGCCACGAGGCCCCGACATGCTGCCAAGAGGCTCCCAAACAAGCCTCGAAGAGGCCACGCGTCCACATCTTACACGATGCTCCTAGAAGGGTTTGCGGGGATAGTGAATCGGACCTTGAGGCCACCCTCGAGACACCAGTACGCGTCACAGGTCCCCCAAAGGCTTTCAGCAGGCTCCTGAGGCTTCCCAAGGGGCCCCCCGAAGCCTCTCAGATGCCACGCGCCTGCTCCTGCGTTGGCCACGAACAATGTTCCGGACGTTCCGGACATGCTCCGGACAAAAAGTTGTTCCGGACAATTTGTTTCGGACATTTGTTCCGGACAACTGTAGGAATTGACGTCCTTGGGGGCCGCGCGAGCGCCCTCGGCCTGGAGCCACCATGGGAGCCTGTCGCGGCCCAGAAACGTACGATTCGGGGCCCGCCGGCTCCGCATCATTTGAAATCTACGTCCCTGGGCGGGGGTGGAAGCGGAGGAGGAGGACGAGGAGCGGGTTGAGGAGGAGGAGGAGGAGGAGGAGGAGGAGGAGGAGGAGGAGGAGGAGGAGGAGGAGGAGGAGGGGGGAAGAGGATCAGACTCTACTCCGGATCCGATAATAATCGCCCCTCTGTGTCTGGTTCTTCAAGGCGCCTTTTGGGAAGGCAGGGGGGTCCGGTTGAGTGAGAATATTGATTCGGACTCGGGCCTATCACAATCCTCCCTGGGATGCGGCATTGGGCGCCGGACACCCTATTCGCCGTCGACGTTCCCAAATCCCGCGTGTTTTGCCTGCTGCGATTCGCCGTCGCTGGCTGTTGGCGCTCTCGGAATAGTGCCCTCGGAAGGGGGAGGGCGAACGAAATACGAGGAGCGTGGGATGAGGGGGAGGAGGAGGAGGGGGAGGAGGAGGAGGAGAAGGAGGAGGAAGAGGAGGAGGAGGAGGAGGAGGAGGAGGAGGAAGAGGCGGAGGAGGAGGAGGAGGCGGAGGAGGAGGAGGAGGAGGAGGAGGAGGAGAGGAGGATGAGGAGGAGGAGGAGGAGGAGGAGGAGGATTCGCGTTAGAAAGGGGGGGAGAGGCATGCGCACGGAGACGGGATGCCGAGCATGATGCACGAAAAAGGGGGGGGCAGGGAGGACGCAAAGGACGGAGGACGGGGGGAGAACGAGGAGGAGTCAGGGGGGAGGGGGGAGGGGAGTCAGGGGGGAGAACGAGGAGGAGTCAGGGGAGAACGAGGAGGAGTCAGGGGGGAGGGGGCAGGAAGGACGCAAAGGACGGAGGACGGAAGCCGTGGTGTCCCAAGGCTGAAGCCGTGGTGTCCCAAGGCGCCCCCCCGGCCGCAGGTCGCGGCCAAGGACGGGCGCCCGAGGGGCGCTCCAGGCGGAAGCCGTGGTCTCCCGGGGCGCCCCCCCCTGCCGCGAGAGACGCGGCCGGTCTCTTGGGACCCTCCTGAGCCACCTCGGTCGCCTCTTGGGACCTCTGTGCGCCATCTTCGGCTCGCCTCGGCGTTTCGGAGAGAGAGAGAGAGAGAGAGAGACCCTCTGAGCATGCCTGGCCCAGAAAGGCCATGAAGACAAACGCACCCGAGCCACAGGCGTTGGGCGGACGTTGGTACTCCAGATTTCGTAACAAAAGGGAGGGGGTCTCCTTTCGGGGGGGTCTCTTCCAGGCTATCTTGGAGGGCCTGGGGGGGTCTGGGGGCGGTGTTTTGGAGCGTTCTCCCACAGGGGGGGGGGGTCTGAAATGGCTTGTCTTGGAGGGTCCAGACCCCCTCCCTTTTATTACGAAACCTGGAGTAGCATGTGTCACGTGTGCGGAGCTACGCTGTCAACGCCGCGCTTTCCGGTGGCTTTGCTGTGTTCCTGCTCGCAGCGCACACCGCCAGAGGCGGGGGAGAGCTTGAGAGATCCACCTACCAAAAAAAGGGTCAACGCAAACGGGGGTCAGTCGAGTATAGCCTTTTATTACGAAACCTGGAGCAGCCAGAGGCGCCTGTTGGAGGCCGCGCTCCTGCAAGCCTGGTGGGCTGCCTCTGCCGGCGCCCCGCGGCTCTTTTGCGTGGGGGGGCGCCCCCCGGGCCGCCGCGGGGCCTTCCCTCGAGGCTCGGCAGGGACTGTCCAGGTCGACGTGCAGGGGTGCCCAGGAGGGGGAGGGGGAGGAGGAGGAGGAGGAGGAGGGGGGGGAGGGGGAGGGGGAGGGGAGGAGGAGGAGGAGGAGGGGGAGGAGGAGGAGGAGGAGGGGGAGGAGGAGGAGGAGGGGGAGGAGGAGGAGGAGGAGGAGGAGGAGGGAAGGAGGAGGGGAGGGGGAGGGGGAGGGGGAGGGGGAGGGGGAGGGGGAGGTGGAGGGGGAGGAGGAGGGGGAGGAGGAGGAGGAGGAGGAGGAGGAGGAGGAGGAGGAGGAGGAGAGGAGGAGGAGGAGGGGAGGGGGAGGGGGAGGAGGAGGGGGCGGGGGAGGAGGAGGAGGAGGAGGAGGGGAGAGGAGGAGGAGGAGGAGGAGGAGGGGGAGGAGGAGGAGGAGGATGCGCGTGGAGGCGGCTGGAACTCGTTTTTTTTTTTCGGGGTTTTTCGGGGTGGTCGCGGAGGGCCGACCCTCCCGCCCCATATATGGGTGTGCGAGCCGGAACAGGGACTCACGAGCAGGTCTGCCAGGATGCACCCCCCTGGGAGGTGACCCCAGATTTCGTAATAAAAGGGAGGGGGTCTGGACCCTCCAAGACAAACCATTTCAGACCTCCCCCGTGGGAGAACCCTCCAAAACATCGTCCCCAGACCCCCCAGGCCCTCCAAGATAGCCTGGAAGAGACCCCCCCCCCGAAATGAGACCCCCCTCCCTTTTATTACGAAATCTGGAGTACCTTCTGAATCGGCGCTGGTGTATCCCTGGTCGAAGTCTGGCTTAACCCTTCTAGTTCCGGCTCAATCCAAACCGTTCTGGCTGGATCCCAGGCTCAATCCTGGCCTGCCCCGGCTCAGTGGCCCTTTGGTCGGTCTTAATGGTTAGCCTTTCATCGTTCTGACGCGGACCTCCCACGAGTTGCCACCTAACGTCTGCATACACACTCGGCATACCCAGCTCGAAATACCCCTCCACATTACTCCATAGGAATACTGCTGTCATCTCTCCCCAGACCCAGCCTTAGTGTGGCAGCTTTTCTCGGGCATAGTCGGATTATCCAAAGAGTGCCTGCTCTTAGGGAGGCCCTACCTCCCTTCAAAGAATTCGGGCCCGTCTGCGGTCCTAGCGGGTCCGTGCCCATCTGTTGCCGTTGTATTTTGTCCCTGCGAAGAGGGCCCGTCTGCAGGCTTGGCGGGTCCGTTCTCCCCCATCGCCGCTCTGCAACACATGGCTTGTTCCACCATAGCATGCACCACACCACGCACAGGTTCCACCACGTAGCTTCCACCACATAGCTTGCACCACATGGCTCGCACCACACAGCTTGCACCGCACAGCGTGCAACACATAGCTTAAACCACGTAGCTTGCACCACGCATCTTGCACCACACAGCTTGCTCCGCGTGGACAGCATCACCTAGCCTGCTAGAACAATCTGTGTGGAGTCCACGCTGGCTCTCATGACGTAATTTGAGGATTCCAAAGGGCTGGTGTTTAGTTCATCTGTTCGTTTTCGATCGGAACGTCTTCGGTGATTTAAAGATGGTGTTCCCGCTGCAGCGTGGGCCTAGTTGTCGGACTGAAGCGTTGCTCTCCTCCTCCTCCTCCTCCTCCTCCTCCTCCTCCTCCTCCTCCTCCTCCCCCTCCTCCCCCCCCTCCTCCTCCTCCTCCTCCTCCTCCTCCTCCTCCTTGCCCCACCGCGGGCCACAGTTCTGACTCCGAGGCATTCCTCGCCGTTGTCGCCCCGCTCCTTTTTCCCTCCTCCGCCTTCCCATTGGCCCTCCTGCCCTTCTCGCTCCTCGTGCTCCTGCTCCTGCTGCTGCCATTCCTCCTCGCCCTCCTACTTCCTCATTGGCATCCTCTTTCTCTTGCTCATCCGCTCTTCCCTCCTCCTCCAGTGCGCACAGCTTCCCTGAAACGATGGGGTGCTGCTGGGGATTCCACGTCCACTATGACGCCCCTGGGCGGATAGAGAAAAGATGAGAAAAGCATCAGCGCAATGGGAAGGGATGGATTTGAGGGGTAGGATGTTACAGATGGCGCGACCGCACTTCGCTTGACTTATCTTCCTCTGCTCCTCGCCTTGTCATTTCTCCTATTCTCCTCCTCCTCCTGCTCCTAATCCCGCTCCTCCCCGCTCTCGCCGCCAGGAGGCGATAGCACCTGCAGCAGTAGCTGAGTCATCGTGACCCAAACTACGTGCGCTCATCCCGCTCCTTCCTTCTCCCTTATGTTCCTCCTCCCTCCCTCTACAATTACTCAATATGAATAATACTCTCCCTCTTCCCCTGATGGCGTGCTGGGAGTGGCCGACCCCCCCCCGCGTACAGTTTTTACACAGGATTCCTGGGAGTTGGGTTTTCGCCTGCGTTTTTTTTCAAAATGCTGCTCTCGCTGAGGCGCCGGCTTCATTTCTGCTCCCGAATCGTTCCGAATCGTGCTCCCGCTGCAGCGTGGGTCTCATTTTCGGATCGGTGTTTGGCCTCCGTCGTTCAGGATGGCGTTCTCGCCCCAGCGCGGGCCTCCTTCTCGCGCGCCCATCCGCCCGCCACCACCGCGCCGCACCACCACCACCACCACCACCACCACCACCACCACCACCACCACCACCACCACCACCACCACACCCACAGCAGCACACCACCACCACCAGCACCACCACCAGCAGCACAGCAGCAGCACCACCACCACCACCACCACAACCACGCACAACGCACGCACGCACGCACGCGCACCACCACCCACTACGCACGCGCGCGCGGAGCCACAGGTCCGCTACGACACGCGTCCGCGGATAGAGAAAATCAGCGCCATGGTAAGGGATAGGAGGGAGGGGTAGGACGTCAGATATGACGCGAGCGCACCTAGCTTGTCGTCCCCCCCTCCCTTCCTCCCTCCATGTGTTTCGGTGCGTTGGGCTGCCTTTGGCTCAGTGCCTGGCCTGCCGTTGCTGGAAAGGGTGCCTGTGACGCACGGGGCGTGCGTCGCCACCAAAGGCACGAGGACCGCCTGGGTCCCTGCTGCCGCCAGCACCCTGCCTCCCTCCCTTTCCTCCCCTCCCCCTCCCTCCCCTCCCTGCCTCCGATTCGCTTTGTGACTTGACCATCCCCGGGGAGGGCATGCAAAAGAAGGGGGCATGGAGCTTGCATGAGGAAGGGAGGAGGAGGAGGAGGAGGAGGAGGAGGAGGAGGAGGAGGAGGAGGAACAGGAGCAGGAGCAGGAGCAGGAGCAGGAACAGGAACAGGAACAGGACGGGATGAGGAGAAAGAGGACGAGGGAGCCCATTCCCCCCTCCCTCCCTCCCCTCCCCTCCCTCCCTCCCCCGCGCCGCCTGCAGGGGCCCGAGCAGCCCACGGCGGCCGGCGCGGGGGGCCGCCTCCCCGGCCGTGCCTCCCCGGGGGGCCCCCGCGGGGGCCTCTCGCGAGGAGGGGCCCCCTGCGAGGAGGGGCCCCTCGCGCGGCGGAGCCCCCTCGGAGGGCCTCCGGCGAGGGAGGGCCCCCCCCTCGCGAGGGGAAGGCTCCCCGAGAGGGCCCTCGCGAGGGGGCCTTCCTCGCGAGGGCTCCCCCGGCGGGCCTCGCGGCAGGCGCGCCTTCGGGGCAGGCGCGCCTTCGGGGCGGGCGCGCCGCGCGCGAGCGCGCGCGCGCGCGGGCGCCATGAGGCGGCCGGAGGCGCGCCCGCGGGCGTCGGCGGGGCCCTCGGCGGGCGCGGGCTTCGCCCCGAGCGCCAGGCCGTCGAGGTCGTCGCCGTCGCCGTCGTCGTCGTCGCCTCCTCCAGTGGCGATCGTGGTCGTTTTGGGCCTCTCCCAGTCTTCCGCGCGACGTCCCCGTCGCTTTGAACTTGGCCTGCTCAGCTCTCTCGCCTCCTCCCCGCGCCGTCTCCGTCGCGCCTGCAGCCTTGTCTCCCGGCAGCCCTCGTGGAGAGGGCCCTGGGCGCGGATCGATGGGGGGCGATACATGGGGGGAACCCTTCTGGGTCCTGAACGGCCCCTTCAGAGGCCCTAGCGAGCTCCTTTTTAGCAGCGCTCGCTGCCCCCCATGTATCGCCACCTCATTTATCGCGGCCCAAGGGTTTGGCTGTTCGACAGTTTCGCGGAGCAGGCATGCAGCAAGCTCTACCGCTAGCTGTCTTCCTTGTTTGCGTTGTCTTTTCTATTGCCGAATAGGAGCGGAACGTGCACTACGTATCATTCGAACAAGCTGACTTCAGCAACATTGACCTTCGACGACGACGACGTCTCCTCGTCACGTCTTTCTGGGGCAACGTGTCCCCGTTTTTCCAGAAGCAGTAGTCGCAGGTATATGAAGATGGCATGAAGCAGGCATAACGACAATACCCAGGTATCGACTGGTGCAGCACGCATCTCACGCACCGCCCCTTCCATGATTCATCCGCCGTCCCCTACCAGGATCATCCTTCGAGGGCCTCTCGAGGCCGAATTTGCAAACTAAGAAATACTATTAAAACAAATATCCGCCTTGTTCTCTGTTCGATGTTCTGGACGCTCACGAGATGTAGCTCCGCTCGGCGCCGTTGTGCAGCTGCCCTTCGAGCGCGCCTGCGGCTGCCCTCCTGGCCGGAGGAGAAGGAGGAAGAGGAGGGGGGGGAGGATGAGGAGGAAAAAACGGAGGAGCAGGAGGAGGCTGAGGAGGAGGAGGAGAAGGGGGAGGGGGAGGAGCGCAGCGCCTCAGGAAGGTTTCCCGCCGCGCACGCGGGCGCGCGACGGACTACCCCTTGGCGCCGCCTACTCACGGCGCGGTGCCGTAACAGCAGGAGGCAATGTAGAAGGAGAGCAACCGGAAGAACTCGCACTCAAGGCCGCGGACGTATGCCAACTTGCCGCCGACGAAGGATGCGTCGCCACCGAAGAAGACGCCGTGCCACCAGCCGACCACGGAACGGCAGCGAATCACGACATGGTCGATCAACGCGCCGCGTGGCTGCAAGAGGAGCCCCCCCGCGGGGGGCGGCGCTGCTGGGGTACGTCGGGCACGAGGCGCCAGGCTCTTCTCGACGTGCCTGATCGCATTTTGCTGGTTGCGGCGCGTGGACTCGTTGGGCGAGAGCCCATCGCACCTCAAGCCAAGCTTCCGCACTGTGCGGACATCTCCCGCAGCACAGTGAGACCCGCGGCGCTTGCAACAGTAAACGCTGTTGCCCCTGAACACATCGTGCCCAAGCGCAGCGAAGGCGTTCCCGACCTCTTCGGCCAGGGCAAGGCTGCGGGGGCCGAGGGCAGTGAGTCCCCTTCGAGCGCCAAGGCTGCGCCCAGGGCCATGCCGGCCCTCTGGTCGCCGCAGAGAACCCAGCCCTCGCCGAAGGCGCAGAAGTACTCGGCGTTGAGAGTTCTGGCAACACGCGAAGGTCGACATGCACGATGAGAGCCAGTTTGCAGCGACTCGAGGGAGGAGTCCGTTGTGGCCGTGACTCCGCGTTGGGTACATCGCTACCGCCCGAGGCTGGCGCAGTCAGCAAGGACATGGTCCGTACTGCGTGCCACCAAAATTGGCCTGGCCTGCCCGCAGGGTGCCCCGCGGAACTCCACGTCGCATCCCCATTGTTTGTGAGTTATTACCTGCAGTGCCGCCCACGAAATGAACTGCAGGACCTTGCGGCGCTGTTTCAACGCAGCTGTTACCGCCTCAGCTACCGACCCAGCCAGTGCGCGAGAGGCCGCACCACATCGCGCGAAGTAGTTTGCCCAGCCGTTGCCTAGCCAGTCATTCAGCTCCTGCGGCCCTGTGCCCATAAAGTCCTCCAAGGACCTGTGCGCTGGCGTCCATCGGAACTTGGGAGGGCCCCGCAGAGTGCGCCTGCGGCTGGCCACGAAGATGTCCCGCCACGTTCGAGCATGCTTGGCACGACCCTGCTCGTGCTCGGGACACCAGCGCTCTCCATCTTGGGCGAGCGCCAGCAGGTCAGTGACGAAGCACTGGTGGTCAGGGAAAGCGTCGAGCCCCTCCCTGATCGCGTACCTCTCAGCACGGCCGACAGTCTGCACCAAATACGGAAGGGGCCCCGACCGCGCCCTAACTTGGAGCCAAGAGTAAGGATCAAACGGCACAACAGCTTGTCCGCATCTCCGCACCTCGGGAACACTTGAGTCGTAACCAGACACGTCGGTGTAAGAAACGGGGCCCCAAACGCCATGGGCGTCGCCCCAAAGGCAGACATGATGCCTCCGCGTATCTGCGCGTGGCAGATAAGCGGGAGGCTCGGGTATGCCAAAAACCAGGTAGGACTGCTCGAAGTTCGGTGTGCCTGATCCAAGACCCGCTTGGATAAGTTGGTCGTTCACCTCAGCCAGCACTTGGGGGAGGTGGAAGATACCGCGGTCATTCAGCCTTGGTGTCGCTGTCTCGGGCCCGCCGTGCCTGCATGGTGCATCGGGCGCCGAGGCTGGAGCCGCCGCCGCAGGGGACAACGGGTCACTCTGTTCCGAAGCAGCCGGTGGCGCTCAGGGGACAATCTGCGCGTTCAGCCGCGCCTTCTCCTCATGACCGTCGTACCCATCAGGTGGCACAAAGTCGACCTCATCATGAACCCCTTGCCCGATGCCTGGAAAGAAGTCGTCCTCGGCCTCCATGGTGCTGTGTCGGGTCGGCAGGGTCGGCAGGGTCGGGTCGGCCCGACTCTCAAGGTTGTCGTGAGCTTGCTGGCGTAGGTCGCCGCAGCCCTGCTGCATTTCAGGGTTCTGCGCTTGTCGCAGGCCTTGGACCTGGGCCGTCGGCTCCTGCTCCATGGGTCGCAGCTCCCCTGCGGGGGGGGGTCAGCAGCGCGGGGCACTCCAAGAAGACATGGCCCCAGCACTCATCGGGCGCAAGGACCTTCCCGCAAGCCTGACAAGGGCGCATGGGCATACCGAGCTTCATGTCCCCGCGGATCGGCATGGGTATGTTGTCAGACCATATCGCCTGTAACGTTCCCAGCTGTTTTGCGGCACGGACACCCTTGACCGCATACCTGAGCCCGCGGTGCCAAATGGGCGCACCAGCGTGGGAGTACATGTGGTTGGTGAGGCGGTCGTGCTGCCAGCGCTGCGCGCCTTGCACCAAAACGGACGTAGGTCAGCAGGGCACACGCGGTGCAGGAGGCGGGGGATGATGATGATGATGATGATGATGATGATGCTGATGATGCTGATGATGATGATGGTGATGGTGATGATGAGGATGAGGATGAGGATGAGGATGAGGATGAGGATGAGGATGAGGATGAGGATGATGCTGATGATGATGATGATGATGATGGTGATGGTGATGGTGATGGTGATGATGAGGAGGAGGAGGAGGAGGAGGAGGAGGAGGAGGAGGAGGAGGAGGAGGAGGAACAGGAGGAGCAGAAAAAGCAGGAGGAGCAGCCGCGCCGTGCGCCGCGCAGGCCCAGCGCCCGGAGCCCGGCGCCCGCCGGCGCGGCGCGGCCCAGCGCCCGCAGCCCGGTGCCGGAGGGCGCCGCGCGCGCCTCTGCCCGGAGCCCAGCGCAGGGCGGCGCCGCGCGGGGCGCTGCCCGGAGCCCGGCGCCAGGCGCCGGTCCCCTCGGCGCAGTCGGGGGCGGCAGGCCCAGAGGTCCAGCGCACTGAGAAAAATCAAGACGGAGGTTTCCCGCACATTTCGGCCCCCATGGGGCCCCCGCCGGGCCTCGGGGCCGTCAAAAAACGATTCAGGATGAAAATCAGGAGGGAAAGAAACACACAGACACAATTAATCGTCGACTCCCCAGAAAATATTGGAAAATATGGGAAGTGGTGGGGAAGACAAAGACCCAGAAAATATGGGAAACTATGGGGGATCTTGTTATTTGTGTGTATGTATTTGTGTGTCCCAGGGCCCCTTCAGAAAAGCGGGTCGAAGCCGCGCCGAGTGTTGCACCCCAGCGCACAGCGAGTGCGCAGAGGGGCCTCCCGGCTCCGAGTACAGGCGGGATCGGAGAACGGCGCCGCCTCGCCGACGCGTCGCTGGTCTGGATCGACGGGCCGTGAGTCTCTCCACGCCGACGGCGCGATCCTCGGACCCCATCTGCTCGGACCCCATTTGGCCAGGAGGCCTCTACTTGGGCGCCCGAGTTATCCGGGGTAACTCGGGTCCGGGGTACCTCGGGTTTGGATTCCCGAAAAAGGAACCCGAGTTAGCCCTGACCCAAGTTACCCCTGATGATGTGGGGCTCTGGACGCCCGAATTATCCGGGGTAACTCGGGTCAGGGGTAACTCGGCCTCGGATTCCCGAAAAACGAACCCGAGTTAACCCTGACCCGAGTTACCCCTGATGATTCGGGGCTCTGATCTACCTGAGTCAGGAGCGCAAACAGAAACACACAGACACAATTAGTTGTCGATTCCCCTGGAAAATATTCGAAAATCTGGGCAGTGGGGGGGGAAGACAGAAACCCAGAAACTATGGGAAAATACTGTGAATCCTGTGATTTGTGTGTATTTACTTGTGTGTCCCAGGGCCCCTCTATTTTCACGGTGTTGCATTTTTCGAGCCGTCGGATCTCAGGGCAGTTAATTATGGCTGCGGCCAGCGTTTCCGTTACGCTCTTGGCTCCATGGGGGGGGCGTTTCCTGGGCATCGCTCGGACGTGTGTCTTTTGTGTATCTGTCTTCCGGCGAGGACCATCGAGGGGTACCCTGGAGCATCGAGCAGGAACAAACACTGGCACGGAATCGAAAAAGGCACGGGGAATGGACGTCCGCTCGATGGCGAGTTTCCCGGCCCCAGGACGGGTGAGAAAACGCCTCGGAATAGAGAGCCGGCCTTGGAGGGGGCCACGTCACAGCAGATTTGCGACGTCGGAGGAGAGGTTTGGCGGCGTGCGCACGGCGGTGGTGCGAAGGGGGCGGGTCTTCCCCTCCTGTTCTTCCTCCTTTGCCCCCTCTTCCTCCGCCTCCGCTCCTCCTCCTCCTCCTCCTCCTCCTTTGCCCCTCCTCTTCCTCCTTTTGACGCTGCGCAGGCATGGATCGGAGATCGTTGCGTTAATGTTCCTCCTCCTCCTCCTTTGCCCCTTCCCCTCCTCCTCCTCCTCCTCCTCCGCCTCCTCTTCCTCCTCATTCCCTTTCCTCCCTCTTCCTCTCCGTCTGCTGCCAGTAGTCTGCAGCACCTCGTCGATTGGTCCATGATTACTGCCGCTACAGGCTCGGATGTATTTCCCTACTGCCAAACCGTAGCCCCAACAATACCCGAAAGACAAATGAAGGCTTCTGCGCCCAACCACGTCTCCATCAGCGGGCGCGCGTTCCAAACAACCCCTCCCCCCCGTGAAATTCAGAGCAGGCTTCCGCCTGCGGGGGAGCCCGTGGTGTGATCCACTCCTGGAAGTAAAATTTATATAGGAGGGTGGGTGGAGCCCGATTGGGCGATTCTGTTTGGGACGTTCTCAAGGTCCGCCTGGTTTGGCCCCTGCTTTGGCCTGGCTTGGCCGCGCGCCCCGCCTGAGACATCCTCAACAACTCCCTGGCTTGGCGCCTGGTTTGGCTTGGTTTGGGCCCGGTTTCGCTTGAAGCGTTCCCGAAGCTTGTCCGGTTTGGCCCCTGGTTTGGCTTGGTTTGGCTCTAGTTCCGCTTGGGACGGTCTCGGATGTTGCCTGGTTTGGCTTTGGATTGGCTAAGCTCGGGCCCAGGTTCGCTTGAGACGTCCGCAGAAATTGCATGGCTGTGCCCCGGTTTGGCTTGGTTTGGGCCCAGTTTCGCTTGAGACTTCGTCAAAATCGGTGGTGTGGCCCTGGTTTGATGACTTGGTTTGGGCCCGATATCTGTCTGGTTATTGGCGCCGTGCGGTCTCAACACGCAGTGGGACGTGTCACGTTTTCGTCGGCACTGCGCGGATGATTAACACTCGTCGCGGTGGCTGTGACAGTACAAAGCGAAGTAATTTGCCGAGCGCGTACCACTACTCGCAAAGTACCTACTCGCAAACGTCCCCCAAACACATGTCTGCTTTGATGTAACTTATCGTAGATCCCCTGTGGTGGATCCAGGGCATTTGCGAGTAGCTACTTTGCGAGTAGGGGAACGCGCTCGTCTAGTAATGGCACGGTGTCATGAGTGCCCAATCTAGTCCACATGCGACACGACTGCGCTACAACATGGCGGGCGGCATGGGTGTGGACATTCCGAACACGCTGTGGATCGACACGCGTGCGTGTGGATACAATGTGGCTGGCGGCATGGGTGTGGACATGCCCAACACGACGTGAGTCGGCATGGGCGCGCGTGGCGGCGTCAGGAGAAACTTTTCCGAGGTTATAGTACGTTCAGCTGTATCAGTCTTGATTGGCCAGCGCGGCTTTGTGAGTAGGGGGGGGCTTCTAAGAAGGCTAGGGAGGGGCTTTTTCAGAAAAACCCGCGGGCCTTTCAGAAGCCTCCCCAGAAACTTTGGGACTCTTGTGGGGAGACCCCTACCGCTCATCAGAAGGCCGCCCCCCAGCGCGCCACTCCCCACTTCAGAGTCCATTCGGATTCGATCGATTCGACCCGATGCGAGCGCGCCCGATTCCGCTTCGTTTTCGGTTCGAACTGGTGCACATGGCAGCCGCCTCGATTCCGATTCGTGAACTGGCTCGAGCTCGAGTCGGACCGATGCTTCGATTCGACGCGGCCGCTCCCTGCCCTTCAGCGCGCGCCGCCAACACAGGCGGCGCCACGCGCGCACCCGCGCGGAGCCCAGCGCCGGGCGGCGCCGCCCGCGCCAGCGTGCGGAGCCCCGCGCCGAGCGGCGCCGCGCGGCCCAGCGTGGCGCGCCCGGCGCTGGGCGGCGCCGCGCAGGCCGGCGTGCCCAGGCTGGCGCTGGACGGCGCTCCGGAGGCCCAGTCTGCACGGGCTCCAGTCGGCCGGGGCCCGGGCGAGGAGAGATCCGGTCCAGAGCGTTCCGGGGCGCTCTGAGAAGGCCGCGGCGCCCGAGACATTTCCCAGAACCGCTGGATCTCAGAGATGCTCGATTCATGCTCTCCGGATTGCGTCCTCGCCCTGGCTTCGTCTTGTACATCCTGCCGCGCCCTCTCTTCGTGCTTGTGTCTTGAGATGTGTGGGGGGGAGGGGCGAGGGGATGGGGAGTGGGGCGCACGAAATCTGCTGCAGGCAGCTGGTTTCGCCCCCGCCCATGCGTTTTTGTGCTGCCGTCGATGCGCTGGCGCTTTTGGTGCCCTGAGGCGCCAGGAAAACCAGCTACGCAAGCTGTTTCGCCAACTCCCCTTTACTTCCCGACCCACGTCGTCCGACGGGGCAATGTTAGTAGTGTCGAAGGAACACGACACGAGGGAGAGGGGGGAGGGGTGAGAGAGAGTGAGAGTGCGAGTGGGTGGGAGTAGAGAGACAGAGGCAGGGACAGAGACAGAGACAGGCTGAGGGAGGAGAGAATCCGTTTTGGTCCTTAGATATCTCGGTGTCTACCCGTAGCATCCATCAGCACTTCGCCCATATTGATGATGCAGATGTTGTGTGCGGCGTGAAGGAACCAGCCCGCTTCTGACGTCTTGGCCGAAGCATACCTCGGACAATTGCGCAGCAGATGCCTAGGGGGGGCCATACGCAGGCGTTCCTCCCGAGCGGGCGGCCCCTGAGCACTCCACTGTAAAGCAGAGGTTCGCCTGCGGACATGACATCGAGGACTGCGATGAAGGAGAAGTGCTCGGTGGCCTGTGGCACAGCAGAGCCTCGGGCGATGATCGAAATACATGGGTTTCTGGACCTGCTCGTCGTCGTCGTCGTTGCTGTTGTTGTTGTTGTTGTCGTCGTCGTCGTCGTCGTCGTCGTCGGTGGTGGTGTTGTGGTTGAGGCCCTTTGACCGTGCAATTATCGTCTCAGTGAAGGTCCCCCTCGCGCTTTGTTTTGATATTCAGCGTGCGGTGCGTGGCTCTCGGCTGTGGGCCTCCACCTCTCGGGAAAGGGGCACTGCTCCCATGCTGACGGCGCAGCCCTTTCTGCCGTGACTCCTGACGGGGCGAGCCCCACCCCACGCAGGCCCGCAGCACCCGCCGGGGCAGACCTCGGCGGCCCCACCTCTTGGCATCGCTCGGGCGTGTGCATTTGTTTCTTGCGGCGAGGAACCTCGAGGAGCATCCTGGATCCTTTGGCGAAAAAGCCACGCACGACACCGAGAGAAAAACACAGGGAGTGGACGTCCGAGCGATGGCCAGACCTGGGCCCCAGAGGAGGGGCAGCGACGGGGGCGCCGTGCCGCGAGCGTGCGCGCGGAGCGCGCCGCCGAGGAGGTCCGGGGCCGCCTCCGTCCTCCGCGGCCCCCCCCGCGCGGCCACCCAGACGCCGCGAGGATGCTGCCGCTCGACTGCACGCAAGAGTGGCCCGTTGCCGGAGTCGAGCGCGATGCGGCAGTAGTCGGAGGTGGATAGACCTCCAGCCCTGCCACGTCGATTGAGGGATTGGCCGTTTTCGGTTCGGGAGAGGGCGTCGCGGCCGTCATTCTTGCGGGTCCAGGTCCGTCGGTTTCGAGGTAGCGTCTCGCGCGCCTGGGGTTGGCCCCCCCACGGCTCCACGAAAGCCTCGCACCAAAGGTCATTCTCGCCCAGTGTCCCTCATGCTTGTGTCGGGCGTTGGCAGAACTGGGTTTAGTGGGACCTTGCTTCGTGATGTGAACTGGGGGAAGCCCCTCCCCCTGCCGTCACCCAAAAAACACGAGCTACGGCCCGTAGCCATTTTGGCTCAAGCCAATATTGGCCCCGACGATCGGCTCGATACCTCCGTTTGTGCGTTTTGTGTCATGTGTTCGTGACCCACATGTTTTCGAGCACACTGCGAGGCGCACTGCGACGCCTTGCTGCCAGCAGAGGCGGTGGCACTTTGAGCAGGCTTGCCAGCTTGCCTCAGCCACTTTCCTGTGATGGTGGGCAGAACAAGCACCGGCATCAGGCTTTCACCGAGGTCGCGTTTCTTGCGGCAGCGTTTGCGACTGCCCTCGGAATTGCAAAGTCTCTTCTGGCTTGAGACAGTGCCGAAGCCATCTCAATCTCCAGTAGTTTCGACAACGGCAACATCGAGGTCGTGAAGGTGGGCTCCAACAGTGCCGACCTGAACCTTGTTTTTGAGCCTTACACTGAGGGCACAGACAAGACGCAGCGCGCGCAGAGGTTCTTTTTCCGTGCCTCGAACGTACAGGGCAAAGCCTGCACATTCCGCGTGCTGAACGCGATTTCGGTACCTGTGCAGACTGTTGCAGAGTGCAGACTGTCGCAGAGACTAAGAGCACCAGGTGATTAGCAGAACCAAAAAAGCAGCTACGGCAGACCCGGTTTAGTGATTCTGGCCAGTTTAGGGGCTCCAGGGCCCTGCCACTAACCGGGTCTCCTTCCCTGGGGCCCTGGCTATGCGCGATTGTAGCCGGTTCGTTCTAGGCCGTGGCGAGGTTGGACCCAACGCGTCCGGGCTAGCACGGGCCAGGGGCCGGGCGATTGCGCACCTGCGCGGCAGGGCAAGGAGGAGGGCGGCCGCGGGCTGAGGCGACTGGGGGAGGCACGCCCAGGGCACGAAGTACAGTCGGGGCCCTGAAGAGGCAACCCTTTTCGTCGGGGAGGGGCTCGGGGTTCCTTGCTTGTTTCACAGTTTGTCTCAGGTTTTTTCCTTAGGTTTTCGATGGGAGGTCGAAGTTCACCTTATGGAAGATAGGGGCCTCGTTCCCTACTTAGGGTCCCTTAGGTCAACGCCTCGACGTCGTGGAAGAGGAGGAGGGGGAGGAGGGGGAGGAGGGGGAGGAGGGAGGAGGAGGAGGAGGAGGAGGAGGAGGAGGAGGAGGAGGAGGAGGAGGAAGAGGAGGAGGAGGAGGAGGAGGAGGAGGAGGAGGAGGAGGAGGGGGCTCCCTCGGCCCCCTGCGCGGGTCGACCCCGTCTGCGCGAGCAAGCAGGCACGCAGGCGGGGGCGGTCGAGGGCTGCAGCCGTCCTTTCCTCTCACGGCGCGGAGGTCTGCCCATGGACGTCGGGCCGGGCCTGCCCGCCGACGGCTTCCGTTCGCCGCCTCACCCCAGCCCGCCTGTGGCCCCGAGGGGTCTGCGCCTCCCCTCGCCTCGCCCCGCTTCTGCCTCAGATTGGCTCGAGGAGCGGCAACAGACACACACACACACATACACACACACACCTACACACACACACACACACACACACACACACACACGCCCACACACACACAAGCGTGGCCGTTCAGAGTCCCGCGCGCAGATTTCTTGGATTGGCGCTGGCCACTCTCTGGCTGCGCCTCCGGCACCGCCCCAGGGGAGTCCAGCGCCGACACGAGAAATCCAGGCGGACCCCAGCAGGAAGTTCATGTTTGTGCATTTCGTTGGTGTTGTGCTTCGTTCTTCGCGCGCCTCGCCGGCCAGGCGACGCCCACCACTCGTGTGCAGACGGCCGTCGTGACCAGCCAGAGGCCCCGGAGGGAGTGAGATGATGTCATTTTGCTGGCAGTCAGACAAGAAGCAAGATAGCGAAGACGACCAGTTCGCGGCGCTCAGGAGCGAGGAAGCCGAATCGGTACACAGACGCGTGCAAGGAGTGAGCGAGGGAGAGCATTTTGCCGGGGCGTGGGAGAGCAGGAGGAGGATGAACTTGGTGTTTGTGTATGTGTGCGGGTGCGTGCGTGCGTGCATACGTGCGTGCGTGCATACGTGCGTGCGTGCCTGCCTGCCTGCCTGCCTGCCTGCCTGCGTGCGTGTGCGTGTGCGTGTGCGTGTGTGTGTGTGTGTGTGTGTGTATGTGTGTGCGTGTGTGTGTGTGTTTGTGTGTGTGTGTGCGCGTGTGCTTGGGTGTGTGTGTGTGTGGGCGTGTGCTTGGGTGTGTGTGTGTGTGTGTGTGGGCGTGTGTGTGTGTGTGTGTGCGTGTGTGTGCGTGTGTGTGTGTGTGTGTGCGTGTGTGTTTTGGGGACATGTTAGCCACTGGCTTCTCGCAGACGTCATGGCCCCGTTCTCTTCTGGTTCGTGTTCTTACTTTTCCTCGCATTCGTTTGTTTATGTTCAGTGTTCGTATGATCCTTATTGTTTGCATGCACCTTCTTATTTCTACCAGTCTCGCCAATCTGTGTCAGTCGTATGATCCACATTGTTGTTGTATTCATATCTGTAGTATGTATGTATATATATGTATATATAGTGTTCTCGTGCTTCTCATTTTGGCATGGTGCATCGTCTAATTCGTCGCCCTGTCGTTTCTCTTCTGTCCTCCTGTCCCCGCCCCTGCCCCCCCCCCGTCCGCGCGTGCGCCTCGGGTCACGACCCGCGGGAGCCCCCCCCCTTGCCCGTGGGCCCCCCTCTTCGCCGCGCCCGGGGCCGCGGGAGGCCCGGGCACGCGGCTCACAGGAGGACGCGTCCCTTTGTCGGGGGCGGAAAAGAGGGGGGTGATGACTAGGGGGGGGGGGGGATATCATGGCGCGGGCCATGGTTTTTCCTCAGATTTCGTGGCGCCTCTTCTTGTTTCATTACGTCCCTGGCCCCCCCGCTGGGCCGCGCACATGCGGCCGGTCATGATTTGCACCCCCCCTCTTGGACACCCCCCTCTTGGCCGCTCCCGACTTTGCCGTTCCGTGCACCGTGTGGCGGATGCTAGGGGAACAAAAAAGTCACACGAACATAGCAACTCGGAGGTCCGAGCGGATTTCTCGGATCGGCGCTGGGCCCCCCTCCCCGGCGCGCCAGGGGCGGCGCCGGAGGCGCCGCCGGGGGGCCCCAGCGCCGATGCGAGAAGTCCGCTCGGTCCTCCGAGTTGTTATGTTTATGTCACTTTTTGTTCCCCTAGCATCCCTCGTCGAAATTGAACGCAAGTTTTAGCCGCGACCTGGCGGCGCCCCCCGACCCCCAATTTCAATGTTCACGCCGACGCCGGCGACTTCGAGATTCTCTTCGGACCCCGCCGGCCGCGATGCGCCTGTCGATGAACATTGAAATATGGGGGCGACGGGGGTGGAAAAAACTTGCGTTCAATTTCGACGAGGGTTGTAGATGCGGTGGGGCGTTGGCTGAGGGATGAGACGCCAGACCCTGGAGGATGCCTTCTTCCGACGGGGGCGGCGGTAAAGCCCGTGCGGCCAAGCCGCGATTGGAGTTTCCCCGTCTCCCAGGCCTGGAATTTCCTAACCCAGTGGTTCCTTAGTCCATGCCCTCACCGGATTGCTTGTGCGCCTGCTCTGGCTCGTGGGGGGAAGAGCAGGCGCGGAGGCCACCGAGATGCGATGGTATTGATGAGGGTTACGCCCGTCAAGTAGTCGACGTCTGCCCGGGCCCTCTTTTCGTGGAGTCTCACTTCCACCCTCCGTCGCCATCGGTTCCAGGAGAGGGTCATCCTCAGGTATAGGGCTTATGTTAGGCTTACCGATCCGTTTGCAGATGCACTCGGATGGTATGATGTGTGAAGTCGAGTCATGGCCAGGGAAATAGGCGCTATTCCCCCATCAGGGCTTGCACTGAAGGTGTCTTGGCGGATCTTGAAAGGAGTTGGCGACAGTGGGCGGCCGAGTTCGGTAGGCCGCCAGGTTCCAGGAGGGAAAGAAACACACAGACACAATGAATCGTCGACCCCAAGGAAAATATGGGAAAATATGGGAAGTGGGGGGGAAGGCAAAAACCCAGAAAATATAGGAAAATATTGGGAATATTTTTATTTGTGTGTATTTATTTGTGTGTCCCAGGGCCCCTTCAAGGTTCCCGGGTTCCCGGTTCCAGGTTCCCAGGTTCCTGGTTCCAGGGTTCCCTTTTCTCTTGGTTACCCGGTTCCGCGTTCCCGATCGCGGGGTTCCTGGATCCCCGGTGCTGGGTTCGACCGATCGATAGAGTGAGATCGATTTCTCTTTCGATCTCCTTATCGACGTCAGTAATGGAGGATGACGATTAATAAACGACCGGGGGTCGTGTTCACGCGGCGGCGCCCCGGATGACGATTAGAAAAAACCGGCCGAGGGTTGGAAAACTATTTTTTTAATCGTTCTCCTCCAGTCAGAGAACTGTGCATGAATAGCAGAACACTATGTTTTCAATCGTTCTCTCCCATTCTTTTATTAATCATCACCCCGCATTACCGATCGCACTATGGAGCTCACTGCCGATCCCACGATCGTTCTCATACTCACACCAAATTCTCAAAACCCTCCATTGATTAGGGTTTTCTCTAGTGTAGTAGTTTGGTTCGGGCACCTGGAGGGCTACTTTGTTCAAGGAGCTTACGCCATTCCGCCGACCCCCATAGCAGTGAATTCGTCAAGAGTCGTGCAACCGTGCCTGGCTTGTGGGTAAGGAGCCTAGTGAGTGTATATGAGGATCTCCTGGAATGCCTCTCTAGAGCCTGTTAGATGGCTCTTGGGGACATCTGATTGACTTTGGGGGGCCTCATGGGGGTTCTTTGGTGACTCTTCGAAGCCTGTTGAGGGCTCTTTGGGCGCCTCGGGGGTCACTGGGGGGCTCTTGGGGCCATCACGGCGACAAAGACTCGAGATGCCAGTTCGTATTGCCCATCTTGGGCCTTTCTTGGGGTTCTCCTCGGTCGTCTTAGGGCCCCCTGGGGCCGTCTTGGGGCCCTCTGGGGCCCTCTTGGGGCTCTCTTGGGGGCCTCATGGGCCGTCTTGGGATGATCTTGCGGGCTCCTTGGGCCGTAGTGGAAGGTGTCACGACGAGAATGGCATGCATGTCGGCAATGCACGTTGCCCCGACGGAACTGAGCGATTCATCCCTCGGCGGCCCTCTGGGAGTCCTGGGGGACCACGCAGGCCGTCCTGAGGCCATCTTGGACAATCGCGGGGCTACCCTGAGCCGTCTCGACGCTCTCTTGTACTGCCTCGGCGCCCATTGGGCCGCCCAGGGGCTCTTCGGAGGCGCGGGAGATCCCCCGGCGTGCGCTCCCCTGCCCCCCCTCTCGGGAGCCTCGAGACGGGGGTCACTGCAAACGGGGGTCAGCCAGGACACCGGATCCCGCAGGATCCTGCGAAGACCCCCTCTGGCTGACCCGGGTTAGCGAGCCGCTCGTGGCCGCGAGGCGGCCGCGCCTATTGGCTGACCCGGGTCTGCGCAGACCTGCGTTGCAGTGTTTTTTTTGTCCTGCACTGCAGTTTTTCGGTGTCCTGCTGACCCGGGTCTGGATTGGCCCGGGTCAGAAGATCCCCGACCCCCCCCTGATGCGATCTGGAGCTCCACGGGAGGGGGACAACCAATCGTCCACGTGCCCTCCCATCCCGGGCAGGCGGAGGGGCGACGTGTGCAGAGGCTGGGTCAGAGTTCAGGAGAGGAAAAAACACACAGACACAATGAATCTTCGATTCTTCCGAAAATATAAGAAAATATGGAACATAGGGGGAAGACAGAAACCCAGAAAATATACGAAAAGATGGGGAATCTTTTGATTTGTGTGTATTCATTTGCGTGTCCTGGGGCCCCTTCAATGTGCAGAGGCTGGGTCAGAGTGCGGGGACGGAGCCTCCCCCGGGTGCGGGCGTCCGCCGCGCGGCTTTCGTTGGAACGGTCACGCCTTGAAGAGGAAGTACTGTCCATCCCCCCCCCGTGGCGTACCGGCCTGGAACATATCCCTATCCCTATGCTGGGCATCCCCTC
Source organism: Prorocentrum cordatum (assembly GCA_963575745.1). Taxonomy (NCBI): domain Eukaryota; class Dinophyceae; order Prorocentrales; family Prorocentraceae; genus Prorocentrum; species Prorocentrum cordatum. The sequence continues at coordinate 175,785 of CAUYUJ010017816.1, forward strand.
ATCACGACGTCAATCTTAGGTATTCCCTTGTTTTGTGAGGGCGCATCCCCAAGATTGTCATCGCCTTGTGGCGTGCCAGTCTTAGGGATAGGGATACGTTCGAGGCTGGTAAGCTGCACGCTGTGCTTTTTCAGTTCAAGTGCCCCCCTCGGGGCTCGCACCCTGGTTCTCACCGCTAGGGTCTGCTTGCCCGGTCTTCTCGTCTGGTCCTGCCACGTTTTTTATGGTCCTAGCCCCCCCTCCTAATTTCTCTCGTGCTCCATCCTTCTCCCTCCTCCTTCCATCCGTCCTCTCTTCGCCTGTTCCAGGTGCTGCGCTAAATGCGCGTGGCAGCTAAGGTAGATATGCCCCAAAGTTGGTAACATCGAAGACTTATACCGCTTCATCACTACGAAATTTATTTACCCAAGAATTGAAACGCCAAGTAAAAATTTAACTGTTTTTTTTGTAATTGCGCGGGTCATAGGGGGGTAGGCTGAGTGGACGGGTGCAGGGGCATTCCAATGTTCGACCCGTACGACACAGCGATAATGATACACACGCCCAGCATGCGTAGCCAGTTCGGGGTCGGCTTCTGTTTTGCGTTGTCGGCCCTCGCCGCGCTCCCAGCTACAGGCCGCATGCATCGCCACCACTGGTGCGCGGGTCGTGGAGCAGGACAAGAACTGTGAAAGGCGACTCAAGGGTGGACGAATCCTACCCACCCGCAATGTCACGGAATCTGCGCCGCAGGTTCTGAATTGCAAGTGGCGGGGCCCGCCCGCAGACAACATGAAACGCGACCACGACGGACGCGGTCGCCCACCGTGCAATCAAAGGTGGTGCCACCCGGAAATTTGGCCCACTAACGCGGTTAAGGCGCCCCAAGCCATAAGACGTCAAGCCATCATCCTTTCCCGGCATCCTTGGCTGCTGCCTCGGCCGTCCAAGGGTACCCTTGGCGGCGCATTCATCCTTGCCGTTTGGGGTTGAAACCCGTTGCACGGCGGCGTCGCAGGGATGGGGGAGGCAAGGGTACCCTTGGGGATCCCTCCGTATCCTTGCCCATGTTCTCGTTTGGGCGGGCGCATCCCCGCGCGTTTCTTGCCGCGTAATGGCGTTGCACGGCCCCTTGGGCATCCTTGCAGATTTTTGGGTTGTCGCCTTCTCCCCGATCTTGGGTCAGTTTTGACCCGGCAACGGTATATCTTCATGTTCCCCACGCCCCCTTCTTTGCCTCCCCCCCTCCTCCCCCGCGGGAGCTTGTCACCCGCTGCTCTTCTGAGGCGCCCTTGGCCCATGATGGCATCCAGATTCAAAAATGTACCATTGGTTTTCCTCAAGCGGTTTCCGTGGTGACACGTGTCACCTGCTTTTCTTCTGAAGAATCCTTGGCTCATGTTGGCGCCGAGAATCAATCGATTACGTTTGGTTTTCTCCACGCGGTTTCCGCGGTGACACGTATCGCCCGTTGCTTTTCTGAGGCTTCCTTGGATCATGGCGGCGTCCAGAATCAAAACTGTACCGTCGGCTTTCCTCTAGCGGTTTCCTCGGTGACACGCGTCACGAGTTGCCTTTCTGAGGCTTCCTTGGTTCATGTTGGCGCCCAGTCAAAAATGCACAGTTGGTTTTCTCCATGGGGCTTCCGCCGTGGCACGTGCCATCCAGACGGTCACATCCAGTTCGTCATTTGATGCCGTCTTTGCCTGTCATACCTTTTCTCCCGTGACACTTTTCCACGCTAGTCGGCGGCGTGCGGTTAACAACTTTTCAATACGTAACCTTTGTCGATTTTCCTGTTCCCTGCTCCTCCCCTTCCGCCGACGAGCACCTCGCCAGAAGAGATCTTATAACAAATTGTGTGTGCATGCTTTCCACGCCACGCTACCCCAGCCCATGTCGTACTCAACGGGGTCCTGCCCTCCATTTTTCGCTGGAGGCATTAGGTTCTATTACATCCAATTTTATTTAGACACTACGCTGGTTTCGCTTTATGCATATTTAGAGCGTTGGAAATCTACTCTGCACTAACGTGCCTTACCGCGCTCTTTCCAACCCCTACTCCTACACATGCTGTGATCAAGGTCAACTGCATCTCTGCAACTATCCTGCGCCGTACGATTCGTAGCATTAGCGTGGTCCGCAAACCTACCCCGCAGCTCATCCCACCTCACCCTGGCATATTCAAACGCCAGCCAGACGCTATCCACATGTAACGGTGGTGCAAAGGGCGGCAAGACCGAGTTCGACGCGGGCGTCTCCTCAGGGTTCGACGCGTAGATTTCGTAACACGCGCGGCCGCCATGGCGGCGCCCACGACGCAAATGTCACCGCGGTAGCACAGCGCAACTCAACGCCCAATCCGCATGCGCAGACCACGTGCACATTTCCTGCCCAATCTATCCAATGCCCGCTCCCCCCATCAGGCTTTGCTCTACGCGGGCTCCTGCATCTAATCACAACTCTTGTGTACCAGTGCAATATACCTCCTTACCTTGTCCAATGCACAGCCAGCGCTGCTCTTCTTCGTTTGCCGCGACTGTTAAGGCGTCGTTGCTATTTTGATGTGGATCGCCATATGCTTTAATGTATTCATCCTACGCGAACTTTACGGCGCGCCTGCATCGCGCAATTTTAGCCCCCCCGCCGCTCCCCCTCCCGCCCCTACCGCCACCCCTCATCCCGCCCGACCCCACTCCATCGCGACCCCGCTCTGTTCGCGCCCCCCCCCCCCCCCCGCGTCCGCGCGCAGCGCCCGTGCACAGCAGCGCCCGCGCGTGGCATCCGTGCGCGAATGTCCATGCGCCACGTCGGTGTTCGTATGCCCTTTACCCCCCCCACCCCCCCCCCCCCCCCCGCCCCCCCACCCCCCCCCCCCTCCCACCCCCCCCCCCCCCCCCCCCACCCCACCCCCCCCCCCCCCCCCCCCCGGCGCCCGCGCGCAACGCCCGTGCACAGCAGCGCCCGCGCGTGGCATCCGTGCGCGAATGTCCATGCGCCACGTCGGTGTGCCACGCGCACGCGCGACGCCTACGCACAGGTCCCGTGCGCCGCATCCGCGCCACAACGCTGCGCCCTTCCCATGGTTCATGGCCACTTATGGAATTGCACCCGAGGCCCCAGTAGAGACGCTTACATGCGTCCGCGCCGCGCATCATGCCGCGCCCTCGCACGGACCGTGGCCCCATAGGGGGCTCCATCTGAGCCCCCTGTGGCGACGTGGACACGCGTCCGCGCCACCGATTATGGCGCGCCCCATCACGCGGTTCGCGGCCCCACATGGTGCTCCACTTAAAGCACCCGTGGCGACGGTCGCACGCTCCTTGGCCACCCATCGCGGCGCGCCCTCGCGCGGTTCGTGGCCCCAGAAGGATCTCAACGAAAAGCTGCCCAACCATTGCGACGCTCTCCATCGCGCGGCCCGTCGCCTCAGAAAGAGTGCCACCCAAGGCCCCAGTGGCGAAGTTCGCGCGCGCGCGCAACCCATTTCGGCGCACCCCTCGCACGGTCCGTGGCTGCATCGGGGTTTTCACTTGAGGCGGCGTCGTACAAGCGTCCGTGCCGCCCATTGCGGCACGCCCCATCACGCGGCCCGTGGCCACATGAGGAGCTCCACATAAAGTCCAAATGGCGACCTTTGCCCGCGCCATTCGCGGGCCCATATGGAGCTCCAAGCGACGTGTACTGCGTTTGGCCGCCTATGACGGCACGTGCACGCGCGGTTGCGCCGCCCACGGCGCTTGCGCCGCCCATGGCCCGCCCGCCCACCCAGAGACCCCCGCCCAGCTCCACCCCCGCCACCACCAACCCACCACGACCACCGCCACCCCCACGCACGCCCCCCCCCCCCACACACACCACCACCGCCACCACCAACCGTCAACCACCACCACACAAACACGACACACACACACACACACACACGACCGGCACCACAGACACACACACACACACCACGCACCACACACATCACGGCGCATCTATCGCCCGGTTCGTGGCCCAGTGACACGCGCATTTGCGCGTCCACAATCGCGGTCCTCGCCATTGCACACGATTGAGCTCATGCCCAAGATGCAGTCGGAGTCCATTAGTAGGTCGGGCCTGCCAAATCAAGGGTACTCTCGTGTCCTGTGCATCGCGCTTCGTGTCCTCTGCATTCCCCGGGCAAGGGTGCCCTTGTGTCCTGTGCTTTCCGCGGGTGTCGGCGGCTTGGCCCGCGGCGTTCTGGGCGCGTCGCGCCTCGGGGAGGTCGCGGCCCTGGTCAAGGGTACCCTTGTGTCCTCTCAGATTTGGGGGTTCGGTTCGCTTCGATGTTAGATTGCGGTTTCAGCGCCGCGCCGCCGGCGCCGCGGCGAAGGGTATACTCTGCGATGTCCTCTGAGTGCGGCCGCACCGCCAGTGAACCAACGACGCGTTCACTCGAGGTCGCCCCCGCGCAGCAGGGTACTCCTGTGTCCTGTACTTGCCCAGCCCTGCACGTTCATTCATCGTCGCGCTCGGGCAGGTCGCGGGGCGCGCAAAGGATACCCTGCCGTCCTGTGCATTGGCTTCTCTTCGGCGGGCTCCTGGGAACAGCAGTGGAGGCGCGCTTTTGGCGGAGTCACGCGGGCGCTCAGCCTAAGTCTCATAGAGCGCTCTGTATTGTTCCGAATAGAGAAGACGCCGCGTTGGCTTGCAAGCTAGAGCGCGCGCGCGCGGACGCGCGCTGGCGCGCGCGCGGGGAGTTCTGTATGGTCCACAACAGAAAAGCTACCATGTAATTCCAAAAACTGAATTTGAAATTTCTGTGGCCCTTTAGGGAGGCCGACGGACGCACCGACTTTCCATTGTGGACAATACAGAAGTCCCCACGCGCGCGCGCGCGTGAGGAGTTCTGTATTGTCCACAATATAAAGGCCGCCATGTAAGTCCAAAAGCTGAATTTGAAATTTCTGAGGCCCTTTAAGGAGGCCGACGGAAATGCCGACTTTTCTATTATGGACAATACAAAAGTCCCCACGCGCGCGCGGAGGAGTGGGTATTGTCACCATAGAAAAAAGCCGCATGTAACTTCCAAAAACTTTTTTGAAAATTGTTTGTCGCCCTCTCCCTTTAAGCAGGCCGACGGAAATGTCTACTTTTCTATTGTAAATACCGAAGTCCCCACGCGCGCGCGCGGACGCGCGTGAGGAGTTCTGTATTGTCCACAATAGGGAAGCCGCCATGTAATTCCAAAAGCTGATTTTGAAATTTCTGTGGCCAGTTAAGGAGGCCGACGGGAATGTTGATTGTTCTGTTGTGAACAATACAGAAGTCCCGACGCGCGCGCGCGCGTGAGAAGTTCTGTGTTGTCCACAACAGAAAAGCTGCCATGTAATTCCAACAACTGAATTTTAAATTTCTGTGGCCCGTTAAGGAGGCCGACGGAAATGTCGACTTTTCTATTGTGGACAATACAGAAGTCCCCACGCGCGCGCGTGCGCGGACGCGCGCCAGTCCGCGCGCGCGCGAGGAGTTGTGTATTGTCCACAATAGAGAAGTCGCCATGTAATTCCAAAAACTGAATTTGAAATTTCTGTGGCCAGTTAAGGAGGCCCGACGGAAGTCGATTGTTCTGTTGTTGAACAATACAGGGGTCCGCACGGCGCGCAGCGACGTGAGGAGCGTTCTGTTTTTTGTCCACAAAACAGAAAGGACGCCATGTAGTTGCCAACAATTGAATTTGAAATTTCTGTGGCCCGTTAAGGAGGCCGACGGAAAATGTAGACTTTTCTGACGTGCAACAATACAGAAGTCCCCACGCGCGCGCTGTGAGCGGAAGCGCGCCAGTCCGCGCGCGCGCGCGAGGAGTTGTGTATTGTCCACAATAGAGAAGATTCGATGTAATTCCAAAAATGAATTGAAATGTATGTGGCCCTTGAAGGGGTCGCCGACGGAACACTGTCGACTGTAGATTGTGCGACACTACAGAACAGTCCCGCGGCGCGCGGCGCGCGCGACGCGCGCGCAGGTCGCGCGCGCGCGCGTCCAGGAGTTCTGTATTTCCACAATAGAAAAAAGCCAACTTTGTAACTCAAAAAACTGAATTTGAAATTCTGCTGCCCTTTTAAGGGGCCCGACGGAAAACTGACTTTTTATTGCATGGACAAACAGAAAATGTCCCCAGTGGCGCGACGCGAGGAGTGCTGGATTGTTGCAAAAAGAAAAACCACCACTTAAATTCAAAAAAAACGGAATTTTTTGTTTTTTTTTTCTTTTTTTTCCTTTTCTTTGAAAGTTCTGTGGCCCTCTAAAGAGGCCGACGGAAATGTAGACCTTCCTTATTGTGAGTGAACATTACAGACGTCCCCACGCGCTGCGCGCGCGCGTCAGCGCGCGCGCGCGCGTGAGGAGTTCTGTATTGTCCAGAATAGAAAAGTTGCCATGTAATTCCAAAAACTGAATTTGAAATTTCTGTGGCCCTTTAAAGAGGCCGGCGGAAATGTCTACTTTTCTATTGTGGACAATACAGAAGTCACCACGCGCGCGCGCGCGTGAGGAGTTCTGTATTGTCCACAATAGAGAAGCCGCCATGTAATTCCAAAAACTGAATTTGAAATTTCTGTGGCCATTTAAGGAGGTCAACGGAAATGTCGACTTTTGTGTTGTGAACCATACAGAAGTCCCCGCGCGCGCGCGTCCGCGCGCGCGCGCGTGAGGAGTTCTGTATTGTCCACAATAGAAAAAGCCGCCATGTAATCCCAACAACTGAATTTGAAATTTCTGTGGCCCGTTAAGGAGGCCAGCGGAAATGTCGACTATTCCATTGTGAATAGCACAGAAGTCCCCACGCGCGTCCGCGCGCGCGCGTGAGGAGTTCTGTATTGTCCACAATAGAAAAGCCGCAATGTCATTCCAGAAACTGAATTTGAAATTGCTGTGGCCCTTTAAGGCGGCCGACGGAAACCTCGACTTTTCGATTGTGAACCATACAGAAGTCCCCGCGCGCGCGCGAGGAGTTGTGTATTGTCCACAATAGAGAAGCCGCCATGTAATTTCAAAAACTGAATTTGAAATTTCTGCGGCCCTTTAAGGGGGCCGACGACAATACAGAAGGCCCCACGCGCGCGCGCGCGTGAGGAGTTCTGTATTGTTCACAATAGAAAAGCAGCCATGTAAGTCCAACGGCTGAATTTGAAATTTCTGTGGCCCATTAAGGAGGCCGACGGACATGTAGACTTTTCTAGTGTGGACAATACAGAAGTCCCCACGCGCGCGCGCGTGAGGAGTTCTGTATTGTGCACAATAGAAAAGCCGCCACTTAATTCCAAAAACTGAATGTGAATTTTCTGTGGCCTTTTCAAGATGCCGACGCAAATTTCGACTTCTCTATGCTGAACAATACAGAAGTCCCCACGCGCGCGCGCGCGTCAGCGCGCGCGTCAGCGCGCGCGCGCGCGTGAGGAGTTCTTATTGGCATTAATAGAAAAGCCGCCATGTAAATCCAAAACTGAATTTGAAATGTCTGTGGCCCTTTAACGAGGGCGACGGGAAGGTCGACTTGTCTATGTAAACAATACAGAAGTACCCAGCGCGCGGAACGCGCGCGCGTCCCGCGCGCGCGGGCGTCCAGAGAGTTTCATTACTGTCCACAATAGAAAAATCAATTTGTAATTCCAAAAACTGGATTTGAAATTTCTGTGGCCCTTTAAGGAGGCCGATGGAAATGCCGACTTTTCTATTGTGCACAATACAGAAGTCCCCACGCGCGCGCGCGCGGACGCGCGCGCGTCCGCGCGCGCGCGTGAGGAGTTCTGCTTTGTGCACAATAGAGAAGCCGCCAGTTAATTCCAAACACCGAATTTGAAATTTCTGTTGCACCTTAAGGAGGCCGACGGAAATGCCGCCTTTTTTTGATGTGGACAATACAGAAGTCCCCGCGCGCGCGCGCGTCCGCGCGCGCGCGTGAGGAGTTCTGTATTGTCCCAAATACAAAAAACCTTCATGTAATTCCAAAAACTGAATTTGAAATTTAAGGAGGCCTACGGAAATGTCGACTTTTTCTATTGTGAACCATACATAAGTCCCCGCGCGCGCGGACGCGCGCGCGTCCGTTCGCGCGCGCGCGCGTGAGGAGTTCTGCATTGTCCACAATAGAAAAGCCGCCATGTAATTCCAAAAACTGAATTTGAAATTTCTGTGGCCCTTTAAGGAGGCCGACGGAAATGTCGACTTGTCTTTTGTGAACAATGCAAAGTCTCCACGCGCGCGCGCGCGTGAGGAGTTCGGTATTGTCCACAATAGAGAAGCCGCCATGTAATTCCAAAAACTGAATTTGAAATTTCTGTGGGCCTTTAAAGAGGCCGACGGAAATGTCGACTTTTCTATCGTGAACAATACAGAAGTCCCCACGCGCGTCCTCTCGTTTGCGCCGTCCGCGTCCGCGCCCATGTTCTCTGGTCTTCTGCCATGGCGACAGGTCGCTCTCCCGGTCTGCGCGTCCTCTCGTTTGCGCCGTCCGCGTCCGCGCCCATGTTCTCTGGTCTCCTGCCATGAAGACAGGTCGCTCTCCCGCGGAAGGGTGGTCTGCGCGTCCTCTCGTTTGCGCCGTCCGCGTCCGCGCCCATGTTCTCTGGTCTTCTGCCATGGCGACAGGTCGCTCTCCCGCGGGAGGGTGGTCTGCGCGTCCTCTCGTTTGCGCCGTCCGCGTCCGCGCCCATGTTCTCTGGTCTGCTGCCATGGCGACAGGTCGCTCTCCCGCGAGAGGGTGGTCTGCGCGTCCTCTCGTTTGCGCCGTCCGCGTCCGCGCCCATGTTCTCTGGTCTTCTGCCATGGCGACAGGTCGCGTGACCGCCCCCAGTGGGAGGTGGGCGCGCGCGGCGCATCATGATTTACTTTTCTGCGCGGTGGGCGGCGCGGCCTGTCGGACACCCTTGGTGTCCTGTCCGACGTTGGCCCCCCGTCGCGGGGGCGCGGGTCGGCCGCGGGCGACCGCGGTCGCGGCCCCGAGAGGGTACCCTTGTGTCCTGTGGTTCTGGGAGGTCATGTTGCCGCCGGAAGAGTATTGTGTCCTGTCGCGTGTCCTGGGCAATGGACTCTGCCTGTGCGTCAAACTCCAGCCCCGCGCCTTTCCTCTCCCCCTCCCCCTCTCCCGCCCCCCCCCCCTCCGCCCCTCCCCCAACCCGTCCCCCGCCCGTCTAATATGGGCGGGCAGGAGGAGAATTGAGCGCGGCAGAGCAAGGCAGAGTCGGGGGCAAAGGATGGGGAGTCATAGGTCACGAGATAGCGCGCCGTGCCAACGTGGGATGATCTGTGGGCGCATGCAGTATGAGGTGCAGGTATCTGAGTTCCACTCGCCCACGTTTTGCGATCCCACGGGTGCCCTCGAGCACGCGCCTCTGCCATCCTGGCCGTGCGCGTGCGATCTCCAGTGTTGGGCCACCCTCTGGGAGGGCAGCCCTTGGCCTCTTCGCGCACGCCCTGGCCCATGTTGGGGCATCGCGCGCGCGCCCGCAGAACGGGGCGCCCCGTGTGCCCAAGCATTCCGCGGCCGCGCCGCCTGGTACTTGCGGCGGTATCCTACTCGTGGCGGGGGAAAAAGAGGGGAGAGGCTCTGTCCGTCGGGGCCGCTGGTGGCGTTCAGCGTTAAGCGGCACTCGGCCACCGGCAACGAGGGGCGCCGTGTCCGAATGCGTTTCTGGCGCATTTGCCCATGTCTTCGAGGGGTGGGGGGGGCGGGGGGGTTAGGTCGCCCGCGTGCCGACAGGTGGCGTCCACCCGAGAATGCGACAGTGGAGCGCTCGGTGGCGCAGGGCAGCGCATCGCGGCTGCGCGAGCGTTGCGCTGCGGCTGGGGCGCTGGGCCCGCCCGCCAAAGTTTCGAAGGGGGGCGGCGTTCCTCAATCGAAGATGCGAGCGAGCAAGGTGCGTCGCGGCAGAGAGAATCGCAGGGGCGTCGTCATGAGCGTTCTGTCCACCTACGTCGCCCGAGCACCTCGGGCCGCGCGCCTGGCGCGTGCATCCCGCCAGCGGTTGGCGAGGGGGGAGGGGGGAGGGGGGGGGGGGCTGGTCGGACGCCCGCACCGCATGCGCCGCCGCAGCCATCAGCGCCGCCAGATGACGACGAAGCGCGCCGCAGCGCATGGCGCGCCTCGACGCCGCGCGACCGCGCGCGACGGCGCACGACGGCGCACGACGGTGTACGACGGCGTACGACGGAACGAATTCAAGCAACATTTTGTTTAATTTTGCATGAAGTTTGCTTGAATTTTGCTTGAATTTTACTTGGGGAAGCATTTTTCTGAACAAATGCTTTCCGATAGTAGAATTTTGAAAATTTGCTTGAATTTTACTTTGCAAGCAAAAGTTTGCTTGAATTTTGCTTGGCAAGCAAAATTTTGCTTGAATTTTGCTTGACAAGCAAAATTTTGCTTGAATTTTGCTTGGCAAGCAAAATTTTGCTTGAATTTTGCTTGGCGCGGCCCACTAAGCAAACTTCGAAGCAAATTTTGCTTGGTCGGCTGCGCCAAGCATCGATGGCGGTCGTGGTCTTATGTGGCCACTACCGCCATCGATGCGAACGGATAGCCAGTGGAAGGGGCGTAGCAACAACAAATGCTTGGATACCACTTGGGGGCAGCGCAAAGCAAATTTTAAACAAGCAGAATTTTGCCACGCGAAGCAAAATTTAATCAAATTTCTAGCAAAAGTTTGCTACGCGAAGCAAAATTTAAGCAAACTTCTAGCAAAATTCTGTTTCGCGCCTTCCACATCTTACCCGCTCACATCGACTGCGGTCGTGGTCCTATATGACCACTACCGCCATCACTGCGCACGGAAAACGTAGTGGAAGGGGCGTCGCAACACTTTGCGTTTTACTTGGGGGAGGGGGGAAGTGTGGCAGCGCCAAGCAGATTTTAAGCACATTTCTAGCAAAAGTTTGCTACGCGAAGCAAAATTTAAGCAAATTTCTAACAACATTTTGCTTCGCCCCTTCCACATCTTACTCGTCCACAGCGATGGCGGTCGCATCTTAGTTGCGCGGGGGGACGGGGGTGGCAGCGCCAAGCAACATGTCAGCAAATTTCCAGCAACATTTTGCTACGCGAAGCAAAATTTAAGCAAATGTCTAACAACATTTTGCTACGCGAAGCAAACTTTAAGCAAATTTCTAGCAAAATTCTGCTACCCCAAGCAAACAAGCAAGTTGTCTAGTAAGCTGTTGCTACGAATTGCGATTCGAACGCGCCCAATATTTCGCAAAGCGCCCCCTCCTTTTGTTTTGTTCGCAAAGGCCACCCCCCTTCCCCCGTCCTCCCGATTTCTGCAAAAGTCCTCACCCCACCTCCCCATGCCGATTTGTGCAAGGTCCCCCCCGCCCCCCGCCCCCGTCCTTCTGATTTTTGCAAAAGCTCCCCACCCCCCTTCCCCCCCGTCCTTCCGATTTTTGCAAAGCCCCTCCTCCCCCGTCCTTCCGATTTCTGCAAAGCCCCCCCCCCCTTATTCCGATTTGTGACTCCCGATCTTTGCAAAGTCCCCCCCCCCTCCCCCGTGCCGTCGGAGTCCATTGGTAGATCGGGCCTGCCAAATCAAGGGTATTCTCATGTCCTGTGCATCGCGCTTCGTGTCCTCTGCATTCCCCGGGCAAGGGAACCCTTGTGCCCTGTGCTTTCCGCGGGTGTCGGCGGCTTGGCCCGCGGCGTTCTGGGCGCGTCGCGCCTCGGGGAGGTCGCGGCCCTGGTCACGGGTGCCCTTGTGTCCTGGCAGATCTGGGGGTTCGGTTCGCTTCGATGTAAGATTGTGGTTTTAGCGCCGCGCCGCCGGCGCCGCGGCGAAGGGCATGCTCTGCGATGTCCTCTGAGTGCGGCCGCGCCGCCAGTGAACCAACGACGCGTTCTCTCGAGGTCGCCCCCGCGCAGCAGGGTACTCCTGTGTCCGGTACTTGCCCAGCCCTGCAAGTTCGTTCATCGTCGCGTTCGGGCAGGTCGCGGGGCGCGCAAAGGGCACCCTGCCGCCCTGTGCATTGGCTTCACTTCGGCGGGCTCCTGGGAACAGCAGTGGAGGCGCGCTTTTGGCGGAGTCACGCGGGCGCTCAGCCTGAGCCTCATAGAGCGCTCTGTATTGTTCCGAATAGAAAAGATGCCGTGTTGGCTTGCAAACTAGAGCGCGCGCGCGCGGACGCGCGCTGGCGCGCGCGCGAGGAGTTCTGTATGGTCCACAACAGAAAAGCTGCCATGTAATTCCAAACACTGAATTTGAAATTTCTGTTGCCCTTTAAGCAGGCCGACGGACGCGCCGACTTTTCCATTGTGGACAATACAGAAGTCCCCACGCGCGCGGGCGCGTGCGGACGCGCGCGCGTCCGCGCGCGCGCGCGCGTGAGGAGTTCTGTATTGTTAACAATAAAAAAGCCGCCATGTAATTCCAAAAACTGAATTTGAAATTTCTGTGGCCCTTCTAATGAGGCCGACGGAAATGTCGACTTTTTCATTGTGGACAATACAGCAATCCCCACGCGCGCGCGCGTGAGGAGTTCTGTATTGTCGGCAATAGAAAAGCCGCCATGTAATTCCAAAAACTGAATTTGAAATTTCTGTGGCCCTTTAAGGATGCCGACGGAAATGCCGACTTTTCTATTGTGAACAATACATGCGTCCCCACGCGCGCGCGCGCGGACGCGCGCGCGTCCGCGCGCGCGCGCATGAGGAGTTCTGTATTGTCCGCAATAGAAAAGCCGCCATGTCATTTCCAAAACTGAATTTGAAATTTCTTTGGGCTTTTAAGGAGGCCGACGGGAATGTCGACTTCTCAATTGTGAACAATACCGAAGTCCCCAAGCGCAAGCGCGCGCGAGGAGTTCTGTATTGTCCCATGGAAAAGCCGCCATGCAATTCCAAACACTGAATTTGAAACTTGTGTGGCCCTGTAAGGAGGCCGACGGACATGTCGACTTTTCTTTTGTGAGCAATATAGAAAGTCCGCACGCGCGCGCGCGCGTGAGAAGCTCTGTATTGTCCACAATAGAAAAGCAGCCATGTAATTCCAAAAACTGAATTTGAAATTTCTGTTGCCCGTTAAGGAGGCCGACGGAAATGTCGACTTCTTTATGTGGGCACTATACAGAACTTACCATTTTCTTTCTTTTTTACAGAAGTTCCCCACGCCGCGCGTGCGCGGACGCGCGCGCGTTCGCGCGCGCGCGCGTGAGGAGTTCTGTATTGTCCAACAGAAAAGCCGCCATGCAATTCCAAACACTGAATGTGAAATTTTTGTGGCCCTCTAAGGAGGCCGACGGAAATGTCGACTTTTCTATTGTGGACAATGCAGAAGTCCCCGCGCGCGGGCGCGGGCGGACGCGCGCGCGTCCGCGCGCGCGAGCGTGAGGAGTTCTTCTGTATTGTCCACAATAGAAAAGCAAACTTGTAATTCCAAAAACTGTATTTGAAATTTCCGTGGCCCTTTAAGGAGGCCAACGGAAATGTCGATTTTTCTATTGTGGACAGTACAGAAGTCCCCACGCGCGCGCGCGCGCGTGAGGAGTTCTGTATTGTGCACAATAGAAAAGCCGCCACTTAATTCCAAAAACTGAATGTGAAATTTCTGTGGTCTTTACAAGATGCCAACGAAAATTTCGACTTCTCTATTCTGAACACTACAGAAGTCCCCACGCGCGCGCGCGCGTCAGCGCGCGCGTCAGCGCGCGCGCGCGCGAGGAGTTCTGCATCGTCAACAATAGAGAAGCCGCCATGTAATTTCAAAAGCTGAATTTGAAATTCCTGTGGGCCTTTAAGGAGGCCGACGGAAATGTCGATTTTTCTATTGTGGCCATACAGAAGTCCCCACGCGCGCGCGCGTGAGGAGTTCTGTATGGTACACAATAGAAAAGCCGCCGTGTAATTTCAAAAACTGAATTTGAGATTTCTGTGGCCATTTAAGGAGGCCGACGGACATGTCGACTTTTCTATTGTGAACCATGCGGAAGTCCCCGCGCGCGCGTGAGGAGTTCTGTATTGTCCACAATAGAGAAGCCGCAATGTAATTCCAAAACTTGAATTTGAGAATTTTCTGTGGGCCTTTAAGGAGGCCGACGGACATGTCGACTTTTCTATTGTGAATAATACAGAAGTCCGCGCGCGCGCGCGTGAGGAGTTCTGTATTGTCCACAGTAGGAAAGCCGCCATGTATTTCCAAAAAACTGAATTTGAAAGTTCTGTGGCCCTTTAAGGAGGTCGTCGGAAATGTCGACTTTTCTTTGGAACACAATTTCCTACAGGGGCAGCGCAAGCAACGATCGTATTGTCCACAATAGAGAAGCCGCCATTGTAATCAAAAACTGAATTCTGAAAATGTAGATTGTTTCGATTGTGAACACAATACAGAACCTACCATGAGCGCGCGCCCGTGAGGCTTCGTAGACTCCATAATCAGAAAAGCCGCCATAGGATGTCCCAAAAACTGAATTTGAAATTTATGTGGCTCTTTGAGGAGGCCGACGGAAATGTCGATTTTTTAATGCGAACAATACAGAGTTCCCCACGCGCGCGCGGCGCGCGGGACGCGCGCGCGTCCACGCGCACGCGCGCGCGTGGGGTTCTGTATTGTCCACAATAGAAAAGCGAACTTGTAATTCCAAAAACTGAATTTGAAATTTCTGTGGCCCTTCTAATGAGGCCGACGGAAATGCGGACTTTTCTTTTCTGGGCAATACAGAAGTCCCCACGCGCGCGCGCGTGTGAGGAGTTCTGTATTGCTAACAATAGAAAAGCCGCCATGTAATTCGAAAAGCTGAATTTGAAGTTTCTGTTGCCCTTTGAGAAGGCCGACGGAAATGTCGACTTTTCTATTGTGGACAATACAGAAGTCCCCGCGCGCGCGGGCGCGTGAGGAGTTCTGTATTGCCCACAGCAGAAAAGCCATTTTGTAATTGCAAAAACTGAATTTGAAATTTCTGTGGGCTTGTAAGGAGGCCGACGGAAATGTCGACTTTTCGATTGTGGACAATACAGAAGTCCCCACGCGCGCGCGCGCGGACGCGCGCGAGTCCGCGCGCGCGCGTGAGGAATTCTGTATTGTGCACAATAGAGAAGCCGCCATTTTATTCCAAAAACTGAATTTGAAATTTCTGTGGCCCCTTAAGGAGGCAGACGACAATCTCGACTTTTCTATTGTCAACCATACAGAATTCCCCCGTCAGCGCGCGCGCGTCAGCGCGCGCGCGCGTGAGGAGTTCTGTATTGTCCACAATAGAAAAGCCGCCATGTAATTCCAAAAACTGAATTTGAAATTTCTGTGGCCCTTTAGGGAGGCCGAAGGAAATGCCGATTTTTCTGTTGTGGACAATACAGAAAGTCCGCACGCGCCTGCGCGCGCGGACGCGCGCGCGTCCGCGCGCGCGTGCGAGCGCGCGCGCGCGTGAGGAGTTCTGTATTGTCCACAATAAAGAAGCCGCCATGTAATTGCAAAAACTGAATTTGAAATTTCTGTTGGCCTTTAAGGAGGCCGACGGAAATGCCGACTTTTCTACTGCGAACAATACAGAAGTCCCCGCACGCGCGCGCGCGTGAGGAGTTCTGTATTGTCCACAATAGAGAAGCCGCCATGTAATTCCAGAAACTGAATTTGAAATTTCTGTGGGCCATTAAGGAGGCCGACGGAAATGTCAACTTTTCTATTGTGAACAATACAGAAGTCCCCACGCGCGCGCGCGTGAGGAGTTCGGTATTGTCCACAATAGAAAAGCCGCCATGTAATTCGAAAAACTGAGATTGAAATTTCTGTGGCCCTTTAAAGAGGCCGACGGAAATGTCGACTTTGCTATTGCGAACAATACAGAAGTCCCCACGCGCGCGCGTGAGGAGTTCTGTATTGTCCACAATAAAGAAGCCGCCATGTAATTGCAAAAACTGAATTTGAAATTTCTGTGGGCTGTGGGCTTGTAAGGAGGCCGACGGAAATGTCGACTTTTCTATTGTGAACAATACAGAAGTCCCCACGCGCGTCCTCTCGTTTGTTCCGTCCGCGTCCGCGCCAATGTTCTCTGGTCTTCTGCCATGGCGACAGGTCGCTCTCCCGCGGAAAGGTGGTCTGCGCGTCCTCTCGTTTGCGCCGTCCGCGTCCGCGCCCATGTTCTCTGGTCTCCTGCCATGGAGGCAGGTCGCTCTCCCGCGGGAGGGTGGTCTGCGCGTCCTCTCGTTTGCGCCGTCCGCGTCCGCGCCCATGTTCTCTGGTCTTCTGCCATGGCGAGAGGTCGCTGTCCCGCGGGAGGGTGGTCTGCGCGTCCTCTCGTTTGCGCCGTCCGCGTCCGCGCCCATGTTCTCTGGTCTTCTGCCATTGCGACAGGTCGCTCTCCCGCGGGAGGGTGGTCTGCGCGTCCTCTCGTTTGCGCCGTCCGCGTCCACGCCCATGTTCTCTGGTCGTCTGCCATGGCGACAGGTCGCGTGACCGCCCCCAGAGGGAGGTGGGCGCGCGCGGCGCATCATGATTTACTTTTCTGCGCGGTGGGCGGCGCGGCCTGTCGGACACCCTTGGTGTCCTGTCCGACGTTGGCCCCCCGTCGCGGGGGCGCGGGTCGGCCGCGGGTGACCGCGGTCGCGGCCCCGAGAGGGTACCCTTGTGTCCTGTGGTTCTGGGAGGTCATGTTGCCGTCGGGAGAGTCTTGTGTCCTGTCGCGCGTCCTGTGCAATGGACTCTGCCTGTAGTCCGATTTGCGCAAAGTCCCCGCTCACCCCCGTCCTCTTGACCCATTGGCTAACAGAAAAAAATGCCCTCAAGATAGAGAAATCGATAAAACGAAAACATAATCCTCCGCCGTCTCATTTTTATATGTGCAAAATCCCCCCCCCCACATCGCCCCCCCCCTCGCGTCCTTCTTATTTTTTTGCAACAGAAAAAAAAGCCTTCCCCCGCCCGCCCCCCTCCCCCCCCCCTTCCCCTCCTTCCAGTTTTTGCATAGCCCCCCACCTTTCCTTCCCACCCCCTCCTTCAGTTTTTGCCCCCCCCCCCCCCCCCCCTCCCCCCCCCCCCCCCCCCCCCACGGCTTTTCGATTTAACGGCGCCCCCCCCCCCCCCCCGCCCCTTCGCTATCGTTATCCCCTCCCCCCCCCCCCACTCCGCCGATTGCGGAGCGGGCCTTTCCGTATTATATTTCGGTGCGAACCTTGGCGGCACATCAGGCGCGTGCGCCTTGGCACCCCGTGCCCCCCCCCCTCCCAGGCGGGCGAGCGGGCGGCTGCGGCGGGCAAGCGGTTGCGCATGTTGCGCCGGGGTGATTGGTCGAGGGCGCGGGGCCTTTCGGGGCGGTGACGCCGTCCGATGGCCGACCCCGAGCATGCCCGACGTGGAAGTGCAGAGGCGGGCAGCGAGCGATTGCAAGGCGCGCCGCGGATACGGGCGGGCGCCGTGGGCGAGCGGCAGGGGGCGATAAGGGGGGTGGTTGGGCTTGGCTCGTGGCCGACAGGGCCTGATGGCGCGCGGGCTTGGCAGCGCGCGGGAAAGCGGCGGTGGACTGCCGGGGGGAAGCGGGGCAGCGGCGGGCGGGGCGTTGCGAACGGGAAGGGGAGGGGGGGGGGCACATGCGGGAGGGGGAAGGAGGCGGGGGACGCAATCCATATTCCGATCGGACGCTCCTCCCGCTCTATTTTCGCCATTCTTCGCCGACGGGCTCTGATTGCAATTGCCGCGCTGAAAGACATCGTTGACGCGCCGCGGCGCAGCATCCTACAGCGTTGCCCCGTTGCCTGGGAAGCGTCGGGTTGCTTGTCGGCCCACAAGGCCTACGTCGCGATCGCGCGAGCCCAGGGCCGCAGTGCGTCTGCCCAACCCCGTCCCTTGTTCCAACAGGTTTGTGCACTTCTGCTATGCCCTCTGCTTTCCTGCTGTCCTAACACCGCTGTAACCCCCACTGCATCAGTTCCCAAAGCAATTCTGCGTTGGGGCCCTCGGTCTGAAGCGACGGCGCCACGCGTCACCTTACTTCCCGCCCTCCCCCTCCCCCCAATCATCCCGCCCCTGTCCTGCGCTCCGTGCGTCAATGTCGGCGCGCCCCTCCGCGCGCTTCGTGACCGCGTAGGGAATTTCATGCGAGTTCCCAGTGGCGACGTCTGCATGCGTCCGCGCCGCCCATTACGGCGCACCCATCACGCGCTTCATGGCCCCGTACGGATCCCCACGTAAAGCCCCCGCGGCGACGTTGACATACGTCGGCGCCACCCCTGGCGACGCGCCCCTCGCGCGGTCCGCAGCCCCATGGGGGGCTCCGCCAAATCCACCCAGTGGCGACGTCCACATGCGTCCGCGCCGCCCGCAACGGCGCGCCCCTCAAACGTTTCGTGCCGTCATGGGGAGCTCCACCCAAGACCGCAGTGGCGATGTTACATGCGCCAACGCTCCATAGGGTGCTCCACCGAAGGCCTCAGCGGCGGCGTTTACATACGCCCGCGCAGCCCATGACAGCGCACCCGCGCGCCGTTCGTGGCCACGCAGCGAGCTCCCTGTACGGCACCACCGGCGATGTTTGCATGCGCTTCCGCCGCCCATGACGGCGCGCCTGTCGCAGTGTTCATGGCCCCAAAGCGAGCGCCGCCGAAGGCCCCAATGGCGACGTGCACATGCGCCCGCGCCATTCATTACGGCGCACACTTCGCGCGGTCCGCGGCCCCATAGGGAGGTCCACGTAAGGCCCCAGTGCCGACGCATGCCCGCGCCCGCGCCCCCAAGAAGGGCACACCGCTCACGCGGTTCGTGGCCGCGTAGGGGGCTCCGCCTATGGCGACCTCTGCGTGCGCCCGCGCCACGCATCACGGCGCACCGCTAACGCGTCCCGTGGCCCCACGGGGGGCCTCGCTTGAAGCCCCGACGGCGACGTTTACGCGCGCCCGCGTCGCCCGTTACGACGCGCCCCTCAGGCGGCTCGTGGCCCATGAGGAGCCCCATCTAAGGCCCAAGTGACGACGTTAGCATGCCCCCCCCCTCCCAGCCCCCTCCCCCCACACCCTCCCATTCACTCCGCCCGCCCACCCACCGCGACCACCAGCATCAACACACACACACACACGCACGCACACACACGCGCACACACACACATACCACCACCACCACCACCACCATCGCCACCACCACCACCACCCACCACCACCAGCACCACACTTATACACACCACACACACCACACACACACAGACACGCGCACGCACGCACACACACACACCAACACACACAGACCACACACACACACACACGCATTGTGGCGCACCCCGCGCGCGCTTCGTAGCCGCATGTGGAGCTGAAAGGGACGCGCCAGTGACACTTGCCGATGCGTTGCCCCGTAGGAGGTTTCACCGAGGAGGGTGTTCACAAGTGCTGCGCTCCCAATTGCACATGGTATGGCTTTTCGTCACGATGAGTATATACCAGCTCTACGTCGTCCTACTACCACATGCCACACACTGGTTTCACATGACTCTTTCCTGTTCTGGAGTACTCGTCGGTGCTCATGTGGGTTTCGCGCTTCGTTGCTCAGGAGCCAGTCGTACTCGATTCACCTTCCGCATTACTGGAACAAACTTGCTCGACGCATACACTAACTCTCGTGTTTTCTCTGGTCTATTCCTACCCTATGGAGATTACGTCCAGTCTGCTGCTCTGTGACGCGTATCGGTACCCTGCTTTATTTCTATAATGTGCATACTCTAGCGGTGATGCGCTCGTTGTCTACTCCTCTCTTACTTAGGGAGGGGGAATAAGGAGGTGCCCGCGCCCATGTTATTGCTGTTTTGTTTTGTTTTTCGCAGCCAACGAAATGTTCAGGATTGTGGCCTCACACAAAGTTCAAAATCTCACGGACGAGCCTGAACCACATGCAGCCTCGATGGGCGACGTTGCCGCAGTTGCTTGCTGCGACATGCGGCGGGCGTGGTTCCCACGCGCCACTCCAGCCATGCCGACCGTCGGCGCCGTCCTTCCCCTACTCTTCTAATGTCCCTCTGGCACATCATCATTCTCAATCGTATCCTCCCTGGTTCGATCCCGCCTCACATGTCTTCGGGTCTCTCACATCGCCCACCCCCATTCATCAGCATCATATGTTCCAGCCTTCCCCATCGTGAACAAAAACACCAAGTAAATTTTTACTTGATTTTACAATTCGTATGTAATTCAATTCTGTAGTCGTTGAGCTATATGAGACAAGGAGGGCGGGTACCGAGGGTTTGGGATATACGTGTTGGCTGGCACGTGAGTAGGTCGGAACGAACAGTCTTCGAGTGATTGCTGTTGCCGGTGTTGAAGTCTCACTTTTGATAAATGATTGTTTTGTTCTGCCCCCTGCGTGGTGCCTATTTGGCGTGTTTCAATGTAAGGGCTACTCCCCAGGCTCGCACACTGTTTTTTGTTTCTCACGGCAAATCTTGAGGCTCAGATTGGGTCGTCGGCCCCTTGCTTACAACAGCGGCAGCCAGTTGTCCCTTCACGCGCCATGCTCCTGCATGCCACATGCATCCATCATGATACCGTCCCCTCTTGAAGTAACTGTATGAACAAAACGATGCCAACCTGTCCACACCCAGATCTACCGCCCAAGGAGGTCGAGCCAACACCTCTCCCGAGACACCTTCCTACGTTCAGCTCGCACGGCACATCAAGCAGTCAGTGCGATTTCGAGGAGCGGTGAGGACTCGAAACACGAAGCATGCGAGCTTCGGGCGAGGGGCAGGCCTTAGGAACAGACGCGCAACACACCGGATGCAAGACCCAGGAGAGGGGCGATCTACAGGAACAGACGTAAAAGACAATGGACCGAACCCAAGACGAGGAGCAAAATATATGAAGATACGTGAACCATTAGCCTGGCGAAGGACCCCACCATATGCATTTGTGAGTACCGCAGTTGTAGGTTTCATCTTCGGTGGAACTCCCGACGGGCCACGCAACGCTGTATTTGGTGGGGGCGACGCATTCGAACTTTGCCATTGGTGCCTTGGGTTGAGCTCCCTGTTGGGGAGACGCATGCGGATTTGCCACTGGGGCCTTAGGTGGAGATCCCTATGGGCCGCGAGACGTTATACTGGGTAGGGGGAGCCGTATGCGAACTTTGCCACTCGGGCGCTCGGTGGAGCTACCTTTGGGCCACGACACGGTGTACTGGGTGGAGGAAACGCATGTGGACTTTGCCACTGGGGCCTTCGGTGGGGCTCACCATGGGGCCACACAGCGATGTACTGGGTGGGGGAAGCACATGTGGACGGTGCCATTGAGGCTTTCGGTGGAGGACCCTATGGAGCCACGAAACGTTGTACTGGGTGGGGGAGACGAATGCGGACGGTTCCATTGGAGCCTTCGGTGTAAACCCCCATGGGGCCACGAAACGTTGTATCGGATGGGGGAGACGCATGCGGACGGTTCCATTGGGGCCTTCGGTAGAGCTCCCAATGCTTATTGGGCCACGAAGCGCTGTACTGGGTGGGGGAAGCGCATGCGGACAGTGCCACGGGCACCGTTGGTGTAGCTCCCGATCGGGCCACGAAACGCCGTACTCGGTGGGGTGACGCGTGCGGCGGTAACGCTGGGACCTTCGGTGGATTTCCTTATGGAGCCACGAAGCGCTGTACTGGGTGGGGGGGGGCGCATGTCGGCGGTAGCACTGGGGCCGTCGGTGGAGCTCCATTTGGGGCCACGGACGCTGTACTGGCTTGGAGGGGACGCATGCGGGCAGTAGAATTGGGACATTCGGTGGAACTCCCCATGTGGCCACGAAGCGCTGCACTGAGTGTGGGGGAACGCATGCGGGCGGTAACGCTGGAGCATTTGTTGGAGCTCCCTATGGGGTCACGAAGCGCTGTATTGCATTGGGGGTGCGGGGGGGGGGGGGGGGGGGGGGCATCTGGGCGGTAGCACTGGGGCCGTCGGTGGGGCCCCCTTTATGGCCACGAAGCGTTGTAATGTGTGTGTGTGTGTGTGTGTGTGTTTTTGTGTGTGTCGTGTGTCTGTGTGTGGTGTGTGTAGTGTGCGTGGAGCTCCTTATATGGCCACGAAGCGTGATACTCGGTGGGGGAGAATCATGCGGAACGTGCCACTGGGGCCATCGGTGGAGTTGCCAAAAGGGCCACGAAACGCTGCACTAGGTGAGGGGGACGCATGCGGGCCGTGACAGTGGGACCTTCGGTGGAGCTCCCTATGGGGCCACGAAGCGTGTGAGGGGTGTACCAAAATTGTAGACTGATGCGGAGAGCAGTGGAAGGGATGGGAGGCTGGAGGGGGGGGGGGAGGAGGAGGAGGGAACGCGGGGCGCTGTTGCTTTAAAGCGAGGACCCAACACCGCAGGATGGTTGGGACCACAGGAGTCGAGCCCTAGGAGACGGGCAATCTATCTATGTATGTATATATATATATATATATATACATATATCGGAGTAGGCTGGGGGGGGGGCTGGGCCGGTGCACCGTCATCCCCATGGGCGCCCCCCGGAACCTTGGGGGGGTCACAGACCCCCTGGGACTGCCCCGGGCCGCTTCCAAATTGCCCATGACAGGTCACGCAGGCCGTACAGATGGTCAAGAAGGTCTCGAGAGGCCCCGAAGACGCCCAAGAGCGACCCAAGAGGGCCCGAGATGGCTTGAAGATGGCCGACGAGCGCCCCAAGAGGGCCTTGAAGAGGCAAACATCGGCCCTTTCTTTTTGTAAAACCTAAGTTTTCAGCATACTCGCTTGCTTCGTCTTCACAGTGACCCAGACGCCCCCGCGGAGCCCCACAGCCCAAGAGAGACCCAAGAGGGCCCAAGACGGCCCAAGAAGCTCGTCCTGTGGGGCTCGCAGAAACCCCTGAGACGGCCCAAGAGGCCCCGAAGCCGGCCCAGGAGACCCCCAAGACGGCCTCAGCGTGGCCCAAGAGAGCCTCGTTCGAAATCATGTTCCCAGAAGCCTCTCCGGGAACATCATTTCCGGGTTCCGGGTTCCGAGTACGCCAAAGAGGCCAAGAAGGATGACTCAGCGAGGCCCAAGAGGGCTCATGAAGATGGCCGAAAAGGGCCCCAAGAGGAACTGCAAGAGGCACAAATCTGCCCTTTCCCGTCGTAAAACGCACATTTGCAGCATACTCGCTTGCTTCGTCTTCACAGTGACCCAGACGCCCCCGAGGAGCCCCAACACGGCCCAAGAGAGACCCAAGAGGGCCCAAGACGGCCCGAAAGGGTCGCCCTGTGGGGCTCACGGAACCCCCCAAGACGGCCCAAGAGTCCCCGAAGCCGGCCCAGGAGGCACCCAAAACGGCCGCAGGGAGGCCCAAGAGGGCTTCGTTCGAAATCATGTTCCCGGAAGCATCTCCTGGAACATGATTTCCGGGTTCCCAGCACGCCCAAGAGGCCCACCAGACAGCCTTAGCGAGGCCCAAGAGGGCTCATGAAGATGGCTTGAAGATGGCCGAAAAGGGCCCCAAGAGGGCCTTCAAGCGGCAACAATCGGCCCCTTTCTTCGTAAAACGTACGTTTGCAGCATGCTCGCTTGCTTCGTCTTCACAGTGACCCAGACGCCCCCGAAAAGCCCCAAGACAGCCCAAGAGAGACCCAAGAGGGCCCAAGACGGCCCAAGAAGATCGTCCTGTGGGGCTCACAGAAATTCCTAAGACGGCCCAAGAGGCCCCGAAGTCGGCCCAGGCCCAGGAGGCCCCCAAGACGGCCGCAGGGAGGCCCAAGAGGGCTTCGTTCGAAATCATGTTCCCGGAAGCCTCTCCGGGAACATGATTTCCGGGTTCCGAGGACGCCCAAGAGGCCCACAAGACAGCCTCAGCGAGGCCCAAGAGGGCCCGAGATGGTTTGAAGATGGCCGAAGAGGGCCCCACGAGGGCCTTCAAGAAGCAAAAATCTGCCCATTCCCTTCGTCAAACGTACATTTTCAGCATACTCCCTTGCTTCGTCTTCGCAGTGCCCCAGACGCCCCCGCGGAGTCCCAACACAGCCCAAGAGAGACCCAAGAGGGCCCAAGACGGCCCAAAAGGGTCGTCCTGTGGGACTGGCCGAACCTCCCAAGACGGCCCAA
The DNA here is from genome assembly GCA_963575745.1 of Prorocentrum cordatum. Classification (NCBI taxonomy): domain Eukaryota; class Dinophyceae; order Prorocentrales; family Prorocentraceae; genus Prorocentrum; species Prorocentrum cordatum. The sequence goes on from CAUYUJ010017816.1 coordinate 199,745, forward strand.
GAGGCCCCAGAGGCCCACAAGACGGCCCCAGGGAGGCCCAAGAGGGCCTCGTTCGAAATCATGATCCTGGAAACCTCTCCGGGAACATGATTTCCGGGTTCCCAGGACGCCAAAAGACAGTCCCCAAAGGCCCTGGACACGCCGAAGACGGCCTCAGGACGGCCGACGACGCCGCCAAAACGCCAGAGCGCCTCCAGAGGCCCCTGCAAAGGGTCCCAGAAGCTGAAATTTATGAATTGTCCAATGGTTTTGCATTCTTGCGCTCTCCCATGTTCCGCCTCCCCACGGTCCCGGACCGCGTCAGAGGCCCTTCAGATTGCTCCAAGACGGCCGAAGAGGCCCCCCAAGAAAGCCCAGAGACGGCCCAGGAGGGCCTCGAGAGCGCCCCAAGAGAGCCCCAAGAGCGACCCAAGAGGGCCCGAAGAGCGTGACATTTCAAGGTCTCCAGCCTGAGAGGCTCCAGGGGCCCTCCCGGAGGCCATCAAGAGGCTCCCACGAAGCCCCGTGAGGCTCCCAAGAGGCCTCCCGGACGCCCCAATAGGCCCCCAAGGGGCCTCCAGGGAAGCCCTCTGCGGGCCTCCAAGACACTTCGGTAAATCGCATCTCCCAGATAGCTTTCCGAGAACATGATTCTTCCGCCAACCATTCCAACCATGTTTCCAATAGGCTTGCCGACAAGGCCAAAAGGCGCCCCTCGGTAAGCCCCCAGAGGCCCCCCTCTGAAGAGAGCCGAACAAATGTTATGCTCCTGGAGAGCTTCCCGGGAACATGATTATCTATATCTCGGAGCAGGCCCGGTGGGGGAGGCGGGCTGTTGCTTGTTCCCCCCATCGGTGCCCAAAGGGGGTTGCGGGGAGCTCCCGAGGCGGCCCGAGCCCGCTCCGAAGCAGGCCACGACAGGATAAGGGGGTCCCGAGAGGGCCCAAGACAGTCCCGCGAGGCCCCGAAGACGCCCAAGCTGCCCTCAAGACAGCCGACGAGGACTCCAACACGCTCCAGGACGGACTCAAGAGGCTCCCCAAGAGGGCCCTGGAAGGCAAGATTCATTAATTTTATGAGTGTTTGGATTTTGGCGATCTCGCTTTTCCCGCTTTCCAGCGCTCCCTCACGGCCTCGGAGGCCCTTCAGATTGCCCCAAGAAGGCCCACGAGGCCCAGACGAGGGCTCAAGACGGCCCAGGATGATGCTCCCCAGACAACCCAACTGTGCCCCAAGAGCGCGCCAAGAGAAGGCCCAGAGGGGTCCCGCGGCGGCCCGGGCCCGCCCTGCAGCAGGCCACGACAGGCCAATGGAGGTCCCGAGAGGGCCCTAGACGGTCCCAAGAGGCCCCGAAGACGCCGAAGCTGCCCTCAAGACAGCCGACGAGGACTCCAACACGCTCCAGGACGGACTCAAGAGGCTCCCCAAGAGGGCCCTGGGAGGCAAGATTCACTAATTTTCTCATGGTTTTTGGAGGATTTAGGCGTTCTCGCTTTCCCCGCTTCCCAGCGCTCCCTCACGGCCTCGCTCGGAGGCCCTTCAGATCGCTCCAAGACGGGCCACGAGGCCCCGACGAGGGCCCCAAGACGGCCCAAGAGGCTCCCCAGACAACCCAACTGTGCCCCAAGAGCTCCCCAAGAGAGGTCCAGAGAGGGACCGCCAACCGATATTTCGAGGTCTCTGGCCCTAGGCCGTCTGTAGGCCCCCGGAGGCCACCAAGAGGCTCCCACGAAGCCCCGTGAGGCGCCCAAGAGGCCCCCCGAGGGGCTCCCAGGGAACGCCCAAGAGGCCCCCCAATATACCCCACGAAATCACGTGCCCTGAAAACCTTCCGGGGACATGATTCATCGTGGACCCGAGAGTTCCCGGAGGCCCCCAAGGGGCCCCCAGGGAACGCCCAAGAGACCCCCCAACACATCCCAACAAATCATGTCCCCAGAAAGCCTTCTGGGGGCATGGTTCATCATGGGCCCGCGAGTCTCCGGAGGCTTCGAAGTACCATCATGCTACAGGAGAGTTGTCTGGGAAGTTGATTGGGAACATGACTGATCGCCTTCTCGTGGCCCTCCGCAGATCGTTTCGCACAAAGTTGCCCCAAGTGCCTTCTGGAACCCACGACGACGACGACGAAGACGACGACGACGAGGACATTACGACGACGACGACGACGACGACGACGCGCCCCAATAGGCGACGAGGACATTACGACGACGACGACGACGACGACGACGATAACGACGACGACGGCACGCCCCAACAGGCTTCCAAGACGCCCCCCAAACCCATGCACCCAGAAGGTTTTCTGAGAGCCCGATTCATACGGCCTCCGCCCCCTACACAACCATTTTCCTCGAAGGCCTTTCGGAATGCAGATTGGCATGCGTGGACTGTGGTCCACTACTTCAGTGGAGCAGTGAATTCGTCAAGGCCTGGGGCCTGCTAGAACCATCACGCGCGCGAAGCGCGCGCGATGGTTCTAGTGTGTGTATATATATACATATACATACACATATATGTATATATATATATATATATATATATATATATAAACAAATAGGCCGGGTTCCCTCCCGGGGCGTCCTCAACCTCGATCACATTTGGATTACGCTCCAGATACCGCGCTTCCCGGCATCTCGGGGAGCCCCCAAACGCCCAAAGGCAGCCCAAGACGACTCCAAGAAGCTTCCAGAACGTAAAAGAACTGCCCAAGACGCTCCGAAGCAACCCAAGATAGCTTTCGGGCGGCTCTCCAGGCTCCCAGGCGGCCTCCAAGAGACCTCGAAAGAGAGCGCCCCGAGAACCTGACACCGTTCATTTCCATGTGCTTTTGTAGGTTTTTGGCCTTCTCACCATTTCAGGCTTCCAACGCTCCAAGACGGCCGAAGAGGCCCCGAAGACCGCCCGCCCAAGAGGCCGCCAAGACGGCCCCAAGACGGGCCAAGAAGCCCCCAAGATTGCCGAAGAGGCGCCCAGGACAGTTCCAGACCACCCCAGAACAGGCCAAATATTGGTCCAAGCGAGAGGACTCCGGGACGCCCCAGAGACCCCAAGCACACCCCAGGCCCCCGAGAGGCCCCAAAGAAGCCCCGAAAACAGCCCAAGAGAGCTTTGAGAGCCGTCCCGAGAAAGCCCGAAAAGGGTAAAATCGTTGATTCCCTATGGTTTTTGTCTACGTTGTTCGTCTTCTCACGTTTTCCCGCTTCCAACGCTCAAAGACCGAGGAATTTGAAAAACAAAGGGAATTCTTGAGATTCCTTTTTTTCAAGTTCAACAAATACTCCACCCCCCCCTCCCGTGGGTCCCACACCTTCCCGGAATATCTGCGGAACGCTCCCGGTACCGCGCGTTCCGGCCCTGGGGACCCCCAAAACGGACAAGGGCAGCCCAAGACGACCCCAAGAAGCCTCCAGAGTGTAAAAGAACGGCCCGAGACGCTCCCAAGCAACCCATGATAGCCTTCGGTCGGCTCTCCAGGCTGCCATAGCTTCGAATAGACTTCAAAGACCGAGGAACGGAAAAAAAGGAATTCCAGAGATTCCCTTTTTTCAAGTTGGGACTCCTACTCCATATCCGTTTTCCTCGTGCCCCATCAAGACTTCGGGGTCACATGCGAAGGTTGTTCGGGAATGCAGTTGAACTCTCTGACGCTGTCTTGGCACTCTCTTGGATCGTCTTCGTGTTCTCATGTCTGCCCCTGAAACCACCGTAGAAATCGAGATCCCATGATCTCATGAGTTGAACAACAAGCAATACATTTACGCACATACATACACGCACATATACTTATACACATATCGAACTCACCCCAGCCTATTTTGGCACGAAGATCACGCGAGGCATCCCAACAGACCGTGGCCTACATCCAGATATTCCGAACCCACAGCCCAGGCACGGCAACTTGAACAACACATGGAATCCCATTTTTTTAGGTTCGCCCCCCCTGTCTATTTTTGCACAACAGATTAGAATTATGGCACACCTCAGCTCCCCAAAAACAACCCAGGAAGCTTTTGAGGGCCCAAAATCGTTGAATACCGAACGGGAAGTAATGATTTCTGCATTCCTGCAGTTCCCCTTCTATGCGATTCCGAGGCTTGCCCAGGGCCTCCAAGAGAGCCCCTGGATGCAAGGAAAGACCAACGTGATATTCCATGAGTTAGCCCATTAAGCCTAGGTAGAATTTGAGCGCGCGCGAAGCGCGCGCGATGCTTCTAGTATGTGTATATGTATACATGCATTTAGAGAGAGAGAGAGAGAGAGACAGAGACAGAGACAGAGACAGAGACAGAAAGAGAGAGAGAGAGAGAGAGAGCGAGTGAAAGAAAGACTGCGATCGAGAGGGAGAGGAACATGCGTAACCCACAACGCATGCGATCCACAGGAGAGCGGCGGCGAAGCTCATGGGGGCGAAGCCCACGGGTGGGCCGAAAAGCACCCCTGGAACACAGATGACATGCATGTGCCGCCTGGGACCTCGTGGGGTTTCCTGGAGCCTCGTTGGGGCGGGGGGGGGGTGGCAAAGAGCGCTCCCCGACCACGTGTCCCAGCACAGCAAAAGGCCTCCCCAGGGGGTCCAACAGTTTTGTAATTCAACGGCTCCCACCTGGGATTTCTTTCTCATTCCTTCGAGGTCGCGCCCTCGCGCGGGCCGTCCTCACATTGCACACGGGACTCGCGCTCTCGCGTGAGAGAGTCTTTGAGATCTGGTCACCCGTGAGATTTGTCCGGGAGTCGCGGCATCGCTCGAGACTCCTCGCGATCCGTGCAGGACCGATGCTTCAGCGGCCCGCCCGCTCGACCCGGCCTGGTGGGTCCGCCCGCCCGGCCCGCCCGACAGGGTCCGCACGCCCGACCCGCCCGCCGGGGTTTGCCGTTGTTTTTCCTGCTCCTGTTCCCCCCTGCTGGTATCTCCCGTGCTCCCTCTTGTTCTCTCTCTCCCCCTTCCTCATCTCCTCCCTCCCTTCCCTTGTTCTATAGGGGCTGCGCCAGCTGCACGTGGTGGGTGGGTGAGGTGCACCCCCAGGGGGGCACGAGCGGAAACGGAGAGGGTGGGTATGGAGGTTTTGGGGTATACATGTTGCATGGCATGCGAGCGGGTAGGATCGGACAGTCTTAAATTGTTTGTTGGTGCGATTGTTGTTGTCGTCGCAGTTGTAGTTGTTGTTGCTGCTGTTGCTGTTGCTGTTCCTGTTCCTGTTGCTGCTGTTGTTGTTGTTGTTGTTGTTGTTGCTTTTGTTGTTGTTGTTGGTGGTGTGTTGTTGTTGCTGCTGCTGTTCTTGTTGAACTCATTTAGTGGAAGGATAAGAATTGTTGATCCTCCTCTGGCGCATGTTGTATGTTTCCACTTTATGCGCCCCTCCTGGGGCACTCTTGAAGGTCAAACTGGCCCCCTGGCCCCCAAACTACAACAACAACGGCTCCAGCCGAATACTTCCTCACAAATTATTCCGAAGTCGCGCTCTCGCGCGGGAATTCCTCAAAATGCATGCAGGAATCGCGCTCTCGCGTGGGATTTCCTCGCAACTTCTTCAGACGCCGTGCCTTCGACACTCAAGAATCACGCTCTCGCTCGCGGTTCATGCAGGAATCACGCTTCAGCAACCCGCTTGCTTGACCTGGCCACCTGGGCCCGCCTTCCCCCGCTAGGGTCTGCCCGCCCGATCTGCCCGTCTGGTTATACCACGCGTTTTCTGCTCCTAGCCCGCCTCCTGCTAATTTCTCTCTTGCTCCATCCTTCTCCTTTCCCCTTTCATCCGTCCCCTCTTCCCCTGTTTGAAAGGGCTGCGCTAAATGCACCTGGCAGGTAAGGAAGATATACCCACAAGGGGGTACGATCGAAGACGAAGTGGGCGGGTACCGAGGGTTTGGGATATACATCTTGAGCGGCACGCGAGCAGGTCGGAGCGAACAGTCTCAAAGTGATTGCTGTTGTTGTCTTCCTCGCCCGCAGCCCGCCCGTTACCCACCCGCGACCCACCCGCGACCCAGCCCGCGACCCACCCCGCGACCCGCCCGGCGACCTACCCGCTACACCCGCGACACCACCCACATTGTTGTTACGAGAATTCGCCGCCTGCGGCAGGCTTGTTGTGCAATGTGTAAAAGCAAGTCGGCGCCTGCGGTGGGCTTCTTCAGAGCCTCGCAGACTGCCGACGACCTGGCCGCATATTCGCAACTGCTGGGGCTATGGTATTGTCCGGGTTATGTTTCTTGTTCGCTTTAAGATTTGTATATTCGATGCGAGTAGGTCCGGTTTGAGCATAAGACGTGATCCGGGACGGAATGAGTATGGAGGTCAAGGGGAGAATTGGAGGTTGGAGGAAAGGGGTGAGGACAGGCAGCGATTGGCGTTGGATTTGGGAAGTTTTGGGTGATGATTTGGATGCTAGAGGTGGTGGCGGTGGCGGTGGCAGATGGTACGGAGAGCGTGCAGCCATGCTGGATGCCAGCAATGGCAGCGACATCGACAGAGCTTAGAAGGAGGAGTCAGCGGACGGTGGGCATTACAGCATTCAGCTGCCGAGCCGTAGGCTGCGCCTGTCCTCGGGTCGGCTGGTTCCGCAGACCAGCGTTGGACTGAGGGGGCTGCTCCGGATTCGGGCACGGCAGACCAAGACCCGAAACCGCAACTAGTGCCGATAGGTATGTGTCGTTCGACAGCGCATGCTGTACCAGTTCCCAGTCATGTCACAGGTGCACGGATTGCGGAAACGAGCGATTTGGTTGCCCAGGTGGTGTTTGTTGCAGTCGATGCATCCCCGTCACGAAAGTTTACGAATCTTGGTCATCATGGTCATGTTTGGGCGATTTTGTCAGGAGTAGTCTGGTAGTGATTATCTCGTCGTGATTTCATGCGGGGAGATATTCCCAGTTGCATGGAAGTGGCTGGGGGGGACTTCTCCCTTGTACATGACTTGGTCTTATAACATTAATTGTACACCAGGGAGAGCCCTGGAAAATTCGCCCGCCCAGACAGGCCGAAGGCCGTCGTGCTAGGAGTCTACGGGGGGAAGGGGGGCCCCGCTCGGCGACGCCCTAGTCGTATCCAGATGAGGAACTTTCGTAATGGTCAAGAAGCAGACCCATTGGGACACCGAATGTGGGAACGGACGCTTAGGTCGTTCGCGGGGAACCCCCGCATATGGCGCAACCGATGGCACACGCACTGGTATACCGAATGCGGGAACGGACGGTTCGGTTGCCCGCCAGGTGTTTGGAACAGCATATGGCAACCCCATATAGGGCAACCGATGGCAGACCCACTGGGTTACCGACTGTGGGAGCGATTTGGTTGCCCGCAGGGTGCGCTGCGCATTTTGTAGTGAAGGTTATGGCAGACTTTTATGTGGCGCAACCCGAAGGACTGCCAGATGGCGGCCTGCTCGTAGACCTGGCAGACTGGTCAGGATCCCTCTTCCATCCTGCCTCTTCTCGCGGGAGCAGTCCGTCATCTCCCCCGGCACCTGGCCCCCGTGGCCGTCGTGGCTCGAGCTCAAAGGGCCGCCCGCCGCCCGCGCCCTTCAAGTGAAGCCGAACGAAGCCAACCGATCGTCTACGCGCAGAAGTGGCCCCTCGCCAGAGTGACCTTTTGGTGCGGGCCCACAGACGCAGGCGATTTCTCTCCCCGAATCCTTGAATTCTGCCCGAAGAGTCTGGCCGTTCAGAAGAGGGGGGGGAACTCAGGGATACACCCCCAGGGGGCTATTCGGACGCACCCCTATCAAGGGGATGGACGCCCCCCCATTGTATATCCCAGGGTTGGTACCTCAACTTTTGATCCAGTCGAGAGCCACCCCGAAGTCGGGCAGGAGGGTCGCCGTACCACCCTTGCACAGGGGACCCCCCCCAGCGCTGGCGGGCGCGCTTGGACTTGCCCCCTCCACCCCCGCGGCCACTTGAAAAGCCCCGCACCATCGGCACTCCTCGCCTGAGACCACGCACTCCTGCGTGCGGCCGAGCCGCATGCCCAGCAGCAGCATGTGCCGCCGGCGCGGCAGCATCACTCCCGGCCGCCTCCTCGTGGCGCTTGATCGCAAACACTGAGGAGGAGGAGGAGGAGGAGGAGGAGGAGGAGGAGGAGGAGGAGGAGGAGGAGGAGAGGAGGAGGGGGAGGAGGAGGAGGGAGGAGGAGGGAGGAGGAGGAGGAGGAGGAGGAAGGAGGAGGAGGAGGAGGAGGAGGAGGGGGAGGAGGAGGAGGAGGAGGAGGAGGAGGAGGTGGAGGGGAGGAGGAGGAGGGTGGGAGGGGGAGGAGGAGGAGGAGGAGGAGGAGAGGAGGAGGGGAGGAGGAGGGGGAGGAGGAGGGGGAGGAGGAGGAGGGGGAGGAGGAGGAGGAGGAGGAGGGAGGGGAGGAGAGGAAGGAGGAGGAGGGGGAGGAGGAGGAGGAGGAGGGAGGAGGGAGGAGGAGGAGGAGGAGGGGGAGGAGGGAGGAGGAACAGGAGGAGGAGGGAGGAGGAGGAGGAGGAGGGGGAGGAGGAGGAGGAGGAGGAGGAGGAGAAGGAGGAGAGGGGAGGAGGGGAGGAGGAGGGGGAGGAGGAGGAGGGGGAGGAGGAGGAGGAGCAGGAGGAGGAGGAGGAGGACGAGCGGGAGGAGCGGGAGCGGGAGCGGGAGCGGGACCTGGACCCCCTCTCAGGCGCTGCTTGCGGCGTCCGCGGGCGGGGCCCGCGCGGCCCGCGTGCGCGCGGCCGCCCGGCTTTCCGCGGGCGCACACCGGCTCCTCGACGGCCTGCTCGGCGCGCCCTCGGCAGCGGCACCGCCGGGCCCGGCCGAGGCCGCCGCCGCCGTGGTGGACTTCCTCCGGGCCTTAGGAGGGGAAAACACACACAGACACAATGCATCGTCGATTCGCAGAAAAGATAAGAAAGAACACACAGACACAACGAATCGTCGATTCCCAGAAAATATGGGGAAACATGGGAAGTGGGGGGGGAGACAGAAGCCCAGAAGATAACAGGGAAGATACATGGGGAATTCCTGTCATTCGTGCATGCTTCTTTGTGTGTCCCATAGTGCCCCTTCACAGGCTGGCGGCGCCGGCGGGGGGGGCAACGCCACGGCGGCGGCACGGCCGGCGTGCGCGGGCTTCCTGGCGAGGAGCCTGGGCGGCCTGAACGAGTCGTGGTCCGACGTCCAACTGGAGGCCGCGCTGAACAGCACGTGCTCCGAGAGGGCTCTGTTCACGAAGGCCTTTGCGTCCTCCTCCTCCTCCTCCTCCTCCTCCTCACCTGGTCCTGATGCTCGTCCCCCTCCTCTTCCTCCACCCCCTCCTAACATGTGACCTCCCCTTCCCATCCTCTTCCTTTTCTCGTTGTTTTCTTGCTCTCCGTTCTCACTCCCCTTCCTGCTCCCTCCACCTTCTCCCCCTCCTCCTATCCTCTCCTTCTAGATTTTCCACACCAGGACTCCCCGGACTCAGGCCTTGGACCATAGGGTCCCCCTGAACCGCCTACACTTTCTAAAATTTCGATCGGCGGACGCTCTAAACACGTACTGAAGCAAGCGATGGCATAAGAGATCCCTACGTCTGAGCATCTACGGGCGGAGGGGGGATGGGGGAAGAAGCGGGAAGGAGGAAGCAGGAGGGGGAGGAGGAGGAGGAGGAGGAGGAGGAGGAGGAGGAGGAGGAGGAGGAGGAAGAGGAAGAGGAAGAGGAGAGAGAAGAAGTCAATTCTAGACGCTTCGCGTGACCCCACAAGCCTGGGGACTCGTACGCCCAGGGCTAGCAGGGTCCGGTCAGCCTGTCAGCGCGCCCCCTGCCCTCCCGGCCCGTCGCCTACGCCTCCCCCCACGTCACCCACACCTCTCCCCGCCGGGGATGGTTTCACCTCGCAGCGCCCGGCCTCGGCCGTAATATCCTGGGGCAACTCCCGCTGGGGCGGGGGCCCCCCCACATCTCACCCATGGCGCAGCCTAGCTAGACAGCCCACACTGGAGAAGTGGACCTTGCCTGGACATCTCACCCCCCCTCAGCAGCTGGGGACTAGCCCGCAGGCCTCACCGGTCCCGGGATCACCTACTTTGCTGTCCCAAGGCGACAGCCACTCTCTCTCGGTGACAAGGGGGCGGCAGCAGATGCATCCCTCCTGCGCACCCCCCCTTGCTGTCCAGCCGTGACAGCCGCCCTTTCTCGGTGGCAGGGGGAAGTCGTCTGAAATAGCTCCCCCCCTGCACGCCGCCCGGCTGGGAGCCCCAGGCCCCAGTTTGCAGCTTCAGCTACGGTGCGTGCGGCTGCGACACACGAGCCCCCCATGGGACGCGTCCTGCCGCTGGCACACTCCAGCTGGGACCGCAGCGGCGAGGTTCTGCCACCCCCCCACGATGTAAATTGTGTTTTGCGGCGGTCAGCTGCGCCCCCCTCATACTCAGGTGCCCTCGGCGTGCAGCAGCTAACAAAGTTATTTGTTTCTTGCGGCGGTCAGCTGCACCCCCCCTTTCCACTGCGAAGGTGCTCTCCGCGGGTTGCATCCACCTCTGGGCGCACCAGCTGACTGGAGACGCCCCCCAGCTCTGCTGCGGGCTGGCCGCGGTGAGGGACGTCGCGCCTCCCGCTGCTTCGGCCCGGTGGGTGTCCCCCAACCGTGCCCTCGGGGCTCGCCCGCGGCGGCCGTGGTGGCCAGGTCAGAAGGGCCCGTCTGTCTGGCAGCGCTGAAGTCTCCACCCCACGGGCCGACCCTCAGCGATGTCGGCGGTTCTGCATCCCGTCGGACCTCTTCGCGGCAGGACGGCACATTGGCGCTTGGGCAGTCGCTGGCTTCCACCGGCACTGGGAGTTGTGCTCCGGAGGGCCTTGCTCTGAGTGTTGCAGCCTATGTACAGCCTGTGGTTTTCCCCGCGCATCGTCGCGTCCACCCTTGGGCCTATCCGCTGCAGGCGCCGGACTCGATGCGTTTTGGTACCGTTGACCCCCCCGGCTGAGCGGAGGATTCTGAGGACTGAGCGCTGAGTGGTTTAGCCTTCCGCGCTCGCTTTGCCTCGTGTTTTCCACCGCGGTCTGCCCGGCTTCCCGGGTATTAGTTTCCCAACCAGCTGGGCCGGCGGCCTGGAGTTTGGCGCCGTACAGGCGACTCATTCCGCTGCGCTTTCACACTCTGCTGCCGCTTGTTCACTTCGGTTCACTCTGCGGCGCCTATGTGCGTTTGCTTGTGAATTTAATTCATGTTGTTCTGTGCGTGTGCAATTGCGCACTTGTTGTGCAGGTGCGAACCGGCTTGCCAACGTGGCGGCAGTGTTCGCAAATTCGCATCGTGCCGCCTGCCCCGGACTTTGCCTCTCGCCGTCAGACCTTTGTCGCGCGGCCGCGACCGAAAAAGTAACCCCACCAGCCCATCCAGAAACGATGCCCAGAGGAATTGCCTCGAACAGGGAAGTGGGCAGCACACAGAGGAAGGGTCCCCCAGTGAAGGCCTCTAGGAGCGTCTTGGGATCTTCTTAGCGGCCCTGGACACTTCTCAGAGCGTTTTGGGTGCCTCAGAGAGCTTCTTGGGGCCTCTTGGGGGTCTGTGGAGAGCCTCTTGGAGGCCTCTTGGGCGCCTGTTGGGGCCTCTTGCGGCTGTTTGGGCGCCTCTTGGAGCTCTCTTGGGACGCTCTTGGGAGCCTTGGGAGCGCTCTTGGAGCCCTCTTGGGCCATCTAGGAGCCATCTTGAGGCCTCAGATGCCCATCGGAAGCGAAAAGGCGAGAAAGTCAAACACATTGATGTTCCCAAGGTTTTGGAAGGATGTTGGCCTCTTCGGGGCCTCCTAAGGGAGCTCTTTGGCCACTGGGAGCCGTCTTGGAGCGGTCTTGAGGCCACTTGGAGCATCGTGGGAGCCATCTTGAAACACTTTGGGATATCTTGAGCCATCTTGGAGATCATCTTGGGCTTTCCCCGGCGCTTGTGGAGTCATCGTAAGCAGTACCCCCCCCAGGAGGCCAACACGCGTTCAAAACCTTAATAAAATAAGTGAGTTTGGCATTGTCGCCGAGGCCTTTTGGAGCGTCTTGGGTGCCTCTGGGGGGCCTCTGGGGGCCTCTTGGTGGTCTCCTGGGAGCCTCTTGGGGGCATCCTGGGGGCCTCTTGGTCGCCTCTTGGGGCCTCCTCTTGGGGCCCCCTTGGGGCGTCTTTGGAAGCCTTGGGAGCGCTCGTGGGGCCATCTCGGAGGAGATTGATCAAAGAAGGAGGGGGCCCAGCGCCGCCCCCCCAGAAGGCCCAAATGGAGCCAAAACCTTGGTAAAACAAGTGATTGTGGCTTCCTCGCCGAGGCCGTTTTGGACGCCCAGGCGACCCGCGACATGCCCTCTCCAGGTCCAGGGGAGGGGGTAGGGGGTTGGGGGAGGGGTCAAAACTCCCTCCCCGCCCGCAAGCCGTCCCGCTCACTCCCACCCGCCCTCCCAACACATACATAGCACCCGAGAGTGGCCCGAGCCTCAGGGCAGCTACTGGGGGCGAATCCGCCGCTTCCGCCGCCGCCTCCAGCGCCGCCGCCGCCGCCGCCCGCCGCCGCCGCGCCGCCGCCGCCGCTGTCCGCCGCCGCCGCCACCGCCGCCGCCCGCCCGCCGCCGCCGCCGCCGCCGCCCCCGCTGCGTCGCCGCCGCAGCCGCCGCCGCCGCCGCCGCCGCAGCCGCCGCGCCGCCGCCGCCGCCGCCGCCGAGTGTACTCTGTATTGTTTTTTGATAAGGATGGTGGGGGGGGGCCGTATCGGGTTGGCTGCGCATGCTCCGAATTTGGAGGCAGAGTGTGTTTTGTATTGTTTTTACCAGGGATGGTGGGGGGGTGCCGCATTGGTCCTGGTTGGCTCCCAGTCGCCTGGGGGAGGGGGTGTATACTAATTGGGAACAGTGATCAAGACTCCCTCCCCGCCCGAAAGCCGTTTCACTCACTCCCATCCGCCCTCCCGACACATACGTAGCACCCGAACCTGGCCCGAACCCCAGCATATTCAGCAGTCGCCTTTGGATGGGCAGCTACTGGGGGCGAATCCGCCGCCGCCGCCTCCGCCGCCGCCGCGCCCGCCGCTGCCGCCGCGCCGCCGTCGCCGCCGCCGCGCTGCCGCCGCCGCCGCGCGCCGCCCGCCGCCGCGCCGCCGCCGCGCCGCCGCCGCCCCCCGCCGAGTCGCCGTCGCCGCAGCCGCTGCCGCCGCAGTCGCTCGCACCGCTGCCGCCGCCGCCCGGCACCGCCGTCCGCCCCGCCCGCCGCCGCCCCCCCCCCCACCCCCCGCCACCGCGCCGCAGCCGCCGCAACCGCTGCCCCCGCCGCAGCCGCCGCAGCCGCCGCCGCTGCCGAGTGTACTCTGGATGGTTGTTTGACAAGGATGGTGGGGGTAGGCCGCATCGGGTTCGCTGCGCGTGCTCCGAATTTGGAGGCAGAGTGTGTTTTGTATTGCTTCTTAAAAGGGATGGTGGTGGGGGCCCGCATGTTCTCGGGTTGGCTCCCAGTCGCCTGGGGGAGGGGGTGCATAGTAATAGGGAACAGTGATAAACCCCTCCCCGAAGGGGAAGAAGGGGGTAGATGAGGAAACACCCTAAATCACCTACGCCCTAAAGGGCTGGCGGGATTACGAAAAGCAGTCGTGCCGGCCCCATCGTGGGCTGCCTTCGCCATGCCTCTTTGCAACGCATTTGCCCTAGCTTCGCGCTGCCTTGGGCATGCCCAGACCTGCTCTGCGTTGGTCTACCCTGCACCCACCCTGCAATGCCCTGCTCCGCCACATGCCTCCATGCCCCGCCCTTCCCCTGTCCTGCCAACCCTCTGGACTGCATGCCAGTCCCCCGGGCATGCGTGCAGTTCGACGAGCAAGCAGGCGGGCACGCACGCAAGCAAGCAAACAACAAGCATGCCGGCCAGCAGGCCCGCACTCACGCTAACAAGTTAACGCGCGTGTGTGCAGGCGTGCAAGCAAGCGAACGTGCGCGCACCCGGACATGCAGGCATGCACCCATGCAGGCAAACAGTCGCACTCGCAATCAGTCGCACACGCAATCGAGCAGTCGCACACGCGATCAAGCAGGCAACTAAGCAGGCAGCCAAGTCAGTAACCAAGGCGGCAACCATGCACGCAAGCAAAGCGATACGCGAGCACGCGAGCACACGATATCCAAGCAAGGGATCAGGAGCGCCATCTCGCATGTACGCACGTCGAAAGGCATCAGCAATGTGCAATTCAGTGCCCGCACTAACGCGAGCAGGTGCGAACGCAGTCAGACACACAAGCAGCCGTGCACTAGTGAACGCCATTCTGAAGTTTCGCACGCACGCAAGGAAGCGCTCACGCAAGCACGTATCAATGCCAATATTCACGCAAGGAAACGCAGTTTCAGACACCAGCAGAAAAGCATGCATCATGTGGGAAGCAAGCAACAACGCAATCTCGCTCACAACGGAACGCAATCACAGACACAAGCAGGCAATCTTGAAGTTCCCACGAGCCGTGGACATCATCTAGTAGCCATGAACGCGTCTTATCCGTGACCCCCGCGCGACCTGCTGGGGCAAATTGGCAATCCTACGTGGATAATTTCCCAGATCCGCATACATATATATATATATATATACACATATACATATATATATACATATATATATATATATATATATATATATATCACCCTCTCTTCCCTTGCACCTCCACCGGGCAACATCTGATTTCAGAAAGCGCTCAGAGATTTCACAAACTCGATATTCCCACAAACCCCAAATCGACCCTACGGTTCGTGTCGTGCCGGCGCGGCAGCGACCCCGCCGCGGGCGTTCAAGTTTGAACGCTGTCAGTGCCTCAGAATCGGCCAAATTGGAGCGATCTGGCGATAGGAAGGCCGCCGACATCTCTTGGTTGACCGATCCGCGCAGTCACGGAAACCAGCGCCGAGACATGAGTCTGACCACCTTTGGAGTGCCACACGGACAGCTTGCCTGCCGAGCTCTCCCAGCACCTCCCTGACGAACGATCAACACGCACCCATACCCATGGGGGAGACGGAATGAGCTATGGGTGCGTGTTTTGTCGGACAGGGGTCCCCGCTCGAACGGGAGCCTCCCCAGAGGTCCGACAACCCGTACCCATACCCATAGCCAGTCCTTCTCCTTCCGACCTCCCTACAGTTGGGGCGCTGAAGAAGGAACCTTTTTCCGTTGGGGAGGGGCTCGGTGTTCCTTGATTGTTTTGCAGTTTGCCCTGGGGCTGCCTACGGTTTTCCATGTGCAACCGAAGCTTCACTCACGGGACAAAGAGGGGCCTCGTTCCTTATTCTGGCTCCCTTGGGTCAACGCCCCGACTGTGTTGCTATGGGTGTGTGTGGCTCGTTCGTCACTCCCCGAGGCGAACTCACCACCCACCAAACCACCCCAACCCAACCCGAAGGCCTCATTTTGCCCTCCATTTCCAGTGGGGGGGGGGTCCGGGCCGGGAACGTCGAAAAAACACATATGGAGCCCATACCCCCCCCCAACCCGAAATTCGGGTCTTCGGGTTGGGTTGGGGTGGTCTGGTAGGTAGTCACCAACGGCTCGGCCGAGCACCTGGACTGCCTCTCCTTCTCCTCGCGCCTGGCCCGCGCGCGCCGGGCGGGCGCGGCGAACGGCAGCAGCTCCGCGGGCTACGCGGCCGTCTGCGGGGAGCTCAGCGGGGGGCCTCGCCGCGCCGGCGCCCGGGCCAGGCAGGCGGATCGAGGTTCTCTCCCCCAGGGCTGCAGAGTCATGTCGGGCGCGTCCCCCTACAAGGGGATCCTCGACGAAGAATAGGACATACCCCAAACATGCCCCAAAAAGTAGAACAAGCAAAAAAATACCCCCGAAATAGTCCCCAGGCTATTTTTGGATTATATGTTGATTATGTTTGGGATACTTTTTCTTTTTCGTCGAACATCCCCCTGTAGGGGGACAGGCCCGACTTAACTATAGGGTCAAGGACCTCCGGGGTGTTCCAGCGGTGTCTGGGGGGGGGCTTATGGGGCTCAGAAGGGAAGCCAGTCCCGAGCAGAGCAGCACGCGCCAGGACCACGACGACGCCCACGACGACGACGGAGTCCAGGCACGAGGCGGTCCGCACCGCAGCACGGATTTGGGAGAGGGCCGCCCCTGCAAGTTCCGCTACAACAGCACGCGTTTGAGCGGTGCCGCAGCACAGCCTCCCCTCCAGAGCACGAGCCAGACATGTCGGGCTCAAGAGCAGGGAGTGGGACAGGGGTCATCTCCCCATCCTCCTGCTTCACCTGCCGATTTCCGCCAGGGTGGGCGGCGGGAGGCGGGCCACTCAGAAGCACGCGCGATGCGTTATGTTTTTTTGTCGCGCCCGCATCGTTCGTACGCGTAGGTCTCGTCATAGCTATACCGACACTGCCTCGTGTGTAGCTGATTGACGAACTTTTGCGTCGGACAGCAGTTTGAGGCGTTAATGAAAGGATGCTTACGTGCACCGTGCAAGTTTATTTCCAGAGGCTGAACGAGCGGCGCCCCAGCGCCCACTCACAGCCCCGCGCGCGGCCGTCTTCACGAGCGCACTGTGATTGGCACGCTCATTCTGGTGATTAGTTGTTTGAAAGTGGGATGATGAATTTGATGACGACGACGATGATGACGACGAAGGTTGTTGTGATGCTGATCACGGTGGTGAGGATGGTAAACATGATGGTCACATGATGGTACTTATGATGATGAGTCACGGGTAGCAATGAGGAGGTGGTGGAGAATGAGGAGGTTTTTTGATCAACCCAGCTCGGGAGTGTTGCTTCCGAGGCGAAGAATACGCGGTACTGGTGTCGAAGCAGGGTCCTGATGAATCGTCCACAGAACTGGCCGCCGAGGAAGAGGCAGAGGCTGGTACTGGCTTCATCTGGATCGTTCAGGTAATCTTTGGCGTCGTGTACTACTTCACGGTCGTGTCGAAGTACCCGGTGGTGAAGGAAGGCCCAGAGGCGATCCCCGAAGAGCACCCGGCGAAGCTGCTGCAGGACCAGAACGAGCTCAGCTCGCTCACGAAAGTGAGCCCCACCAACTGCATGTTGTCGTTCTGCTGCCCTGCGGCTCGCGCCTCGCACACGTTCCACTCCACGGAGACCCTCAACTACTGGATCTCGTGCGGCATCATGACGTGCTTCCCGTTCTGGGGCACATGCTGCGCGCTCTTCATCGCGAACTCTTGCACGCCGATGAACAGGAAGCTCGGGGGCGAGGAGAGGAACGTTGTGATGAGCCTCGTCTGCACGTGGTGCTGCCCGTGCTGCGTCATCGCGCAGGACGCCGAGAGCATGGACCTCCTGGTCGGCGTGAAGACGGGCGTGTGCGGCGTGACCCAGGCCGAGAACTGAGAGAAGCCCGGGCGCGCCGAGCCGAGTGCACCACCAGGATCAGGCACCGGAGCGAGCATTGGATGCTCCGAGGTCTCTCCTGGGTCTCGCGGGTCCGCGCAGCGCCTCCCCCACGCCTCCCGCGACGCCTTTGGCGCCGCCCATGGCGCGCTTCCTCTTGGATGCCCCTTCACGGCGTGTGCGGGAGGAGGAGGAGGAGGAGGAGGAGGAGGAGGAGGAGGAGGACAAGGAGGACAAGGAGGACAAGGAGGAGGAGGCGGAGGAGGAGGAGGAGGAGGAGGGCTCTTGGGGTGGGAGGAGGAGGAGGAGGAGGAGGAGGAGGGAGGAGGAGGAGGAGGCAGGGGGAGGGGGAGGGGAGGGGGAGGAGGAGGGGAGGAGGAGGAGGACAAGCTAGGTGCGCTCGCGTCATATCTGACGTCCTACCCCTCCCTCCCATCCCTTACCATGGCGCTGATTTTCTCTATCCGCGGACGCGTGTCGTAGCGGACCTGTGGCTCCGCGCGCGCGTGCGTAGTGGGTGATGGTGCGCGTGCGTGCGTGCGTGCGTGTGCGTGCATGGTTGTGGTGGTTGTGGTGGTGGTGTGGTGCTCGTGCTGGTGCTGGTGCTGGTGCTGGTGCTGGTGCTGGTGCTGGTGCTGGTGCTGGTGCTGGTGCTGGTGCTGTGCTGGTGTGGTGCTGGTGCTGTGCTGGTGTGGTGCTGGTGCTGGTGCTGGTGCTGGTGCTGGTGCTGGTGCTGGTGCTGGTGCTGGTGCTGGTGCTGGTGCTGGTGCTGGTGCTGGTGCTGGTGCTGGTGGCTGGTGGTGGTGGTGGTGGTGGTGGTGCGTGTGTGTGTGTGTGTGGTGTGTGCGCGTGTGCTGTGGCATGGCACGGGAAATGACGCCAGCGCTGCAGGGGGAGCACGAGTCGAAACGGCGGAAGCGCGGAAATGAGGCCAGCGCTGCAGCGGGAGCACGATTCGGAACGAGCGGAAGCACGGAAATGAGGCCAGCGCTGCAGCGGGAGCACGATTCTGAACGAGCGGGGCCCGAAAATGAGGCCGGCGCCTCAGCGAGAGCAGCATTTGGAAAAAAATGCAGGCGAAAACAGAACTCCCGGGAATCCTGTGTGTAAAAAAGCAGAACGCGTGGGGGGGTCGGCTACTCCCAGCACGCCATCAGGGGAAGAGGGAGAGTAGTATTCATGTTGAGTAATTGTGGAGGAGGAGGAGGAGGAGAAGGAGGAGGAGGAGGAGGATCGTCCTTCGCGCTACTCATGCAATTCGCCGTTTGCGTACTGCTTGGTGCAGGTGGCGTGCGCCAGTCCGCCGGCCCCCCACACACAGAGAGAGCCTGCGACGACTGTGCAAGGCATCGAAGGCACCTTCGGCGAATCACCGCCGCCCCCTGCCTTTTCGGATACGCCTAGGCGGCCAAACGTTTGGGCAGAGTTTGGCCACGCTATTGGTTCGAGCGTTCCCCCCGCCGTTGTGGGAGGCCTTCGGGAAACACGCCGGGGAGGAACAGGAGGAGAAGGAGAGGGAGGAGGAAAGGAGGATGAGGAGAAGAACGAAGAGACCTCTTGAGAGCTTCTTGGGTCATTCTTGGGACCTCCCGGGAGCTTCCCGGGGACCTCTTGGAGGCCACTTCCAGGCCTCCGTGGGCCTCTCCAGACCTCTTGGGGCGTCTTGGGGGGCCTCTTTGGCCGTCCTACGGCGTTCCTGACCTGCCTGACGCCGTCGGAGACCGTTTTGGGAGCGTCTCTTGGCCGTCTTGGGGCCCTCTTGGGGCGCTTCTGGGTCGTCTTGAAGGCCATCTTGGGCGTCTTGGAGGCCTCTTGGGCCTTCTTGGGGCCGTTTTGGGGGCCTCTTGGGCCGTCCTGGGGCCATCTTGGAGGCCTCTTGGGCGATCTTGGGGACTTCTTGAACTGTCTTGGGCCGTTGGAAGGCTGTTTTGAAGCAAATGCAAATGTCTTCAATGTCTTTCAATCATCCACTGACAATTACTGATGTAGACCTCTTCGCGCGGTGCCCAGCGCAACCTTTGGTGGAAGCTATGGCAGGCCAACCTGAGTCGCGACCGATGGCAGACCCACTGGGGCACTGAGCACGTGAACGGACGTTTCGGTTGCCCGCGGCTGCTCTTGCGCTACCTATCGCGCCAACCACCGAGTTTGCAATACATGGCTCATTCTGTTCAGTGCAGGGTCTTCTCTCCCACGACCACACGGAAACTTATTATCTCCCGATGATGACTAGGGGGTCCCACAAAAGCCTTGGGACACGTCAGGGTGTTGACAGATCCACAATCGTAAGAGATTTTTGCTGTAAGGCGGCATGGATCCTGAGCCCAGGGACTTCCACAGGCGTCTCCCGATTCCCCAGGAGGGTTCCAGACGCCTTGGGAGGCCCAGAAAGAGGGAGAGAGAGAGAGAAAGAAAGAGAGAGAGAGAGAGAGGAGAGAGAGAGAGAGAGAGACAACAACGAATACGCAAACAAAAAATGCAAAGTCCGAGATCCTCGTTTCTCGTAGGCAAAGCTTAGCAGGACGAAGAGGGGGAGACCAGGGGCTGGGCTGGGCTGCCATGCAGGGGCTTCGACACCGAGACGTTGAGGTTCAACGATGCACAGGCGGGCGCTCCGCTGATTTGGAGCCACGGGAGGGCGCGGCATCTTGCGGAGCCTTTGGTCTTGCGAGGACACTGAGGAGGAGTTGGAGAAGGAGGAGGAGGATGAGGAGGTATACTCTCGTTTACTTCCCCCCCCACCCCCAGACTACAGCGTAGCTCCGCCACGCCATGCCCCACATGAGGCGATCCAGGAAGGGCCCTGCCGTTGGGGCATCTCGCCTTCGGCGGAAGCCGGTGGAAGGTGACGGAATTTGATGGCGGCGATCTTCCTGCGGAAGCCAGCGGTAGGTCGGCGGAAGGCTGCGGAAGCAACAGCGAGATGATTACATCTATTAGGTTCAGGGTTTCCAGAGTCGACCACACCAGCATGTTTACTTTCTTTGCGCTCACTTCCTGCCTTCTCACCATGCGGCTGTTGCATCGCTGCTGCACGCTTTGGGACCTGCCATGCTCACGCCGTATCGCTACGGCCTCATTGTCAAACCCCATCCGACCTAAAAGGCATGAGGATGTTATTGTTTGTTGCTACTGCGCAGGGGCAACAGGCATCATGGCCAGATTATTTGATGAACCGACGCGATGCGGACAATGACAATGACGGTGACGACGAGTATGATGAGGATATGGATGATGATGACGATGATCATGCTGATGATGACGATGATGATAATGACGATGCTGATGATGATGATGGTGGTGATGATGGTGATGATGGTAATGTTGATGAGGGTGATGATGGTGATGACGACAAAGATGAGGAGGAGGAGGAGGGAGATATCCCTCAAGGGCATTCTCACCCACAAGCTATGCTGCCGCAACCGACGTGCATCTTGAGAGATGGCCTCCACCAACCTCCAACCTTCCCTACCTCCTGGCTCCCTTCTCGATCTCATTTCACCCGCTTGGCCTCGCTAGCTTTCCTCACCCCCACTCCTGTGGCGGCGGGATGTGTGTGGGGGGGGGGTATAGGGGTGGAGTGGGCCGGGCCTCGCCCCCAGGCCGTCCTGGAGCCAGGGCGGCCGCGGCAGCAAAAGCGACAGCGCTGCGCACTGGGCAGCTCTGCCCAGCTGCCTACGGTTCCCCCTGCTGCTGCGCATTGGGCAGTTGCCTCCCAGCTGCCCAGCTGCCGACGCATTGGGCAGATCTACCTCTGCACTGGCGCCACGGAAGGCAGAAACCTCCCTCCGGCATGGCGGAGATCCCTCCCAAGTGGCCCCCAGCTCCGCGGCCTGGGCAACCCTGCTCCTGCTTGCAGGGGCGGGTGCCGGTCGCGGGGACGGGGGACAGCTCGGAGGGTCTCCGCTGTGCCGGGGGCGACGGCGAGTGGCGCCCGCCGCCGCCGGGACAACCCAAACCCCACTCACGCTCGGTGGAAACCTACGGGGCGGCCCTGAGGTCAACTTGCTGGGAGCGCTGCGCGCTACGCCGGCTCGCAGGCGAGGGATCCCGCCTTTTGGCCGTGGGGGCGCCCTTCTCTGGGGCTTCGTAGGAGAAGAGGGAGAGGCCCTTGGGCCATCCGATTCGGCGAGCGTGGCCAGGGCAAGCCGCCGCCACACGGCCAACGCACCGGCTCGCTACCCACAGCCACCGTGGCACCTCTCCTCTCCTGGCCTTGCAGCCTCTGCCGGCCGCAGCGGACACACCGCAGCCTGTGCCAGCAGGCTCGCTGTCCCCGCCAGCCGCCTTGCCCCCGTGGCTTCCGCAGCACGCTCCCTACACAACACTTTTTTGATCGCGAGCGACGCAGGCAGCTGCGCGCCGTCAAGGTAGGCAGAGGACAGGCCAGCCTAGCAGGACAGGCGGGAAGAGGGAAGAGGCCACAAGGGTGGCGAGAACCACGCGGCGGAGGAGACACGAACGAGAGCACACAGAGAGGGCGAGGCGACGAAGAGCAAGAGGGCGAAAGAGCAGCCCACTACACCACACGCGTACCCTCCAGTAAATGCTCACATCGCCAAAGTTGTGAAGGTGCCTCGGGCAGCCGCCATGGCGTTGGTCACGGCCCACTCCTGCAGCGCAGACGGCTGCTCGCTCTCTACCCGCACGCAGGCGCTGCTGCACTTCGCCTCCTCCTCCACCTCTGTTAAGAAGGGCGCCTCAGACGAGGTGGGCCCTGAGCGCTCTCCAGGGCGCCACTCGAGGTAGCCTGTTGACCCAAAGGAGAGGACCCGGCACAGCCACAACAAGACCTGCCCCCTAGGGGCCCGCCCAATATGTTTACACTCTACCGCCACGCCACAGGCTTGCTGCTGCGCCAACCGCCAGCCCCCAGTTTTTCCCTGCCCCTGAGGCTATGATCGATGCGATCATCTCACCTTCCTCCCTCCTCCTCCCTGTCTGTCCACTTCAAGTTGTCGTTCCACTACTGTACCCTACTCCCCCAGGGCTGCGTGCGGAGCACTCTCATGCCATCAGGGAATCAGGATATCAGGAGGAGGACGACAATGATGAGGATGGCTGTGACGATTACGACGGAAATAATGACAATGACGGCGATGGCAATGGAAATGGTGATGGCAATGGCAGAGGACATCCTCGATACCCGCCTGGCCCTCAAAAAGTCCCGATTTCTCATTGCTCGATCCTGCCGTTGCCTTACTATGGCGGAAACGGCGGGTCTTGAGGGAAAGGGGTCTTGGACCCCAGGGCCTTCCCCAGGACCAGCCCATCATCCTGAATGGATTCCTGATGGTCCGCGAGCCCGTGGAGAGCTCTGGGAGGCCGGAAACAACCCCGACCTTCCAGGACCCGTCTTTTCATGCCTCTTCAACGTAGCCAGAGTAGACCGGGTCGGGGAATGGCGCCGCATCGTCAACGCATCGCCGAGGCGGCGCCATCTCGGACCAGTTGTTCTTCATGACGTCACCGATGCATCGCCGATGCATTGGAATGCGGCGTGATCCTCCCACCCTGTACGCTGTGGCCTCATGGCTTCTCGCAGGACCCCTTTTGCTTCGTGGCCCCCCTCTCAGAGTCATTCAGGAGGGGAAAAACACACAGACACAATTCATCGGCGATTCCCATAACATATGGGAAACTATGGGAAGTGGGGGGGACGACAAAAACCCAGAACATATGGGAAAAGATGGGGGATATTTTTATTTGTGTGTATTTATTTGTGTGTCCCAGTTCCCCTTCAGTCATCCTCGGCGGCCGACCAGCCGACCGACTGGCTTCCGCTTAGGAGGCCGCCCCCCCCGCGCCAACCCTCCGAGCGCCAGCGCGCCACGCGCTTCAGCGCTCCGACCGCCCCGCTCGCTCGCGGCGGGCGCCGCCGCGGTGCGCCTGCTGCCCCCCCCCACTGCGCGGCGGCGGGCAGACACCCTCCTCCTCCTCCTCCTCCTCCTCCTCCTCCTCCTCCCCCTCCTCCTCCTCCTCCTCCTCCTCCTCCTCCTCCTTCCAGGCGGAGCCTCGTCCTCTCGCCCTGCCTCTCTGAGCCGCCCGCGCCCCGCTGCCGGGCCTGCGCGGGGCCGCCCCGCGCCGAGTGTCCCGCCTCGCTCGCCGGGCCCACCGCCCCCCCCCCCCTGGTCGGGGGGCGCGCGGTCGCCGGGCGCCCCTCGTCCTCCCCGCTCCGGCCCCACGGCGCGCGAGGAGCCTGCCGGGAGCGCACCTGCGCCACTGGGGATGTCCCGGGGCCTCCTTGGGCCGCCCCGAGGCCTTCCAGGAGCCCTCTTGCGCCGGCCGAGTGCGCGCCTGGCGCCCTCGCGCGTCCCCCCTCTGGCCAACTCGCCCCCAGCTCCGCAGTCGGAGCGAGGAGGGAGAAGCGGCGCCAACACCAGGGCCACTTCCGGTGAGGAAGTCCACGATGCCTCCCCGAGCTGCAGGCTGGGGATGTCTCGAGCGAGAGGGGAGGACCGCACCATCAGGGAGACCCCCCTTGCTCCTCGGATCGCCTCGCCCTGGTGGTGCTGGTGCCGCCTTCCAATCCATGCTCCTGCCCGGGACGCCGCCGCCGTGGTGGGTCGCCCGGACGGGGGCCACGGGAGAATCCCTGGCGCTCGCCCCCGAGGGGGGGGGGGGGGGGGGGAGAGGC
>CAUYUJ010017817.1:0-22500 GCA_963575745.1 Prorocentrum cordatum
CTCATCACGTCGCGTGGCTAACACTAGCGTTAAAGTAGAAGCTGTGGACGATCTGCCACAAACTACGCCGGCTGCGCGCATGAGCCCGAGGAGCTCCTGCCCCGAAGCTCCAGACACAGAAGCACCGCGCGCAGCAGCAGGAAGCAATCCAGTACGTCAGAATGCAGTGACCAAGCCTCCAGCGCTCTTGCGCACCATGAGTACCCTTGGCATCCTATCTCTAAGCTGTTTGAGTATCACTGCGGCTTGCTTTCTGATCGGCTTCGCCCCCGAGAGCTCATGCTCCCGTGAGACGCAATCGCTTAGCACGTTCGTCGAGCGACTTCCAAGCTCCTGGATCTGGAAACCCACCCCGACTTCTCAGGTTGAACTATGAGACCCAGCTTCCGAACATCATCTTTGAACTCCGAGACAGCCTCCGAAAGTTCCGAAAGCTCCCCAAGATTCGAACCAGTCCACTGCGGAGTACTGTCGTCTACAAGGGCCCTGGGCATGATCGCGCTGTGCTTGGTGTGCACCTTGTTGATCACGCGGAGCGTCAGTATATTCAACAACGTCGTCGAGCGCGAGCAACCAGCTAATATACGTTGCAGCGCCACTGTCGGTAGACTCCAGCAGCCATAAGCCTTTTTATCACTCCCGGCTGCACGTAGGACTCTAGCAACATCCAAAGCAATCTAATCGGATAGGTGAGACAGACCGCCTCGCACATCAAGGCAGGAAACAACACCAGACACGCTGACTTCCGTGGCTGTTGACCCATACCCTGGAAATCGGCCTTCGAATACAGGGCCACAAACGGACCAGGCTCTCGACTAGCGCGATCAATCGAGTGCCCCCCGCAGCCTTAGCAAGCCTGACCATCCTTTTAAATGATTCTAACTTGCGGCCAGATCAAGAGCCGCTCGCACAGCATGAAAAACTCGACAACTGCCATTAAACCAACATCTGAAATATGCTCGAACAGCCGTGGATGAATCCGAGTCGGACCAGCGGCTGTCTTCCACGGAAATGTCTGCGCTGCGTCACGCACGCTCTGCGCTAATGTACTGCAATGCTGGCCATTGAACGTGCGCACCGGGTAATTGAATGCGCAGAGTGTCATGACATGTCCACACCCGTCGCCATTTCCACATCTCAATGTCCGCCAGTTCGTAAGGTTGCGTGCGCTGCGTGCTCCTGATGTTAGCTCGCACTGCTTGCACTCCGGTGGGCATGTGCGCCTTACCCGCACCGTTGAGAAATGCCGTGCTCATCCAGTCCTTCCATTGCTGCTTGCTTGCTTGATTAAATTCAGCTTGGAACTCATCTGACTTCAACGACGTCGAAGACGAAATCTTCAAACTCTGCCCGGCCTGGAGACACAATCCCTGCCAAGAAGAAGCTTCGAACATCATCTGACGAGAGCCTCAATACCTCAGCGCCCGCTTAGCAATTCGCCCACAGAAACCAGCTCACTCCTCCACAGAAGAAACCAGCCTCGCCATGGGCTCAGGGTACTTGACCTTTGACATCTTGGGCACCAATCGATCTCGCATCGCGTCGCGTCGACGATCTAGCTGCCATCCACGCCCGTCGCAGGCGGGGTGAATTACCCGACCCGCCCATGGCGAAGAATAGTCTGGCAACGCAAAGAGAAAATGCCCAGTAAGATACCCATGCTCCTTCACCGACTTGGCCCAGAAACTCCTGACTCTCATCATGTGATTGGTCCACTTAGCCGCCGCTGCTCATGCTCGCCCTGGCGCCGATAGCTGCGGTCGCGTCTTAGGTGGCACCCAGCGTGCTTCAACCTATTCGGCACTGACAGGTCCTCCTCTCCCTTGGCAGGGCTTGGCATGCGCACCCACGCTGTCGTACCTGTTAAGAGATTCAGCTTCCGGCATCGCAAGCGTCATATCCCAAGCGTGATCGGCCCCCACCAGAGTCTGAGCCGTTCGCATCAGAAGCAAGACGCGCCCCCATTCCAGCGGGTCTCGAACATCCAATGCGGGGCTTCCGCGGCAACGCTTCGGGCCCAGGCGGCACTCGTAGCCAAATGGTGCGATGACCATCCAAGATGAGAAATGAACTGGCTCATGAACGGGCAGCCCAGCAACTTCATCAACATCATGTGCCTGCAACTTTGTGGCCAGCTAATCAGACACATCAAAATAATCATGCACATGTCCTTCCGTGGAGTTGTTGGCGACGCATGCGACCACCGGGGGCACCAGGAATGCACTGCGCAGCTGCTCTAAGCAAAATGCGGCGTGCAGCATGTTCCAGTCACCTCCAACGATCCACGGGATTGCCAAATCATTCATCTGTCCTAGATAACACGTGAGTGCGCACAATAGCGCCTGCATCTCTTCGTCGAGGCCAACACTGCCCTGGAAGCACACACTGATAGCAACCATTCCACCTTCGCATCCCCAAGCCACCTTCGCAGCGACACATCGCCCAGGATATCGGGGAGTCCAAACCAGGCGGGCTCATACCCGTGATCATGCTCGGTACTAGCACAGCCGCGCCTGCCGAGAGTCCATCATTATCTGTTTTAAGCGAAGGGCAGTTGACACCATGTTGTCCTGTATCTTTCATCGCCGATGCCAGGGAAGATAACCCGCCCGCATCTGCGCGAAGTGCCTGTGCCAGCACACAAGCAGATCTCGCCTGATCCATGTGCTTCAGGAGAGGGCCTGAACTATCAGCATTTACTGTGGCGACAACTCCCTTCACTTGTAAATCCCCCGCTTGTTCTGACAAGTTTTTCGTAGCCGCATCGAGCGCCAGTGGGGAGGAGAGATGCGGCAGCCGCCCATGTGCCCCGGCTCCCTCAGCGGTCGAGGAAACCGACGCCGTCGAAGCGGTCCACCAGCCGCTGGGTCAACAAGGGTGACCCGATCCCCGTGCGGTCGCACATGTGGCGGCCTCTGCCGGCTAGACTCGAAGTCTGCGCCAGCGAGCGCACCGCTCGACAAAGTACACGACGCCGTCGAGCCCGCAGATCCGAGGAACTTGACATCATCACTACTGCGAAAAACCATGGCATCATACGTCGGACACTGCGCCTAAAAGGCTCGGAACGCGTTGAACCGACTGAAATCGCGCATCTTGAGCAAACTGATGGCTGCCGAACGCACCTCCGCCTCTTCTTCTGGCACCGCGACGCCTGCTGAGCCCAGCAACGCGCGGAGCTCTTCCACAGGCACATCAGCCACAGCAGGCCCAGAAGGGGCAAGCTGTTGAGGAACCTCTGACTTGGGTTCAGCGCCGCCTGGTGTAGCCGGCGTAGCTGGCTGCGCTGGAGCTTCCGTCCTGGTGGCACCGACGACCTGGACCTCAGCGTTCTTGATGATGGTAGGCAACGCTTGCGCAAACCCTTTCAGCCACAGCCAGGGTGTGCTCACCAGCCGAAGTTCTTCACCTAATTGCTTGCATCCAGTCCAATGGCCGTGAGTGGGCCATCAGACTTTCCTTCTGGCGGCATGGTAGCCTGCTGAGCCAACTCCAAGTGCTGCTGGCGCAACGTGACCAGCTAGGCGCGCGTCTCCTGAATGGACGCCTCCAACTTCGCCAGCTCCTCCTGAAGCTTGGTGATCTCAGCCCGCCGCATGTCCACCTGCTTGCTCTGCTTCGCGAACTGCTACTCGACATTCTCCATATGTCTGGCAGTCGCGAACATCTGAGCTGTGGCGGGCTTATTGCTGTTGACCTGGGCCTGCAACGAGGCCTTCTCGTCGGACAGCGTCTTACGCAGCACCTGCCACGCCTCTCCGCCGCACCTCCAAGCCATGCCGATTCGCTTGTCCAGCTCCGCCAGACGAGCTCGAGCTATACCTTCGTCGTAGGCTTCGTCGCTGTCGAAATCGGCCCAATGCTCAGGCTCCACGTCCATATGGGGCGCATCTCGCTGTGCTGCCGACTCGAATTGCTTCTCAAGCTTGGCGATCTGAGCATGGGCTTGCCGTAGTTCCGCTGCTCGAGCCCAAGGAGAGTCAGGCTCAGCACCACCCTTGCCCTTGCCTCCACCCCCAGCAGCACGCGTGTTGACCGAGGGAGACACAGGTTGCGTCTATGAACGGAAGCAACTTCCTTTCGAGCGACGACACTGAAAGCACTGCACCCTATCTGGCTTGTTGAAGAATCGAGCTCCTGTCTTCTCGTGCACACAAAACCGACAGTACCATGCGCGATTGTCCCCAGCGTCACGAGCTGGAGACATGGCAAGGAGCGTGCCAGTGAGGGGGCCGTGCTGGCAGGTAGCAAGCCAATCTTGGCCCGCCGCCACCCAACCGTTTTGAAGAATCGGCGACGGCAAACACAGGCCCGAAACGCGCGCGCGCCTGTGCCAAAACGGCTTGAGCCAAAATGGCTACGGAGAAGGAAACGACGAGGAGGGGGAGGAAAAGGACGGGGGGCGGAAGGGGAGACGACGACGAGGCAGGGGAAGGAAGGGGGAAGGCTGGACGAAGGAGGAAACGCCCGTGGCAGCCCGCCCGCCTCGGCCACGGCGCAGCACTCGGGCCACCGCGTGAGATAGTTGAAACCCGCGGGCCGCCGCGGGCGGGCCTCCCCGGCGTGGCGCCCCGAGGAGGCCTGGGCCCTTCGGCAACCTGGGGAAAATAAATGCACGCATAGGTCGTCGTCGTCGCCGTCGTGGTAGTCGTGTTCGTCGCGGTCGTCGCGGTGGTCGTGGTCGTCGTAGTCTTCGTCGCCGTCACCGTCACCGTCATCGTCGTCGCCGTCGCCGTCGTCGTCCTTCAGGGGCGGCGTCGCCAGTCGTAGGGCTTTCAAAATACGTGCATGCATGGAAGATCGAAATGCTCTCCATGCCCCCGCTCACGCCTCGACTCCCTCGAGGGGCCAGCGCGGGGACGTGGTTAGAATCCTGGCATCCGAAGATCGCGCCGCATCGCCGATACATCGGCGATGCATCGGCGAGGCATCGGCGATGCACAGGCGATGCATCGTCGACGGGGGTAATTCATCGGCGACGTCGGCGTGGAGGAAATCTGGTTCCGCATCGAGCCGCATCGCCGATGCATCGGCGATGCGGCGCGGTCATCCGACCCCATCTACTCGGACCCCACCTGGGAGGCCTAGAAGGGTATGGATCGAACGCCGATCGCCGAGTGTTGCCTCTTGAGGCCCTCTTTGGGCGTGCTCTTGGAGCGTGATCTTGCTACGAATCGTGATACTGGCCGTTACCGGGCATGCCCCCCTCTTCGACGCAGCGTGGGAATGGCGAGGGGCTGGCAACTTCAGAAACGGCGCCAACGCGAATCGTGAACGCACACCAACCAAAACCACACAAAACAGAATCAGCAAAAGCTGAGCAACTCCCACAGAACACATCAAACAACAACAAAACAAAAACAAAGAAATAG
This sequence comes from Prorocentrum cordatum, assembly GCA_963575745.1. Classification (NCBI taxonomy): domain Eukaryota; class Dinophyceae; order Prorocentrales; family Prorocentraceae; genus Prorocentrum; species Prorocentrum cordatum. The sequence goes on from CAUYUJ010017817.1 coordinate 5,373, forward strand.
GGGGAACCACCACATCAAAACACCACAAAAAAAAACACAAGACCAACGGAAAGCAAAAAAAAATAAACAAAACAAAAAACAACACACAGCAAACAAAAACAAAAAACCAGCCCCCATCGCCCCCCGCCCGCCCCCCCATCCAGGTAACGCCCATCGCCCGGGAATCAAGAACCGTCTCCTGAGGGCCCTATCTTGGCGGCGCACAGAAGGGTCGGAAGGGAGGGTCGAAGGTTTTTTAAAGGAGGCTGCTCCTCAGGAGGCGCGCTGGCCCTACATCTACAGAGAAGGCCCGCGCATTTTAGGAAGCAGGGGTGTTTCCAAGAAGCCGACCCCCCCTTCTCAGCGGCGAGAACCATCAAAATAGTGCCGAGGAAACACGTGCGTGACAGCACGCGTGCATGTTACAAAACATCGGCGGCGCAGAGGGTCCTCAAGCGCGAATAGCAGATGGAAGTGCGAATCGCGACCGAACGTTGTCGATAGCGCGGCGCACAAACAACATCACCGCAACATACAAGCAAAGCACAAAACCACGCGTGCACACACACACACACACAGACACACACACACACACACACACACGCACACGCACACGCACACACAGACACACGCACACGCACGCACACGCACGCACACGCACACACACACACACACACACACACACTACACAACATACACACACACACATGCACACGCACACAGACACATACACACACACACACAAACAAGCACACAAACACACACCTACACAAAACACAAACACACACACACACAACATACACACAAACACAGAGAACCTGCGTCCGCCGCGCACACACACACACACGCACACGCACACGCACACGCACACGCACACACACACACACAAACACACACACACACACACACGCACGCACGCACGCACGCACATGCACACACACACAGAGACACACACACACACACACATGCACACGCACACGCACACGCACACGCACACGCACACGCACACGCACACGCACACGCACACGCACACGCACACGCACACGCAAGCAAGCACCTCAGCGAACGCACGCGCACTCTGCGGCGGCACCAGCTCAGGGTATGCTATAGCAGCTCCAGCCTCTCCCCTGGGGGGGAAGCGAGAGGGGGCAGGCCCCCTCTAGGAAGGCAGCAATGCTTCTCGGGAACCCTCCAGCCTTCTACGGGACTTTCCGTGTCTTCGGGGCAGGCTTCGTAAGCTTCTCAGAATGCCCGAGGCCTTCCAAGCCTTCTGAGAAGGCCCGCCCGCCCCTTCTCACTTCCCCCTGGACTCTACGCCGAACTACGGCGGGTTCACGTCGCGATGACGTCGATAATCCCACCAGCCCTCTGGGCGTAGGTGGTCTAACGACATATGTTTTTCCTCGTTCAAAGAAAACCCTCTTCCCTTCGGGGAGGGGTACCCTCCCCCTCCCCTCCCTGGGCTTTTTCGGCGGCGGTCGCGAGGTGTCAGGGGGGGCCCGTTTTCGCTCAAGATGGCTCCAAGAAGGCCTCCGGTGCTCCAAGATGGCCTCCAAAATGGCTCAAGACAGCCGAAGATGGTTCAAAACAGCTTCCGACATGCCTCCAAGAAGCTCCAAGAGGGCCGCAAGAAGGTTCCAGGTGTTCTTGGAGACCCCTCAGGACCCCTCCAAGAGCCTGAAATCCTTCAGATGCAAAAACTATGATTTTCACATTCTCGCTGTTTCTCATCCGATGCGCGTTTGAGGCCTCAAGGTGGCCCCAAGATGGCTCAAAAAGGCCCCAAGAGGACCCCGGAGTGAAGGGGCCCCAGGACACACAAATAAATACACACAAATAAAAAGATCCCCCATATTTTCCCATATTTTCGGAGTTTTTGTCTTCCCCCACACTTCCCATTTTTTTCCAATATTTTCTGGGGAATCGAAGATGAATTGTGTCTGTGTGTTTTTTGTTCCCTCCTGACGGAGGCTCGCAGGACGGCCCCGACAGCGCCCAAGATCGCTCCAGGAGCGCCCCAAGAGGCTCTAAGAGGCGGTTGCAAGGGCCCCAATCGGGACCTCCCATCCTGTGATCGATAGCCTCGAAGATGGCCCCAAGAGGCGCTCCAGGGCTCCCAAGAGTCCAGGAGGGGGGGTGCGAGGGCCCGCGCCGATCGGCAAAACAATTAATAAGAAAAGGATCGCTAGAAGGAGGCTGCTTCTTATAGAAGGCGCCGGCCCCACATCTGCAGACGAGGCCCGCGCCTTCTAAGGAGCAGCCTCCTTCTGAGAAGCTATCCCCCCTCCCCCACCACCTAGAGGTCTCCTAGATGGGGTCGGAGTAGGTGGGGTCGGAGGATCGGCCCGCATCGCCGATACATCGGCGATGAATCGCCGATGCATCGCCGATGCATCATCGGTGGTGCGATGCATCGGCAACGTCGCCTTGAAGTAGATTGGGCCCCCACATCAACCTGCATCGGCGATGCATCACCGATGCGGTGCGATCCTCCGACCCCATCTACAGTCGGGGCGTTGACCTAAGGAACCCTAAATGAGGAACGAGGCCCCTTTCTCCCATAAGTTAACCTTCGATTCCCCATCGAAACCCTAAGCAAAACCAAAGGCGAACTACAAGACAACTAAGGAACACCGAGCCCCTTCCCAGCGAAGAGGGTTCCTTCCTCAGCGCCCCGACTGCACTCGGACCCCATCCAGGAGGCCCATCTGCGCGTGACCGCCATCCCTGGCCCAGGAGCGGTGCACGCCCTCCCTGGCCACGCTCCGAGAGCGCTGTGGAGCACGCTGCAACGACTCCTCCTCCTCCTCCTCCTCCTCCTCCTCCTCCTCCTCCTCCTCCTCTCCTCCTCCTCCTCCTCCTCCCCTCCCCTCCTCCTCCTCCCCTCCTCCTCCTCTCTCCATCCTCCTCCTCTCTCCTCCTCCTCCTCCTCCTCCTCCTCTCCTCCTCCTCCTCCTCCCCTCCCTCCTCCTCCTCTCCTCCTCCTCCTCCTCTCCTCTCCGCCTCCTCCTCTCCTCCTCCTCCTCCTCCTCCTCCTCCTCCTCCTCCTCCTCCTCTCCTCCTCCTCCTCCTCCTCCTCCTCCTCCTCCTCCTCCTCCTCCTCCTCCTCTCCCCTGGCCCCGCCAGGCACGGGGCCCCCGGAGCTCTGGACCGCCTCCCAGGGCTTGGCGTCGCGGCCCCGATCGTTTCCTGCTGGCCCCAGGGCCCAGCGAGGGCCCCCAGGGATGTCACGTGGGAGGTACAGTCGAGGCGTTGACCTGAGGAACCCTAAATAGGGAACGAGGGCCCTTTTTTCCATAAGTTAACCTTCGATGTCCTGTCGAAAACATAAGGAAAGCCTGAGGCAAGCTGTGAAACACTTGAGGAACGCGGAGCCCCTCCCCAACGAAAAGGGTTCCTTCTTCAGGGCCCCGACTGTATGGGACTATATCCCGTCCAAGATGCTCCGTGCAAGCGGACCAAATCAGAAGAACGTCCTTCGAGAGCATGAGACCCTCCGCCGGCCAAAACACACAGAACATCCGAGGGTGCCCTCCCCAGGACCCACGAGAACATCCAACAAATACGAAGAACATTTGCCAAGTGTTCGAGGTCGGTTCGGGGATGGTACCCATCGACATCGATCTTGTGCCTCGGTCCGAGTGTATTTTTCTGATGCTCCAGAGTTTCAACGTTTCTATAAATCCTGGCGCCGTTTCTTGTTGACGTTTCTGGCACCGTTGATTTACCGTTTGTGATTCCCCTGGTTGGGCCAGGCCCAAATCAACGATGTTTGCCTGATCCGAACCATTTTCGAACCCGATCCGACCGCCCGTCGGATACCTGGACTGCCTGGGCCGTTTCGGTGAACCATGGCGTAGTTTTCGCCATCAACAAGAATGTGTCTGCAAACGGAAAAAAAGAAAACGGCCCTGCCGCTTCCCAAGAGATGTGGAATGACCCGTCGAAACTTGTTTGATCCACGAGCACCGGCCTCTCCAGAACTATTGGGAAGCAGCAGTCAAGACACTGTGCAAGACTGCTGGGCCTAGGGCGCTGTCAGCGCCACCAGAGCCACAGAATCCTCTCCCCCCCGGTAACGCCCGCTATCGCCTGGGAATAAAAAACGCTCTCAAAGGACCCCCAGAAGTGAAAAGATGACGACAACCATAACACGCAGCTCTGGCGTTATCCCTTCGAGTCGCCAGAGGTCTTGGGCGACGAGACGCGACTAGCCCATGGAATCCACATCAGTCAGAGTGAGCAGCGTTCGGGCCAGGGGTTCTGGGTGTGGGGAGGAGGAGGAGGAGGAGGAGGAGGAGGAGGAGGAGGAGGAGGAGCAGGAGGAGGAGGAGGAGGAGGAGGAGGAGGAGGGAGGAGGAGGAGGAGGAGGAGGAGGAGGAGGAGAGGAGGAGGAGGAGGAGGAGGAGGAGGACGGGGAGGAGGAGGGTCCTGCACTCCTCGGGGGAGGCACCGGCCCGTCGACACCTCTGAGGCACGCAGGTCCCAAACGACGGACGGCACGAGCGACGCGGAAGGCAGCCCTAACAGGCTTCGTTGCTCTTGCTGTTTTGGGGGAAACGTGGCCCCTGTTCTTCATCCGATTCTTCTTCTTCTTCTTATTATTATTGTTCTTCGTCTTATTATTATTATTAATCGGAGGTGAGGGGGTGAGATCGAAGTGGAACGGAGAGCCCCCCTACCGGGAAATCGATTTCGATTTCGTGGTTGTGCGTGCCGTGCGTGCGGGCGAGGCGAAGCTGCGTGGGCGGGCGACAGAAAGTCTCCTGTGGCTGAGGCGCGGCCAGACCAAATGATTCTCCACCGGGCGGCCGGTGGCCCGCGGTGTCCCGCCGGTGTCCCGCGAAAGTCCCGTGTGGCTGAGGCGCGGCCGGACCAAATGATTCCCTTCCGGGCGGCCGGTGGCCCGCGGTGTCCCGCCTGTGTCCCGCGAAAGTCCCGCCGGTGTCCCGCGGTGCCCTGCGGTGTCCCGCCGGTGTCCCGCGGTGTCCCGCGATGATGATGATGATGATGATGATGATGATGATGATGATGATGATGGTGATGGTGATGATGATGAGATGATGGTGATGATGATGATGATGATGATGATGATGGTGATGCTGATGATGATGATGCTGCTGATGATGATGATGACGTCGATGGTGATGATGATGGTGATGCTGCTGATGATGATGATGAGGACGATGATGATGATGATAATGATGATATGATGATGATGATGGTGTCCCGATGATGATGATGCTGCTGATGATGATGATGACGTCGATGATGATGCTGATGATGACGATGATGATGATGATGATGATGCTGATGGTGTCCCGATGATGAGGATGATGATGATCATGATGATTATGTTGATGATCATGATGATGACGATGATGGTGTCCCGATGGTGATGAGTATGATGATGTTGATGTTGATGATGATGATGATTATGATTGTGTCCCGATGATGACGATGTTGATGATGATGATGAGGTTGATGATGATTATGGCGTCCCGATGATGATGATGGTTATTCTGATGATGGTTATTATGATGTTGATGATGATGGCGTCCCGATGGTGATGATGATGATGATCCCCGCACGCTGCGCAAGTGAGCAGTCGTCTCAGGGCGAACGCGCGGCGCGCGCCCGCGGCGGCCCGTAAGGCGGGACAGGCCTACGCGGGCGGGCCGTGCGACGCTCTCAGGCGGCCTCGTTCAACGAGGGCACCCGGGCGGCCAAGGGAGGCCGCAGCAGCGCCGCAGGTCAGCCTTCGAAGAAGGAGGGAGGAGAGAGGGAGGGGGCCGAGAAGCTGCAGACGACTGCAATCAGCGGGCGCGATGGGGATAAGAAGAAGCATCCCCGCACGCTGCGCAAGTGAGCAGTCGTCTCAGGGCGAACGCGCGGCGCGCGCCCGCGGCGGCCCGTAAGGCGGGACAGGCCTACGCGGGCGGGCCGTGCGACGCTCTCAGGCGGCCTCGTTCAACGAGGGCACCCGGGCGGCCAAGGGAGGCCGCAGCAGCCACACCCAGGCTCAAAGCCCTTGCGAAGTGACAAGGTTTCGGCGGGCGGCCGCGAGCTGAATGGGCCACACAGCCGGGCCAACATTCAGAAAGGATGCGACGAGGAAGTCGCTGGAGTCGGCGAGGTAAGAAACACGGTCCCGAGCAGCTTCAGCCAATGATGGGAGGACTGCAGAGGCGGCAACATCGTAAAGATATCGCTCCGTACTGGAAGCTTGCCGCCAGCGATCACGCCAGAAGACGCGAGTAATGCCGTCCGAAATATCGGTTCTGAAGCGCAGCGCAGGGGACAGATCGAACCCCGATGGCGCTCTGGCGAGCGGGACGCCCAGCGCCGAAAGAAGATCGAGCCACCGAGTACGGAAGCCGCTTTGACCGAAGGTCAACAGGGGATCGGTGGGAGTCAAATCTCTGAAGACCAGCTCCATCATCCTGACCACTGCTCGGTCGGAGCACCGAGCGTGTTGACGCTCTCCGCCCGACCCCTGGGCCTCCGGAACAGAGATGCTCAGCAAAGCGTCGCCCGCGGACTCACGGCGGTCAATGGGCAGAGTGAGGTCGCTCCGGCGGGCGGTTGCCAACTCACCAGGCCTCACGGACATAGTGAACACGGCAAGCAGCAGGGTGGCCATATCAGGCCAGTCCCATGCGAGGCACAACGCTACCATGGCGCGCAGCAAAGCACGTGGCAGCGGTGGGATGGGACAGGGAGGCTTGGAAGGGATCCACCGTTTTGCCACATCCCACGCCTCGGTGAGGACGCCCCTCCACTGGGGCTGAAGAGCCTGCGCTCCCCGGATCGCATTCACAAGGACGAGGCGGGGGAGGCCAGCATCGTACAACCACACGCCGAAGGTCGCGAGCGCTCTCCCGAGCAAGATGCCGCTGCGGGCCCAAGTGGCAAGTGCCACACCTGTGTGCTCGACGCACCACACGTCAAACGCTTTAAGCGAACGAGTGCGCTGGTCGTCGCAAGAGGGGACGAGCCGACAGTGGCTGTCCACCTGCACCCCGAGGGCCTCGGAAGCCCCCTCGGGAAACGCAGGCGACAGAGAGGCAGGCCACTCCTGGCGCCCTGCCACGAAGGCTGGCGCGGGCGGCTCGCGACCAGACGAATTGGCCGGAGTGGTAGCTGCCGCTCCGGCGAGCGCCCGAACACGCCTGCGTTTGCGCTGTTCGGCGCGGGGGGCCTCGCTGACATCGCCGGTGCTCGGCGCGACTCCCGATTGGCGGTGCGTAGCGCTACCGGCCGTGGTGGGAGCACTCAGGGGCGCGCCGGCATCGGCTGCGGCGGCGCCTCCACCCGAAAAGCCCGAAGCGGAAACGCAACCTCTGATGCATTCGGCAGTGCGAGAGCGGGCGATGCGCAACGCCGCCTTCTGGCGCTCGAGCTCGGCCAAGGACGACTGCAAAAGCTCAACCGGACTTGGGCCCCCAGCCTCCGCGCCTCGACCGAATTCAACTTCGGTAAGGGCGGCGTCGCAAGCATCGACCGAGGCGCGGAACCGTGCCAAAGCGCGCCGTTCGTCCCGCACGCGCTTCGCAACCGTGGTCGTCGGGCCCACGACCCGGCCGGTGCGCAGTGCTAACCCGGTGAGCGGATCGGCACGGGAGTCGGACCAAGTGAAGGCGTCAGCGCGCTGGACGGCACGGGCGTCGGCGAGCCCCTCGGCACGCGAGTCGGCGATCTGGTCGACGCGGGAGTCAGCGAGCTGGTCGGTGCGAAAGTCGGTGAGCTGGGAGGGATGACAGTCAGTGAGCTGGTCGCCGCGGGACTCGGTGAGCTGGGCGTCGCAGGAGTCGGCACGCTTGTCGGCGCAGCAGGAGTCGGGAAGGCTGGGAACCGGCGACACCTCGCTGCGTGCTGCGCTGTGGCCCCACGGAAGCACGGCTCTGGGTTGTGCCGCCCCGGCGGTGGCCGCAATGGCAGCCCGCTCGCGGGTAGCACGCAGCATAACCGCTGCGCCCTGCGAGCGCCCGGCCAGCAGGGCAGGCGCAGAGCTGGCGCGCGGCGCGACGCTATGGGCGTCGGTGCGGCACCCTGGCAAGGGGGGCAAGGCGCTGGCTCGAAAGGACGGGAGCGCCGCGACCGCGGTATGGGCGGCCCTCAGGTCGGCCTCCAGGCGAGCTTGCGTGCGTCGCATGGCGGCAGTGGGCATCGCGGGGGTCTGCACTGCGCAACGTGGCGCAGCCCGCGACCCTGAATCGCACCAGCTAGCGACCGCGCTCGGCTCTGCGTTTGGATACGCACCATGGGCGTTCCGACGCTCCCCCGGCACGCCGCGGGGGCGAGCACCAAGGGAGGCGTCGAGAGCCGAATCCCGAGTGGTGACCCCGCGCGAGCGGTTCGTGTCGTCACGCCTTCCCGCCGCCAAGAGCCCTCCGCCTGAAGCACGGCGAGTAGCGCCGCCAGAGGCCGGGGCATCGGAGCCAACCACATCGCGCCCAGGCCCGAGGATGAAGGCTTTGGCGTCACAGAGAGCACGCCATTTCCTGCTGGCCTCGATCGACGTATCGCGGCCGGGATGGCAGGCCCAACCCAGCCGTCGAAACTGAGCGTTCACGCGATCAGTGGTCGCACCGCGCTCCAGGTGGAGCAGGCCGTGCGCAGCAGCAAGTTTGGCGGCACGAGCTTGGCGGTGGCGAGTCTGAATCGTGACGGGTGGACGACCCAGAAGACCCCCCAACGAAGCGGGAGCCGAGCCGGTTGCCTTCGACAGAAGCGAGACGGGGTGAGTGTCCCCCGCAGGCGTACCAGGTCGAGCAGCGGCGATTGCGTCGCACTTGGCGCGTGACCTCCGCTCGGGCGCACCCTCTCCTGGTCCCCCGCCGGCGGCACGAACTCCTCCCTGCGGGGCCGTAACAGCATCGCTGGAGAGGCGCATGCCTACCGGTGGGGACGGCGAAGGGCTTGGTACCCGAGGGGCGGCCGGCAGGCTGTCACGGGCGCGAGTGCATCGCGACGCGGAGAAGCTCACCGCTGCCGCGCTCGAGGGCACCTCGACGGAAAAGGGAGTCCCCCTGCGCGGCGCGGCGCTTTCATATGCGCCGCGGGCCTCGGCGGAGGCCGTCGCGTCTCCCCTGTCGACCTGGGCTGGCGCACGCACGTGGCGATCCGCGGGGGGCCCGAGCGGGCCCGCGCCCGCGGCGGGGCTGCGAGCCAGAACTTGCAGCACGAACCGGCCCCACAGACAAGTCGGGTAGGCGGATGCGGCGTCGGCGGCCGCTATCATGTCGAATCGCTCAAAGCGCCCCTCGTCGATGTCAAGCAACCAAGCAGGCTCGACACGCGAGGGGGGGCGAACAGGGCGATTGCGCGTGGGGTCGTCCGCTCGGTGGACGTCGGTCGGAACATAGAGCCCGCCCATGTAGAGCCCGCCCCCCAAAATGTACGGCAAGGAGGTGCTCAACACATGCGAAAGGCCAGGGCTGCTGCTCCGACCGTGGGCGGCCGCGCCTAGTGCCACTTGAGAATCCAAGAGAACAGGGATCCGTGAGTCAGGGTTGCGGATGCAACAGTACTTGCACAGACTCTTGAACACGGTGGTCTCCAGGATGTTGATGTGGCGGGGCATGCGAAATTCCCACTTATAAGCTAAGCGGAAACGCAGCGCCTCCGACAACTCACTGACCCAGCGCGGTGCGATGGGGAGCTCGAGGGAAGGAAGCCCGGCCTCGCGGTGCAGCTGGGTCAACTCGGGGCCTAAAGGTTCCCCGCGGCTCAGAACCATGAGCAGATGGCGGTCGTGGAGACGAGTATGCCAGCCGCCATGCTCGGAGCGCCGCCACAATTCTTGCGACAGGTGCGAACTGATGTCGCTGCGGACAACCCCGCCCCAGCCGAGGGAGGCATCCGTGCCGTACACTTCAGGGCAAGGCGTCGCCCGTAGGTCGGTCATCGCAACGAAAGCTAGGTACGTGCACGCTTGCAACTCGTCGCGAACCGAAGACGGAAGCTCATACTCAAGCCCGTCGTCGGGAAGAGTCGAGATGAAGGTGTAGATGTGAGTGAATATCGACAAGATGGGACGTCGATACAAAAACACCTGCACCCAACAGCCCACGAGCGAGCTCAACAACGCCCGGGTCGAGCGACCGAGGAACACCTGGATCAGAGTCAGGCGGCAAAGGGCCACAGTGCGAACCAGGGGAGCACACACTATGCCGATCCTGCCTTCCACCTCGGCGCCGACAACGACTTTGCGGGTCTCGCCCCTGGCTCTCTTCCCGGGGTGCTGAATGAGACCCACCCGGGGGTGGCCGCGATCGCACGCAGCAAAGACCTCCCTGTCGCGGCGTGTCGGGTCGTCGGGGCGCGGGGCGCTCCCGCGCCACGAGAGCTTCTGAAAGCCCGTGTGGTCGTCGATGTTTAACATCTCGACGTACGGCCCCCGAGGGAACGGCAAACGATGCACCGCCTGCTCGGTAGGCCGGAGCGCGCCGAAGCTGCGCAGCACGCCCTCGTGTGCGGAATTGGCGATTTCCACTGCCATGTTGTCACCCATGGCCAGCGCATTAAGGCAGGGAGAAACGTCCAACCCCTCAAGGTCCTCCCGCCACGCGTTGAAGCCTCTGAACCGCGAGCTGGGGAGCTTGACACGGAGGGCGTTGCGGCGAGCACGAGCGGGCGGGACCTTGAACGTGTAGTAGAACTCGCGCAGGTCGTCGCATGAGACCACCAGCCATTCCCCGGGCGCGAGCCCCAGGCGGCACAGAAGGAAACCCTGGCCAAGGCGTTGAGTGCTGGAGGACACGCTGTTGCAACGACTGTTTACTACCGTCGGGTTCAGGATGAGACGGTCATAAGCCTCGTCCTTCGGGACCCTGAACGCTCCACAAGCCTCGTCCCAGGCGAGGTTGTCGGAGGGAGTCAGATACAGGGCGCCACAAGAGTCCCACTTGCGCAGGAGCTCCCAGAGCTGCTCGCGGTCCATGTGCACACGAGCACCCGAAAAGCCCGAAGGCCACTCGTCCTCTGGTAGCCGCATGACGTCGGGGTCGTGAAAGGCGGAACGTACCAGGTCGGACAAGTACGGAGTGGGATCAAACGTAGGCGAGTAATCCCACTTGATGCGGGACGCCTGGACCCGAAGGTCGAAAGGCTCAGCCTGGGTGGAGTCCCAGCCTGCCGCGGCCGCCAACGAGCTAGCCAAGGGCGTCGCGCTGACGGGGAGTTGCCGCATGGGGGCGGGCACTTGGGAAGAGGATGTGAAAGAAGCCTCAAGAGCTGCGACATGGGTGGCCAGGCCATGGAGCGAGACTTCGGTAGAGTCGAACTTAGCGAAAGCTCGACCAAGGTCGCTCTTGCCGCCGCGGGCAAGGCGAACTGCGATCCGACACAGACGCTCGAGGCGACTGCGGATACCCTCCTGGCAGGGTGTGACCGTTGCCCGCACTTTGGCTTCGGCGGGAGCGAAGCTCGGATGGCCCAGGGTGAGCCAGTTGAGCGCAACAACAGCATGCTGCGACAACGTGCGGGCGGCGCGCCTCACACGCCAGCGCTCACGCGCGCGACCCGACAGGTGGCCAGGCGGCGGCGGTAAAGGCGGCGACGGAGGGCACGGCCATGGATCGCGGGGAACCGACTCCGACAGGTACGAGTCGTCCCAATCCGGCGCGCAGAGGGAAGTGCGGGTAAAAGCGGCAAGGGAGCATCGAGTCCTCATCCCGACCTGGGCAAGAGCAGCGGCCCAGTGGGTGACGTCGATGCTGGCGCCTGGGAACAGGCGCAGCAAGGCGGACAGATCGGCCACGAAGGGCGCAGATCTGCCAATGCCCGTGCTGGCACGGGCTGAAGCCCCAGGAGCGTGGGCCTCAGCACCGCGGTGAAACCGACCAGAATGGCATGGCGTGGTGCTGGCAGGTGCAGACGACCTCGGGTCTAAATCCCCTGCGGGCGAATCAACGCGAGAGGGTTCGGAACTGGCAGCGGCCCCTGAGGACAAGTCAAATCGAGGGGCCTGTGGAGCGGCTGTGACCCCTGAGGACAGGTCACCTCGAAGGGGCTTCCCACTGCCACCAGAACCGATAGAACCGAAGGACGGCGCGTCTGAGTCACCGACGGCATGGACTCCGGCAGCATGGTGAAACTGGCCAAACTGGCCACTCGGCCCTGAGGGGGAGCCGGGGGTAGAGCGAGAGTCGCGACAGCGGCGCGAGCTCCTCCCTGCGGGGCCGCAACAGCATCGCTGGAGGAGCGCGTGCCTACTCTCGCGGCCTCGCTCAGCCCAGGCACGCTTGGCAGCAGCAGCGTCGTCGCTTTCAGCGACTCGCCGCTGCGTGAGCCCTCGGCCAGGGCACGCAGGGCGCGCGCGTCCACCCCTGTGTCGGGATGCGCCGCCATGGAGGGCGGCATCGCCGGCGGCCTGGGAGCCGGCGGAAGCGGCGCGGCAAGGGCCCGCCGCCACCTGCACCAGCGAACTGCGGCTCCCTGGAGCACGGGCCCCAGAAGCGGCCTCTGAAGCACCGACGAGGGCGTCCGTAGACGAGGCAGTCGCACCAGCATGGGCTGGAGCGTGAGCTGTACAGCAGCTACCATCGGCGGCCCCACGACCCCGCCGTCCTCCACGCCGAGTGCGGACCCTACGAACACGTCGGAGCCTGAAGGCGGGGAGTGCGGGGTTGCTGTTGGTGGAGGCCGAGCGGCGACGGGGCCGCGCTATAGTGGCAGTGGCTGCGGCGACGCATTCATCCGAGGAGCCCGCGGCGAAAGCGACTCCTCGACCAGAGCGGAGCGCAGGGACCGCATCGCGGGGCGTCGTGTCCGCCGCGGGCGAGCCCGCTCCTGACATTCCACCGGCGGCACGAACCCCTCCCTGCGGGGCCGCAACAGCATCGCTGGAGGGGCGCATGCCTACCAGTGGGGACGGAGAGGGGCTCAGACCACGAGGGTCGGCCAGCAGGCGCTCGCGAGCGCGGGCAGGGATCGACGCGACGGGGCCCTGGATCCGATTGCACGAGAAGCGTCGGGGCCTCGCTGCAATGGCAGCGGCTGCGGCGACGCCTTCACCCGAGGAGCCCGCGGCGGGGCCGATGAGGCCTGGAGGTGATCCCGCTGCTTGAGTGCCCGCTGCGTTCCGAGTGCAAGCGCCCCGAGGCGTGGGGATCGCAGCTTCGGTCGAGGCACTGCGGACGGGCGTTTCTGGCGCGTCCACCACGCTACCGATGGCAGTGGGCGCCCTCGCTGTGGTGGGACTGCTCGCAAGCGAGACTGCGTGCACAGCAGGGGGTCCCCCGAACATCGCTGGGGGCCCGCCAGTGGCGCGTCTGGGAGCAGAATCCGCGTCCGAAGCGCTCGAAGCGACCCCCCGCCCACCGACCCCCATCGTGGCAGCAGGGGGGGCGTCGAGGATGACTCGCGAGCAACCGCTGCGCGGGCCGCCCAGGATGCACCAGCGGTGGCGCCTGGCTCCAGTGCAACCGCCACATCGTGGCGCGGCGGGCCCATCAGGGGCGTGGATGGACCCCCGCTTAGACCGAGCGTCTGCGAAATGTCGCTGGTGACACCGAGCCGTCGAGGCACCGCCTGGCGTAGCGACCAGGTGAATACTGCTGACAAGCGCCGGAGTCCCAACCAAGGCAGCGGTCGCGCAGACGTGCGTCGACGGCGGCGCCACGGCGGCGGACTCCAGGTTCGGTTGTGCAGTCAAAGAGGCCGGGCGAACATTGCTAGGGTGGAGAGACGGGTGCGTATGAACTCCCGCCTGTGGGTCGGCGAGGCCCGGCGGCGGCCCAACCCGCCCGACGTGGGAAGGCGAGCCACCACCGACAGGAGGCGACTCCGCACTCACGGCGGCTCCGCCAGCCGCGCGGTCACCGACGGCGGCCGAGGGGCGCCAAAACGGCAGTGGCGACGACCCGGTGCACGGCAGACGCTCGCCGCTAAGCCACGGACCCCCACCCGCTGCATCGGACGCGCGGGAGCCGACCAAAGGCGGCACCCGTGCGCCAGCTTCCAAGCCGGCGAAGCCTGGTGGCGGAGCCACGCTCTGAATGTCGGAGCCCGTGCGCGGGTCCCACGCGTGCATCGGCGGCAGAAAGGAAGTGCGCACCAGAGGGTGCGAAACGTGCTTCTCGATGAAAGTCCACTGCGAGTTGGCACCTCCTGACAGGTGAACCCCATATGTCGGAGCGATGGCGATCATGGAATTTGACGGGGGCACGCGAGCACCAGCCTCCACGTCAGCGAGAGTGGGGAACGGCCCCATCGCGAGCGGGGCGCCCTCCAGCCCAGCGAAGCCTGGCGGCGAGTCCGCCTGCAAGCTCATGGAAAGCGGTGGAGGATCCAGCCCTGGAGGCGGGCGGGGGCGTTGCACCGTACTCGCCAGCCCAGGCAAGTCGGGCGGCTCGCGCGCTGGAGCGTCCCAGCCAGGATAGGGCGGAATCGTCGTAGCGCCGCCGGCGCCCCACCCCGCGGGACAGGAAAAGCCTTCAGCGACCTCGAAGCCACAGGTGTCCGCACGAGGGCTGCTCCGCCAAGCATCAAGGTTGAGCCAGGGCGAGGCGGCGAGGGGAGGAGAAGGAGTAGCGAGGAGGTGGAGGTTAGAAGGGTCCACCAACTCCGGCTCCTCCACCCATAGCGCGGTTGTCTTCGCACCGTTGGCGCCTGTGCCCTCTGACGGGCGGCTCTGAGGGATGCTCTCATCGGCAGTGGCTTCGCTGGCGGCACGACTGGCAGGCAGAGACAGTGCGCCGTCTGGGGCCATCGGGAGGCGGGCGTAGGAGCTGTGCGCCGGAGCACCTCGTGAGACATTGGACTGATCAGGTGCCGCAGCACATGGCGTGCAAGCTCCACCTCTCCTTCCTCCGGTCCTCCCATGAGTCTCCAACTCCGCCACCCCAGAGGAAGAAGGGGAAGAATGGCGGGAGAAAGGAGGGGGAGGTGGAGGAAGGTTTTGCTGCAGAGGAGGCGGCGGGCCCGTCGGGGGGCACCAGCGCGGCGGGTCGGTACCGCGGAAAGCTGGGGGTGCAGCCGCGGACGCCATGGGCCAGGAGGCCGTTGGCGACAGGCGCCTGTAGGACAGGTGGCCTGAGGGGCGCGCGAGCGCCCCGCCTGCAGGCAAGCGGCGTGCAGGAAGGAGTGGCGCGAGCCAACCCGAACAGGGAGGCAACCCCGTGCCGTCACCGACTGGCTGCTCGGCGCAGTCGGGCTCGCCCCACACGAGAACGGATTGACGGGAAAGTGGGCCCCGTGCAATACCGCGCTCGAGGGGGGAGAGTGGACCACCGCCTTGGGCGGCGGCCCACGCGTGGTCCGAGAAGAAAGCCGCCGCCGCGTAGAAGTCGATGGACACCTGAGCAGCGGGGGCCGGCGCAGGCTCCCGGCGCCCCTGGTCGCGCGGGCGCGGGAGGGGCGGCGGGGGCCGAAGCGGGGCAAGCTCGGGCCGAGAAGCTGCAGACGACTGCAATCAGCGGGCGCGATGGGGATAAGAAGAAGCATGTTGATGATGATGTTGTTAATGATGATGATGGTGCCCCGATGATGACGACGATGATGATGGTGCTGATGATGATGTTGATGATGCTGATGATGATGATGATGTCGATGATGAGGATGAGATGGTGATGGTGTTCCGATGATGATGATGCTAACGATGGTGATCATGATGATGTCCCGATGATGATGCTGCTAATGATGATGATGATGATGATGATGATGATGGCGATGACTGTGTCCCGATGCTGCTGATGGTGATGATGATGATGACGTTGATGATGATTGTGATGATGATGATGATGGTGGTGTCCCGATGATGTTGATGGCCGTGATGATGATGATGTTGGTGTTGATGATGAGGACGGTGTCCCGATTATGATGATGTTGGTGATGATGATGTTGATGTTGTTGTTGCTGATGATGACGATGACGTTGATTGTGAGAGCGGTTGTGATATCGATAGTGAAATCGATAGTGAGGCCGAATGTGATATCGATTGTGAGATCGATTGTGAGATCGATTGTCAAATCAATTGTGAGATGGATCGAGTGAGATCGATTGTGAGATCAATCGAGGGAGATCGATCGAGCGATACCGATACTGAGATCGATAGTGAGATCGATAGTGAAACTGATCGAGTGAGACGTTGGTTCCTCGCCCCCCCGAACCTCCTTATCACCCGAAGGGTCGTCGTATAGGTAGTAGTACTATTAGTATTACTATTATTATTATTATTCCTGCTCCTCCTCCTGCTCCTCCTCTTCCTCGTCCTCGTCCTCGTCTCCTTCGTCCTCGGCTCCCTCGTCCTCGTCGTCGTCCTCGTCCTCCTCGTCCTCGTCCTCGTCGTCGTCGTCCTCCTCCTCCTCCTCCTCGTCCTCGTCTTCGTCGTCGTCCTCCTCCTCGTCCTCCTCCTCCTCCTCGTCCTCGTCCTCGTCGTCGTCCTCCTCCTCCTCTTCTTCCTCCTCCTCCTCCTCGGGTCAGGCCCTCCTCCTCGTGCCCCGCCTCGATCCCAGGAGCCCGACGCTCCTCCTCCCCCTCCCCCGTCCCCCCCCGGGCGACGGTCAAATACGCGCCTTGCGCGCCATGGCGCGGCGGCCCTACGCTTGTGGACGACGATCAATGGAGAGGAAGCATGTAGCCAAATACAGTCGGGGGCTTGACCTAAGGAACCCTAAATAAGGAACGAGGCCCCTTTTTTTCCATGAGTTAAACTTCGATTCCCTATCGAAAACATAAGGAAAACCTGAGGCAAGCTGCGAAACACTTAAGGAACGCGGAGTCCCTCCCCAACGAAAAGGGTTCCTTCTTCAGGGCCCCGACTGTAAGTTCCAGATGTCCAAAACATGTTTAAGACATGCCTTAAACATGTAAAAGACATGACTTTTAAACAGATTCGGACATGCTTCCAACACTTGGAGCACATCTTTAGTTCAATGATCGGATTGTTAGGGTGTCCATTGTCATGGCATCCTCAACCCTACGCCGCAGCAAGAGAATTGCAACGCGAGGTACGAGCCTCCTAGAATTCACTCGTGTATTTCAATGTGCTTGCTTTCATGCCATTTTTACTACGCGGGCCGCCAGCGCGGCACGCTACTTTGGAGACGAGGGCACTCACGCGCGACCTTGCGCAGGCAGCTTGCGGGCCAATGTCGGCGACGACGAGCCCGTTATTGCGTCGCTCATTTGGTCGTCCGCCAGG
>CAUYUJ010017817.1:27500-35000 GCA_963575745.1 Prorocentrum cordatum
GCTGGAGGACACACGCACGAAGGCAGAGAGGGACGCACGCCCAATCAGGGCCCGAAAGCCCGACCCAAGACGGCCCCGGGAGCGCCCGAGAGCGACCCAAAGAGGGGTTCCAAGAGAAGCGACTCACTCAGGCTTCCGACGGAGGGGCCGAAGCTAGTATTCTCCCCCTGTTCCATCGCTGACCTCCAAGATGGCCTCAAGAGGGCCCCCACGAACAGCCCCAAGAAGGCTCAAGTAAGAGGGCTCGGCGTCGTCTTCGTCTTCGTTTTCGTCGTCGTCGTCGTAGTCGTCACCGTCGCCGTCGCCGTCGTCGTCGCCGCCGCCGTCGTCGTCGTCGTCATCGTCGTCGTCCCCGTCGCCATCTTCGTCATTGTCGCCGTCGGTTTCGAGGTCGCCGCCGCCGCCGCCGTCGCCGTCGCCGTCGCCGCAGCCGTCGCCGCCGTGATCGTCGTCGTCGTCGTCGTCGTCGCCGTCGTCGTCGTCGTCGTCGTCGTCCTCGTCGTCGTCGTCCCATCCCATCGGGGGGGGTCTGTGTAACCCTGGGACCCATCCCATCCGGGCGGGGCTTTGAACCCACGACCCAAAATCATGTATGGTGATTTCTGGGCCCGCACGGGCTGCTTCCGATCTTCGATTTGACGGCTGCCCCACGTTATCGCTCCACCGTTTGCTCCTACAGTTACCTAATCAAGGCAGATCGTCTGGGCATCGTTTCTGAATGGGTTGAGTGGGGTACGCGAAGTGTTACGAATAAAGACAAAACACAACACCAGGGGAGAGGACATTATTGCTCGCACTGGGCGGGGAGCTGCAGAGGGGGGTGCGGAGAGGGGTGGTCGTAGTCGCAAGCAGGCATGACACGGGCCCATCCCTCACCATGGCGCAGAGCTCGTCTCTATTCGCAATCGGATGTCGAACACGGCATAGCCAGGCGTAGAAGAGCACGGCAGAGCGTAGTATGTCATAGCATGGCGTGGCGTTGCGCAGGGACGAAACGCATCATAAACCATTGCAACGCAAACAATGTAATCGCACAGAGACACTGAACAGAAGATGGTATAGCATGGCGTCGAAAATCAAATGCGTCGCATGGCATTGCATGGCGTGGCACTGCGTAGTCAAGCATTGCATGACCGAGCATTGCAGCTGAAGGCATAGCATCGCACAGAGGAACACCACATAGCATTGCATCGCACGCCGCGGCACGGCACAGGAAATAACGACGCCAACGCTGCAACGGGAGCGCGATTCGGAACGAGCGGAAACGCGGAAAAGAAACCAGCGCGGCAGCGGAAACACGATTCGGAACAAATGGAAGCGCGGAAACGAGGCCAACGCTGCAGCGGGAGCACGATTCGGAACGAGCGGAAACCCGAAAATGAGGCCCGCACTTCACCGGGAACAACATTGAGACAACAAAAACAACAACAACAACAACAACAACAACAACAACAACAACAACAACAACAACAACAACAACAACAGCAGCAGCAGCAGCAGCAGCAGCAGCAGCAGCAGCAACAACAACAACAACAACAAGGAAAAGGCGTGCGTGAGAGCCCCGTGCGCTCTAGCCGTCCGGACCCGCCCTCGCCTTATTGCGAAGGCTGCACTCAGAGCCCCGTGGACGCATTCTGGCCCCCCCCCAGCAACAGCAACAGCAACAGCAACCATCACCCCCCCCAAAAAAAAACTGGAACTCCATTGGACTCCCTTACGGACCGCCGAAGGCCACAGCGGCTGCGCCAATTTCGGCACACCCTTCACGAGGATCGTGGCCCCCACTCGGGTACCTCCGCCGAAAACTCAAGCGGCTGCGCCCATTTCGACACACCCCTCACGTGGATCGTGGCCCGCCATCGGGGAGCTCCGCCGAAGGCCCCAGCGGCTGCGCCCATTTCGGTACACTCCTCACGTGGATCGTGGCCCCCCCTCGGAGAGCTCCGCCGAAGGCCCCAGCAGCTGCGCCCATTTCGGCACCCCCCTCACGCGGATCGTGGCCCCCAATCGGGGAGCTCCGCCGAAGGCCCCAGCGGCTGCGTCAATTTCCGCACACCACTCACGAGGATCGTGCCCCCCCTCGGGGAGCTCCGCCGAAGGCCCCAGCGGCCGCGCCAATTTCGGAATTCCAATGGGGGCCTGTAGAATTCCGATGGAGGCCTATAGAATTCAGATAGAGGCCTATAGAATTCCTATGGAGGCGTATAGAATTCCGATGGAGGCCTATATAGAAGCCTGATGGAGGGCTATGGAATTCCGATAGAGGTCTATAGAATTCCTATGGAGGCCTATAGAATTCCCATGGGGGCCTGTAGACTTCCTATGGAGGCCTATAGAATTCCGATGGGTGCCTATACAGTTCCGATGGAGGCCAATAGAATTCCGATGGAGGCCTATACAGAATTCGTATGGAGGGCCTATAGAATCCCGATGGAGGCCCAGATAGAATTCCCATGGCGGCCTATAGAGTTCCTATGGGGGCCTATAGAATTCCGATGGACGCCTACAGAATGCGTATGGGTGCCTATAGAATTCCTATGGAGGCCTATAGAACTCCTTTGGAGGCCTGTGGAATTCGTATGGAGGCAAATAAAATTATTGTGGGGACCTTTTTATAACATTCCGATGGCTGCCTCTGGAATTCCTATGGAGGCCTATAGAATTCCGATGGAGACTTATCGAATTCCTATGGAGGCCTATAGAAGTCCCATAGGGCGGTATAGAATTCCTACGGAGGCACATAGAATTCCGATGGAGGCCTATAGAAGTCCTATGGAGGTGGATAAACTTCCTATGTGAACGTATATAGAATTCCTCTGGAGACTTATAGAATTCCCATGGAGGCCCATCGAATTTCGATGGAGGCCTATAGAATTCCCATGGGGGGCCTGTAGAATTCCGATGGAGGCCCATGGAATTCCGATGGGGGCCTATAGAATTCCTAGGGACGTATATAGAATTCCTATGGAAGCCTTAGGGAATCTTTGGCGCCCCCAGGAGACTCCCAGAGAGGGTTGCTCGGTTGCTCGGTTGCTGGGGGGGGGAGGCGGCCGGGGTTCCCACGCACGCTTTTCCCAACAACAACAACAACAGCAACAGCAACAGCAACAGCAACAGCAACAACAACATCAACAACAACAGCAACAGCAACAGCAACAGCAACAGCAACAGCAACAGCAACAGCAACATCAACAACAACAACAACAACAACAACAACAATCATTTAAGACTGGGGACACTCCGTTCTCACCAGTGCCAGGGTTTTCATAGGAGGCGGGCAATACCCCACTTTGTGGGGGGGCCGGTTCAAGCTCTACCAAATTTCCAAACGACTCTTCGCCACCACCCACACCCAGCTTCCCGCCCTATGACGTTCGGACACTTCACTTCGTGGCATGCGGACGACCGTGGCTACTATTCAGGGCCCCGCGGCCGACGACGACGGCGTGCGCGCGCGAAGAAAAAACGAATGTGTCCCGCATGGTATTATTTGACAGGGATGATGGCCCTGGCAGGTGCGCAACCGTTGTCGCAGAAGTTCGAAAAAGTTGCTCGCAAAAGCCCGTTTGACAGAAATGTTTAAAAAAGTGTTGGGTTTCCTACGAATCCGCAAGAGCGCGCGGGATGAGATTTTGACATTTTTTTGTTGAAAAACCATTGGTTTTTTGATGTTTTTATGTTAAAATCGCTCCGAACACTAAGCTTTTGGAAGGATTTCGTCTTGCGCGCGCGAATGTCCACTTTACCTTATTTTTTGCAAGGGATTCTTGCAATTTGATAATATTAGAACAAGAAATGTCACTTTATAGTGTTTTTTGCAAGGGAAAGCGGATTACAACAAAACAACCGGATCCTGTACACACCCTCTTTTCTGAGGCTTCCTCACGAAAATGATGAAAATGTAGCTGCGGCCTAGGCGGCGCAGGGGGGGCGCGCACCAGGGGGCCCAACAATAATTATTCTTTAGAATAAATAATGTTCAACAACAACAACAACAACAACAACAACAACAACAACAACAACAACATCAACAATAACAGTAACAACCATAACATCAACAACCACAACAACAACCACAACAACAACAACAACAACAATCCATTTTACCCGAACGCGTGGTGTTCTCCCCATGCCAGGTTTTTTCAATACGACACCAGCAAATACCCCCACTTCGTGGGGGGGCATTACAAGCTCTACCAAATATCCACACGACTCTTCGCGACCACCCAAACCCAGCTTCCCGCCCTATGACGTTGGGACACTTCACTTCGTGGCGTGCGGACGACCGTGGCTACTACACTGGCGTGGGGTACACACCCACAGAACTTGGTCACTTATTCAGGGCGCGCATGTGCCCAGCATGGTGCAATTGTGCCATACAATACATAATACAGAGAGACAGAGAGAGAGACAGAGAGCAGACAGAGAGAGAGACAGAGAGAGCGGAGTTGGTCACATTTTTGGGTCAAGTTCCTGGGATGATGGGAATACACAACTCTGTTACATTTGATAGTGTGCACGACACACATGAGATGATACGTACTCGCAAGATAGTTGGCGGCCGAGGGCGCAACCTATGGCGCAACCGCAAGGAATTATGGCCCATGGCGGGCGCGCGAACCCCGTTGCAAGAGCGTGCGAAAGTAGCTCGCGCGAGCTCATGTAACATAAATGTTGGGAAACCATTGTTTTTTTTTTTTAGGATTCGGACAGCGCGCGCGGGTGGAAATTTTGAAAAGTCGTGCAGGTGTTTTTCGAGGACCTACGGTGCGATTCGTGTGATTTTATGATGCGCGGTGCTAAAATTCTTAAGAACCCAATGGTTTTTGGAGATTTCGGCGTGCGCGCGCAAAAAAACGAATGTGTCCCGCATGGTATTATTTGACAGGGATGATGGCCCTGGCAGGTGCGCAACCGTTGTCGCAGAAGTTCGAAAAAGTTGCTCGCAAAAGCCCGTTTGACAGAAATGTTTAAAAAGTGTTGGTTTTCCTACGAATCCGCAAGAGCGCGCGGGATGAGATTTTGACATTCTTTTGTTGAAAAACCATTGGTTTTTTTTTGTGTTTTTATGTTAAAATCGCTCCGAACACTAAGCTTTTGGAAGGATTTCGTCTTGCACGCGCGAATGTCCACTTTACCTTATTTTTTGCAAGGGATTCTTGAAATTTGATTACATTTGAACAAGAAATTTCATTTTATAGTGTATTTTGCAAGGGAAAGCGGGGGGGAACAAAACAACCGGATCTTGATCACATCGAATTACCTGAGGCTTCCTCACGAAAATGATGAAAATGTAGCTGCGGCCTAGGCGCGGCGGGGGGGGCGTGCACCAGGGGGCCCAACAATAATTATTCTTTAGAATTAATAATGTTCAACAACAACAACAACAACAGCTGCAACGCAACAACAACAACGACATCAACGATAATCAAACTCCCGGGCATCTTGTGCAAAAAAGAAAATCATATGCATATCGGGTTATTGTGGAAAAAAGAGAAAGAAGAGGAGGACGAGGAGGAGAGGGGGAGGAAGAGGAGGAGGACGACGAAGGCGACGACGCCGACGAGGACGACGAGAAGGACGAGGAGGAGGAGGAGGAGGAGGAGGAGGAGGAGGAGTCATGGAGTCATCAATCCAGGAAATGGACGGCGCGCACCGCAATGGCCGGCAACTGGCACCCCCGGCCTCCCCCCTACGGGAGGAACTGGGCCCGACGGCGCGCGCACCGACGAACAGGGGATAGGCAGCTACCTCGTCGACCAGCGACATGCCTCCAGCCGAGAGGGCGTGGTGCGTAGGGGGACGGTCGTCTCACCTCGTCGCTGCGAAGTACTTCCCGATAGTCAACCCCTGCCCAATCAGCTGACATGCGCAAGCGGGTCTGTTTCCCAGGGCGAACGGGCAAACAGCCACCCAAGGACTCACGGGCCACGTGGCCCCGCCTCTCAACCAACTGCGCAATCCCTCGGGGATTTTCTGACCCGGGTCAATCCAGACCCGGGTCAGCGGGAAACAAAAAAACTGCAACGCAGGGAAGGAAAAAAACACGGCAGGGCTTCGCAAACCCGGGTCAGCCAATAGGCGCGGCCGCCCCGCGGCCACGAGCGGCTCGCTAACCCGGGTCAGCCAGAGAGAGTCTTCAGGGCCCTGCAGGATCCAGTGCCCTGGCTGACCCCCGTCTGCATTGACCCCCGTCTCGTAGGCTCCGACCCCGCGCCTGGCACCCATTTCCGGGTCACGGAGCGCGGCGAACGCCGCTGCCACGGGCAAAATGCCACGCGGCTGATTCCACAAGGCGCGAGCCAGCTTAGCTGCCTCCAGCCGCCGCGCCCAATCGACTCTGACGGTGCGCCCCGAGGAATGCGCGGCGATGATGCCACGAGGGCTGGCGCCAGGCTTAAGTCGGGCCTGTCCCCCTACAAGGGGATTTTTGGCGGAAAATTAAACATACCCCTGACAAAAAAAAAAAAAAAAAAAAAAAAAAAAAAAAAAAAAAATGACCAAAACATGCTCAAACACTCGTCCCCCGATTATGTTTTAAACTATGTTTGGATATTCCCCCTGTAGAGGGACAGGCCCGACTTAATGCCAGGCCCCCACCCTCGGGGCGGAGGGGGAGGAAGGGGAGGAGCAAGGAAGCCATGGAGAACGGAGAAGCGAAGCCCACGCGAGAGGACTGCCTCGCAAAGAGCACTGCCTCATCGCAGAACGGGCCGCCCTCCGCCCCCACACGGGGAGACCACCCTCCTCGCGTGCAGGGGTGGCCGCTCGCCCATCGGCGAGGAGCTCACGCAACACGGTCGAGGTACAAGTCAGCGCCCCCCGAAGCGGCGCTGGCCTTTGGGCGCCGCCCACGGCACGCGGGCCTGATGCTCCAGAAGCAGGCGGCGGGAGGGGCGAGAAGCAAGGCCTACGACGCTCCAGCAGTGCTGGCAGTGCCGCTGCGGCGGCGGCGAGACCTCAGCGAGACAGCCCGCCGCGGACGCCTGCGGAGAGCATGAAGAGAACGACCGTGGCCTGCCGTGGCGTGTGCTCCAACCCCTGCGTCCCCCTCTCTCCTCCACCACTCTCCTTCGTCATCCCTCTTCCTCATGCTTCTTCTCCCCTCCTCCGCTCAACTCCCTCCCTCCATCACACACTCCCTCGCCCTTACCCTGACCGCTCTATCCTCCCGATTCCCTCCCTATTCCCTCCCTCCCCCCTCCTCCTCGGCCGCCTTTTCTGCTAACCTTCATACTCCCACTCCTCCCCCTCCTCCTCCTCCTCCTCCTCCTCCTCGTCCTCCTCCTCCTCCCTTCCTGTCTCTTTCTCCTCCAAATCGTTCTACGCGACATCATTGGAAGCCTCCCAAATGGGGTCCGGGCAAGAGGGGTCGGAGGATCGCACCACATCATCGATGCATCGGCGATTTCAGATCGAGCCGGATCGCCGATGCATCGGCGCTGCGGCGCGATCCTCCCACGCTGCCTGTTTCGACCCAATTTGGAAGGCCTGGAACCG
>CAUYUJ010017817.1:40000-42500 GCA_963575745.1 Prorocentrum cordatum
CCCCAGTGCCACCGTCCACATGCGTCCCCCCACTCAGTACAGCGTTTCGTGGCCCCATAGGGAGCTCCACCGAAGGCCCCAGTGCCACCGTCCACATGCGTCCCCCCCACTCAGTACAGCGTTTCGTGGCCCCATAGGGAGCTCCACCGAAGGCCCCAGTGCCACCGTCCACATGCGTCCCCCCCACTCAGTACAGCGCTTCGTGGCCCCATAGGGAGCCCCACCGAAGCCTCCAGTGGGACCGTCCACATGCGCCCCCCCCACTCAGTACAGCGTTTCGTGGCCCCATGGGGAGCCCCACCGAAGGTCTCAGTGCTACCGTCCACATGCGTCCCCCCCACTCCGTGCAGTTTTTCGTGGCCACATAGGGAGCTCCACGGAAGCCCCCAGTGGGACCGTCCGAGTGCGTCCTGAAACACCCAATGTGGGATTTTCACCCACCCATTACAGCGTTTCGTAGCCCCACAGGGAGCTCCACCGAAGGCCCCCGTGCCACCGTCCGCATGCGTCCCGCACACCCAATGTGGCATTTATACTCACCCAGTGCAGCCTTTCGTGGCCCCACAGGGAACTCCACCGAAGGCCCCCGTGCCACCGTCCGCATGCGTCCCGAAAACCCAACGTGGCATTTTTACCCACCCAATACAACGTTTCGTGGCCCCTGAGTGAGCTCCACCGAAGCCCCCAGTGGGACCGTCCGCATGCGTCCCGGAAGCCCAATTTGGCATTTTCACCCATCCAGCACAACGTTTCGTGGCCCTGGTTCCACCGAAGCCTCCAGTGGGACCGTCCGCATGCGCCCCGGAAGCCCAATTTGGCATTTTCACTTACCCAGTACAGCGTTTCGTGGCCCCTGAGTGAGCTCCACCGAAGCCCCCAGTGGGACCGTCCGCATGCGTCCCGGAAACCTTACTTGACACACCACTCACCCAGAACAGCGTTCCCCCCTACCCAGTGCGGCGCTTCGTGGCCCCATAGGGATTTTCACCGAAGAAGATTTTCACAATTGCGGTACCCACAACTGCCTATGATTTGGTCCTTCGCCAGGATAATTTTGAGTCGGCGATAACCCAGGTTATCCCGGAGGGGGGGGGAGGAGGAGGGGGCCAGCCGATAACCTAACTCTCGCGCTGTGGGCAGCCCTGCATATGCCCGCGCCCCCCCCCCGCGGACCTGCACAACTGGCAAGATTAGCCTGGGGGGGGGAGGGGGGGGGGGACAAGCCTGATAACAAGGGACTGGACTCTATACACCGACGTTTTCTACGGCCCCGCACTGAAATTCGCACAAGAAAGCGGATCCTGGTGTATACGGGATCGTGGCGTATACATTGTTCGTTTTTTCCACGGGAAAACGGGGAAAATAGTATACACCACACCACTCCGACGTCGTCCCCGACCCTCGAAAAGTTCTGGGACTGAAAAACAGCCCGCCACTGGTAATGTATATGTTCCAGCTTCCGAGATACCCCGGGTTATCGCTCGGCCCTAAAAAAACAGTCTCCTGCCCCGAGGAAGGCCCGAGCGACTGCTCCAAGGGACCTCGAAGCTGCCCGAGGCCGTCCCGGACAAGACCCGGGGCCTCGGGCTGCCGGCTGCCTCACCTCGTCGTTCCACACTGCACGGTGGCGCTCACAGCCCTGGTGAGGGCAGCTCGCCAGGGAGTCGTTTCGGAAGGGACCCTGGGACACACAAATAGATACACACAAGCATGACAGGATGCCCCATATATCTTCCCATATGTTCTGGGTCTTGGTCTGCCCCCCACCTCCCATAGCTTCCAACGTTTTCTAGGGAATCGACGATTCGCTGAGCCCGTGTGCTTGTTCCCCTCCTGAGCTCTGCTGGATGGGCCGGCGGGGATGCTCGCAGCGTCGAGAGAAGTCCCTCGGGAGCCACTGCCCCGAGAATCGGCGTCGGCAGAGGAGCGGGCCACGGCTGGCTCCGGAGCCGAGTCTGCAGCTCCCGGATACCTGCATACGACCACCCCGGGGCTCCTCCTCCTCCTCCTCCTCCTCCTCCTCCTCCTCCTCCTCCTCCTCCTCCTCCTCCTCCTCCTCCTCCCTCCTCCTCCTCCTCCCTCCTCCTCCTCCTCCTCCTCCTCCTCCTCCCCCCCCCCTCCTCCTCCTCCTCCCCAACCCCAGGGCTGTGTTTTTCGTTCTCGTTTTGTTTTCGTTGTCCCTCGCTTTTGTCTCCGATCCGCCTCTGCTGCAAAACCGAAGCCGGAGCGAAAGCGGCCCACGAAGTCACCAAAACACCGTCGAGGTCCAGCCCTGGACCACCCCTCGGGTGATGAGCTTGGGGGGGGAAAGAACCAACTGATGGCAATCTTGGTGGTTGTGAGGAGGACGATGCTAGTGATGCGCCCTCGGGTTGGCGACGACGGTTCGTCTTTGCCGATCTCACAATCGATCTCGTAACCGATCTCACGATCGATCTCACAAGAGGTCGCACTAGCGATCTCCCAATCGATCTTACCATCGACATGACAATCGAATTCA
>CAUYUJ010017817.1:47500-77500 GCA_963575745.1 Prorocentrum cordatum
CCGCCGAGGGCGTCGACGATCCCGAGGAGCGTGACCCGAGCGGTCTTCGGCGAGTGCAGCTCCGTGGAGCTTCCTGTGCCGCGCGCCTCGCTGTTGTGCGAGCTGCGCGCAAGCGCGGGTGGAATCCACGAACTTCACGACCACCCTGCGGTGACCTGTCCCGTGCCATCCCAAGCTTCGAGGCGACCCCCCCCCCAGCAGCACCGGCCCAGACCGCGCCAAGAGGAAGGATGCGGAAGTTGGGGGTCCCAAAACCGTGGGGTGACAGAGCTGGCGGTGACCTCGCAGCCCCCAAAGACCTCACCCAGGGTCCGTCACCACACGGTTTTGGGACCCTGGAGGCCCCAGTCGCCCGAGACGTCCTCGGAGAACGACCTAAGTCCCAAAACCGTGCGGTGACCCCGAATCACCCCCGGCTCACCACACGGTGTGGTCACCACCCCGTTTGGCGGGGCCCCCGAGGAAGGAGGGATAGAGGGGGGGGGCCAGGGAGGCCCGGGGCCAGGTGCTCGGCAGGGTGTGGCGGTAGCGATCCCGACAGTTCCAACGCGGCAACGCAGAGATGGTGCTAAATGCCACAGGCCAGCGAGGCCCCATTACCGCGTCATTACGACAGCTTCCACCACCACGCCTACCACCACCACGGCAACATCCAACACGACCGCCATGACCATGACAGCGACCACGGCGGCAGCGTCGAGCAGGGCCACATTGGCCACGACGTCCACGACGGCCGGCGGCATGGCCACTCCCCTCCACGACGACCACGGCCATCTCCATGACCCCCCGACGACCCGACTGCAGACCCCCGTCTGTCCCCCCTCCCAATCCTTGCCACTGCTGGCCGCCCCTGCTTGCGATACGCTCCCCCGCACAAAAACAACCCCACCCCACTCCACACCCCCTACCCCCCGCCTCCTCCTCCTTCTCCTCTTCCCACTCCTCGTCCTCCTCCTCCTCCTCCTCCTCCTCCTCCTCCTCATCCTCATCTTATTATTATCATTATTATTAGCATTCGTCTTATCATTATTTTGTTATTGGTATTACTACTAGCCGTACTCTTATTCGTAGTCTTATTATCATTGTTCTTAATATTCTTAATACACGTATAATTCTTCCTTCACATCATTCGGACTCTTATGATTAGTCACCGTATTCGTATTAGCATGTGTTGTCGCCTCGTCTTAATATTAGTATGATGCTTACTCGCTTTATTATTACTAGTCCTGGTATTAATCCGATTCTTACACTTTGCTATTAGTATATTTTTCCCCGTAACTGTATTATTAATATTAGTAATATGCGTGTTCGCATGTGTCTTCGTATGAGCTTACTGTGTTTAGCATGATGGTTATTATATTTGCTCGGATTAGCAACCGTCACTCTTATGTAATGTTAGTACTCGCTATAGTAGCATGACTACAACTATGATTAGTACTAGTAGTGTTGTTCCTGTTAATAGTATCATTCGTTTTATGTGGATTGCTCTTACTAGTATGATGAGTATTGTTATGATTCTCTCTCCTCCTCCTCTTCCTCCTCTTCCTCCTCTTGTTCCTCCTCCTGCTTTTCCTCATCCTCCTCCTCGTCCTCCTCCTTCTCCTCCTTCCTCCGCGAGCTGGGGCATTCGCAGGTGACTGCGGCCACGGCGTAATTCTTCTCAGCATTTTGCGTCAGTAATTTCATCGTTGTTAAGAAGCACTTCCTGGCCAGGATTGCCACCGTACTAGGTGTCAAGGAGGCGGGGTCGTGGAAGTGTTTTGCGCGGGACCCAAGACCATAACCCCTTTGCCTGGGGATCCCCCTGTGCGACGGGACTGGGGACCCACTCGGGCCCCCCGTGGTTTTCAGGGAGGGGGCTGGGGAGAAGGGAAGGGAGGAGAGGATGGAGGGGAGGGGAGGGTTGCGGAGGGACGGACGAGGAAGAGGAACGAGAGAGGGAGGCGGGAGATGGCGATGATGACGACGACGACGACGCTTCTGCTGCCGAAAAATGAAACGAGGAAACGAGAACGGGTACTGTTTCCGGCTCCCGCAGACGACGTAGTTCCAGACAAACGGGCGCGCAATTACGTTCGTGATGATGGACAGAAATCATGACATTGCTGCTGTTCCTTCTCCTCAGAGAGGATCTGACACGGCAGGATGGTGGGGACGTTTAGCAGCTGGGCGCAACATTGTATAGTGGATGCGGCTGTGCTTCCCCTGAACCAACCATGCAACGCATCTCCCCGTCAAGGCGTTTCTTTTCGTCGCTCAACTGATAGCTTGCCCACGTCCTTCACGGGACTGCGAACAACTCCAAGGATAGCGGCTTTGCAGGCCCGAGCTCAGGCACGACAAGCGTCGGCAGAGGAATACATCCAGAATGCATCAACCGATGCGGCAACACACCCTTTCGTCCCAAGTCCTTTCCTCGTAGTTCCATACAAGTGCTCATTTCCACTGTAGGTGCCCCGTTTGCATGACGAGCGGCCAGTCAGTTAAGGACGCCCGTTGTAAAGGGCCCCCCCCGCACTCGAAAGAAGCGCGCTGCGGGATATAATTCGCGGACTCCTGTTCCGAGGAAGTCCCACGCGAGAGCAACTCAACAAGGCCCGAGGAAACTCTCATTTTCAGAAGAGCATGCTTTCCATCCCTCTTCACGCTGCAAAATATCAAAGATGTCAACGCCGCGGACGCGCGCGGAAACGGCGGCCGTCTATCCGCGCTAGCCGTTGCACAACATGGAATTCCGGAACGTAGATGTCGACGAAGGCTCACGCGAGGGCAGATGGTGGAGTTTATATTCAAACGCGCGCGAGGCCAAGGGGTGACCCCAACACGGTGGGACGTTCGCCAAGGAATTCGCCCGAGAGGCTGCGGACCCTGGAAGCTTTCTTACATGATGCGGGCGGCGACGGTGTCCATGGCCGACCCACGAGTGGGTCCCCCTCGGCTTCGGGACCCTGGATTCCGCATCGAAGATATCCCTGTCTGATGCCACCACCATCTTGGAAAAAGGACTCGACTTCAACTCGCGCAGTCAGGACACATCAGAAGCCGAGCATGCGCGGCGCCTCGGCGAGAGCCCCTTTTTGAAGACGGGCCGCTCTCAATGTGTTCTTTGTTGTGCAAGACGACGGTGTTCGGCTCCAGCTTAGCGCGAGCCCAATTATGAAAACCGCGCGCCAACGAGATCTGAATTTATCCATTCTCAATTCCTTGAAGCTCCTGCGGAGGCGAGAACGATGAAGATGAGATGTGGATGCTGTTGCTGCTGGTGGCGACGGCGAACCTAGGAGGGCTTGGGGACGGATTGTAGCGTGTGGGAGCTTCTGGGAGCGTCGTGTAGCGTGTGGGAGCGCCGGGGGCAGCCTGGTGAGCGCTTGGGCCCTAGTCTGTCATCGGCGAGGGGGCGCCCGAAACGCATCGATTTTTGGTGGACTTGCCATAGATGTCTGACGTGTGTTATTGTTGTGCCCAGGTGTTGTTCTGTTGTGCCCAGGGGTTTATTCGGGGCCACAGTATGGGTCGATGTCTAGGATCAGCAGATGTGAATACTATTTCTTGCATAGGATGGTGAAGGATGGGTCGGATGGATATGTCCACACTTGCGTTTGTTGCAACTGCGGGTTGGGTCAGACGGATGTGCACCAGCAGCTGCTTTTACATTAGGATGACAAAGGATAGGTCGAATGGGTGTACGCCGTATGGTGGGCGCGCGCCGAACAACATTTGTTACGTAGGATTGTGAGGGCTGGATGTATGGATGTGAGCAAACTTATGCTATGTTGCATTGGGTGGTGAAGGTTGGGTTGGATGGATCTGCACCGAAAAATATTATATGCGTCTGATGGTGAGGATTGGGTCGTATGGACGCGCGCCAAGTGCTAAGGCGAGCGTCACGTTTGTTTAGAAGGAACCTGCCTCCACCCTTGAAACAGTTGCACATGTTTAACGCGAATTTGCGCGGCGCTATAACGAGAGCCAGATTTTGAAAACGAGCCAGCCTCCATCTTTGAAGCTGCCGCACATCTTAACACGAATTTGCACGGCGTTGAAGCGAGAGCTACATTCTGAAAACGACCCGGGCTCCATCCTTAAAACTGTTGCGATTGTCAAATTTCAAGATCATAAATTGCGAGAAAAGCCAAGCGAAACGCCTGGCCCTGCCTACGGGTACGTCCGGTGATGCGGCAAGGTAAAGTTGAAGAGTTATCTATAAGGAAAAAACGGAAGGAGAAAGGGAGGGAGGAGGAGGAGCACTGATGATGGCACCATTGGGCGGCCAGTACTGGCTCCGCGCGTTGCGGGAGGCCGCAGCGGCGTCTACGCTTTGACGGTGATGTTGCCGCCGCGGTACCTCGGCGGCAACGGGGAGGGTCTCCTCCTCCTCCTCCTCCTCCCCTTGCAAATTCTACTGCCTACCCCCCATCTTCATCCTCCTCCCCCTCCTCCTCCTCCGACTCTTCCTCCTCTTCCCCTTCCTCCTTCTCTTCCTCTTCTTCCTCCTTTTCTTCCTCATCCTCTGCCTCCTCGTCTTCATCCTCCTCCTCCACCTTTTCCTCCTCCTCCCCATCCCCATCCCCCTTCCCCTCCTCCTCCTCCCACCTTTTGCCTCCTCCTCCTCCATCCTCCCTTTTCCGTCCACCTCCCTCCTCCCTCTTACCCTCATCTCTCCTACCTTGTCCCCCCCTTCCAGATCTTTCTTGCAGTTCCCCTCATCCTCCTTCACTGCTCCCTCCAGCCTGGTCCATCTTCGCTCCTCCCTCGTCTTTAACCCTCCATTGGATCCTGGTCCTGCTCCTCCTGCTCATCCTGCTCCTCCTGCTCCTCGTGCTCCACCTGCTCTTCCTGCTCCTCCTGCTCCCCATCCTCCTTCTCCTCCTCCACCTCCTCCACCTCTTCCTCCTCCTCCTCCTTCTCGTCCTCCGCCTCCTCTTCTCCTTATCCTTATGGATAACTCCTCCCTGTCGCACCCCTAGGCCGGTCGAAAGGGCGGGCCAGGCGTTTCGCCAGAGACTTCCTCAACATCTATGATCTTGAAGCATAGATATTGGCTACAGCTTCACTGATGGAGGGGTGGGACGTTCCCAACATGTGGCTCCAGCCTTAGCGTCGCGCACATTCGTTTTGTTCAAATTTGAAATTCACGAGTTGAGGGCGAGAGGTTTTCAAAATGTGGTTATCGCCTTAGCGGCGCGCACATTCTTTGTAAAAGCTCACAAGAGTTTCACAGATTGAGGGCGGCTCGTTTTCAAAAAGTGGCCGGCGTCTTAGCGCCGCGCACATTCGTCCTACAAAAACGAAAGAGTATCACGGATTGAAGCCCGTTCCTTTTCGAAATGTGGCTCTCGCCCTAGCGCCGCGCAGCTTTGTCTTAAACATGTGCAAGAATTCCACGGATTCTCATGGTTAACGTATCAGGAACTGTGTTTCCCCAGGGCGCAACAGTCACGTTGATTCGCGGTGCTGAAGTCCCAGGAATGGTGTTCTGGCACGGTTCAAGATCGCCGATACGAAGGGGAGGCGGGGGCGGAGGCGGAGGCGGAGGAGGAGGAGGAGGAGGAGGAGGAGGAGGAGAAGGAGGAGGAGGAGGAGGAGGAGGAGGAGGAGAAAAAGGAGGAGGAGGAGGGGGATGATAAGGATGAGGATGAGGGGAATGGGAGGAGGAAAGAGGAGGAGGAGGAGGAGGAGGAGGAGGAGGAGGAGGAGGAGGAGGAGAGAAGAGGAGGAGGAGGAGGAGGAGGAGGAGGTGGGTGAAGAGGGGTCATCCCGACCACGCCCGCCGGGGTAGCTGTAGCGATCGTACGGCTCCCCCCCCCACATATTGGTGCTCGCCCGCATACAGCGGCGATCACAGCGCACCCCCGCCCCGACGTGGCCCACGCCGCTCAAGCGTTATTGTTGCCAGAAAGAATCAGACCTTTCGAGGATGGGGGGCCTCCGCCTCCGCCTCCTCCTCCTCTCCTCCTCTCCCTCCTCCTCCTCCTCTCCCCCCCATCCTCCTCAGCATCACCATCACCATCACCATCCTCCTCAGCATCACCATCATCATCATCATCATCATCATCATCATCATCATCATCATCATCATCATCATCATCATCATCAGCATCAGCATCAGCATCAGCATCAGCATCATCATCATCACCACCATCCACCATCACATCATCATCAGCACATCATCATCATCATCATCATCATCATCATCAGCAGCAGCAGCATCATCATCATCATCAGCATCATCATCATCATCATCAGCAGCAGCATCATCATCATCATCGTCGTCGGGTCGTCGTCGTCGTCGTCGTCGTCATCATCATCATCATCATCATCATCATCATCATCATCATCATCATCATCATCATCATCATCATCATCATCATCATCATCATCATCATCATCATCATCATCGTCATCATCATCATCATCAGCAGCAGCAGCATGATCATCATCATCATCAGCATCAGCACCATCACCATCATCATCATCATCATCATCAGCATCATCATCAGCATCACCACGTTCATCATCTGCAACATCATGATCATAATCGGCAACTGCATCATCATCATAATCAACATCATTAGCAGCATCATCATCACTGTCATTATCATCATCATCATCATCAGCAGCATCAGCATCAGCATCTTCATCATCATCATGAGCATCATCAGCATCATCATCAGCATCATCAGCATCATCATCACCAGCATGATCAGCATCATCATCAGCATGATTAGCTTCAGCATCAGCATCATCAGCATTACAACCATCATCCTCATCATCATCATCAGCAGCATCATCATCAGCATCACCATCATTACCATCATCAGCAGCATCATCAGCAGCAGCATCAGCATCATCATCACCAACATCATCATCAGCATATTCATCATCATCATCGTCATCGATCGTCATCATCATCACCATCATCACCACCATCAGCATCATCATCATCATCATCATCATCATCATCATCATCATCATCATCTGCATCATCAGAGGTATCATCATCATCACCATCATCAGCATCATCATCAGCAGTATCACCATCAGCATCAGCATCATCAGCATCAGCATCAGCATCTTCATCATCATCATCGTCATCATCATCATCATCATCATCATCATCATCATCATAAGCAGCAGCAGCAGTCCCATCATCATCAGCATAATCATCATCATCATCATCATCATCATCAGCATCGTCAGTACAAGCATCATCACAATCATCAGCAGCATCATCATCACCATCATCATCATGACCATCACCACCACGACCATCATCAACATCATCATCATCATCAGCATCATCATCATCATCATCATCCTCATCATCGTAATCATCATCATCATCATATGGTCATCATCATCATCATCATCAACATCATCATCGTAATCATCATCATCATCATCATCATCATCAGAATCATCATCATCATCAGCATCATCACCATCATCATCATCAGCATCACCACCACCACCATCATCAAAATCATCATAATCATCATCATCAACACCATCATCAGTAGTATCAGCATCAGCACAATCATCATCATCATCATCAGCACGATCATCATCAGCAACATCATAATCATAATCGTCAACCTCATCATCATCATAATAATCATCGTCAGCAGCATCATCATCACTGTCATCATCATCATCATCATAATCATCATCATCATCAGCATCAGCATCAGCATCTTCATCATCATCATCAGCATCATAATCAGCATCATCAGCATCATCAGCAGCATCATCAGCAGCATCATCAGCATGACTACCTTCAGCTTCAGCATCATCAGCATTACAACCATCATCCTCCTCATCATCATCATCATCAGCAGCATCATCATCATCAGCATCGTCATCATCATTACCATCATCAGCAGCAGCATCAGCAGCAGCATCAGCATCATCATCAACAACATCATCATCAGCGTATTCATCATCATCATCATCATCATCATAATCATCATCATCATCATCATCATCACCATCATCATCATCGTCATCGTCATCGTCATCATCATCACCATCAGCACCACCAGCATCACCATCATCAGCATCATCAGACGTATCATCATCATCATCAGCATCATCATCATCACCATCATCATCATCAGCAGCATCATCATCAGCATCAGCATCATCGTCATCATAAGCAGCAGCAGTAGTCTCACCATCATCAGCATAATCATCATCATCAACAGCATCATCATTAGTACAAGCATCATCACCATCATCAGCAGCATCAGCATCACCACCATCATCATGACCATCACCACCACGACCATCATCGTCATCATCATCAGCAGCATCATCATGATCAACATCAGCAGCATGATCATAATCATCATCATCATCATCAACATCATCATTATCATCATCATCATCATCGTCATCGTCATCATCATCATCAGCATAATCAGCATGATCATCATCATCATCATCAGCATCACCACCACCACCATCATCATCATCAGAATCATCATCACCAACATCATCAGTAGTATCAGCATCAGCACCATCATCATCATCATCAGCATCATCATCATCACCACGATCATCATCAGCAACAGCATAATCATAATCAGCAACCTCATCATCATCAGCAGCATGATCATCATCATCAGCATCACCACCACCACCACCATCATCATCATCATCAGCATCATCATCATCAGCATCAGCATCAGCATCTTCATCATCAGCAGCATCATCAGCATCATTATCAGCATCATCAGCAGCATCATCAGCAGCATCATCAGCATGATTAGCTCCATCATCAGCATCATCAACATTACAACCATCATCCTCATCATTATCATCATCAGCAGCAGCATCATCATCATCAACAGCATCATCATCAGCATTACCATCATCAGCAGCATCATCAGCAGCAGCATCAGCATCATCATCACCATCATCATCATCAGCATATTCATCATCATCACCATCACCATCATCGTTATCGTCATCGTCATCATCATCACCATCATCACCACCATCATCATCATCAGCATTATCAGAGTCATCATCATCACCATCATCATCATCATCATCATCATCATCACCATTATCAGCATCATCATCGGCAGCAGCATCATCAGCATCAGCAGCATCATCATCATAAGCAGCAGCAGTAGTCTCATCATCATCAGCATAATGATCATCATCATCAGCATCATCAGTACAAGCATCATCACCTTCATCAGCAGCATCATCACCATCATCATCATGACCATCACCACCACGACCATCATCAGCATCATCATCATCATCATCATCATCAACATCAGCATCATGATCATGATCATAATCATCATCATCATTATCATCATCATCATCATCATCACCATCATCATCATCGTCATCATCATCCATTTCCCCGTCCTTCCTCCTCCCGCAGCGACAGCGTCCTCCCTCTTCTTCCGTCTTCCTCCTTCTTCCTCCTGTACTTTCCCCGTCCTCCCCGTTCTTCCTCCTCCCGCCGCAGCAGCCGCGACAGCGGCGACGGCGGCAACGGCTGCGGCGGCGACGGCGCACGTCAAGGGGATCTTGTTGCCCCGGTTGCTGCTGTCCGGGCTCAAGCCGCGCGACCCAGGCGAGGGCCGGCGTCTGGGCGGGGTCCAGCTGGTGGCGCGCTCGGGGTACTCCTGGGGTCGCGTAGGGTGCGCAAATCACCCCCCTCTGGGGGAATACATCGACCCAGACCCCCCGCGTCGTGAAAAAAACACCACGCAGATGTTTGTTCACCATTTTTGTTGGCTTCTGGGATCCCTTACCCGGCCTCGGGATCGTCACAAGACTGAGCAGATCCCTTTTTCACCCCCCTCATGCTTCGCTCGCCCTCCACATCTCTCCTCACCCGGAGGCCGAAACTTGGAAAAAAAACTCCCGCCGTGAGATCTTCACGACGCGAGCATGTGGTGACCTCTTCCTCCTTTGAAGAGCGAGCGGAGAGTAAAGGAACGAGGACGAGGAAGCAGAACGAGCATCGGCGACTCCGAAGGCGTGGTTCGCAAAGGGTGTGGTTTACAACCCGCGCCTGTGGGGGCGGGCAAGGACCTCGGCAGATCTCTGCCGCGCCACGACGAGGACTCGTCAAACCTTTGGGGCAACATGGTGATCCCCTAAGCCCCAACTGGCCATCGCTCGGACGTCCATTCCCTGTGCTTTTTTCGGTTTCGCGCGTGGTTTTTTCGCCGAATGATCAAGGATGCTCCTCGATGGTCCTCGCCGAAGGAAAAATGCACACGTCCCAGCGATGCCGAGCCAACGGCGCCGATCGCAAACCACACCCCGGCGCAACCGCACCCGCTGTGGCCGCCGAGGGCAGAGCAGCAGGGCACAGCGCCAGAGAGGCAGAGCCGGTGGGTCAATGCAAACCTGGGTCCGTCGGGCGTTGCAGGATCCTGCAAGATCCTGCAGTCGGCTGCACGTAAGAGTGACCCTGGGTAAGAGTGACCTTTGGTGCGCGGCTTTTTGGGGGGCGCGAGGAGGCCAAACACAAGCGCGCAAGACGCTAATATCGCAACGAGCGCGGCGATCGGGGGACCCCATTTGGCCCGCACCAAAGGTCACTCCGGCGAAAGGTCACTCTTACGTCTAGTCGACGCAGGATCCCGCAGGATCCGACACCCAGACCCGGGCCAATGCGACCCTGGCCGGGCAAGATCCTGCAAAATCCGGCGCTCTGACTGACTACCGACCAGAGCACCCCAACTCGACCCAAGGACCCACATATCGGGTTGCGAGGGTACGGGTTCCACGTGTGTTTTCGATGCGCCCCGACGCGCCGCCCCCACTGGGAATGGAGGGCAAATTGGCGCCTTCGGGTAGGGTTGGGGTCGTTTTTCAGGTGGTGACTGACTGACCCCC
Organism: Prorocentrum cordatum; assembly: GCA_963575745.1. Taxonomy (NCBI): domain Eukaryota; class Dinophyceae; order Prorocentrales; family Prorocentraceae; genus Prorocentrum; species Prorocentrum cordatum. The sequence goes on from CAUYUJ010017817.1 coordinate 58,376, forward strand.
GTTTGCAGTGGCCCCTGTCCCTCGAGCCCCGAAGAGCAAGGGAGGAGGAGGCTCCGGCGCGAGCGGCACCAGGAAAGGCTGGCTGTTGACCGTGCCGCCGCCGCCGCCGTCCGACTGCGCCCGCGCGGGGGGCAACGACAGCGGCACTTGACGGAGCACGACGAGGAGCGCACATGGAGCGAGAACGAGGAGAGGCGTAGGTACCTCCTCCCCCTCCTCCTCCTCCACCCCTCTCTCTTCCACAATACACAATCTGAATACTACTCTCTTCCCTCCAGTGACTCTGTCCAGAAAGTGTCCTGTCCTCTCTGCGTATGATCTTTTACACACAGAATGTCATCATTTGGTTTTTCCTATGTGTGTTTTTAATGCGGTAGTTTCTGAGATTCCAAGGTGGTGCTCCCGCTGCAGCGCCGCCCTCATTTCCGCGCTTCGGTCATTCAGGACCATGCTCCCGCTGCAGCGCTGGCCTCGTTCCCCCGCCTCCGGACGGCACTTGGCATTCGAAAGCGCCCACATCGGAGTGAGGCACCGCACAGACCCGAGCGGGACCTCGCCGTCCCTGGGGGGCTGCGATCTGCGACACTGTCGCCACTTTCGAGGGCTGCTGGTGTGTCCAGCGGGGTGAAGCACCGCGCAGACCTGAGCGGGACATCGCCGTCCCTGGGGGGCTGCGCTCTGCGACATTGTCGCCACTTTCGAGGGCTGCTTGTGGGTCCAGGGGTTCACTTAGTTACTCATCTCAACCAATTTTGTTGTTCCCTTGATCGGGGACCTGCGAACCTCCCGAATGCCGCTCGCAAAGGTATACGCGTGCATGTCACGTTGTCGCCCTCTCATCAAATCTCCCGAGCTACTCCTGCCGAGCATTGCGCAGGGGTTGGGTACGTCGCCAGGGTAATTGATTCCCCCCCCCCCGTTGAAACGTCTGGCCGCCGTGGGGGCATGCGCGGACATGGTACTAGAATCGGCTACACACAAGAGTGACCCTGGGTAAGAGTGACCTTTGGAGGGGAACGAACAATGACAACCCAACCCCTGCCCGATGCGGGGCGTAAAAAGCTTGGGAGACGTCATACGGAGGTGATGACGTGACATGGGCGCATATACTTCTGCGAGAAGCATTCGTGAGGCTCGCAGCCCCCCAGGGATTGCGAGGTCCAGCTCAGATCTGCGTGGTGCCTCACTCCGCTGGACCCACCAGCAACCCTCGAAAATGGCGACAATGTCGCAGATCGCAGCCCCCCAGGGACGGCGAAGTCCCGCTCAGGTCTGCGCGGTGCCTCACTCCGCTGGACCCACCAGCAGCCCTCGAAAATGGCGACAATGTCGCAGATCGCAGCCCCCCAGGGACGGCGAGGTCCCGCTCAGGTCAGCGCGGTGCCTCACTCCGCTGGACCCACCAGCAGCCCTCGAAAGTGGCGACAATGTCGCAGATCGCAGCCCCCCAGGGACGGCGAGGTCCCGCTCAGGTCTGCGCGGTGCCTCACTCCGCTGGACCCACCAGCAGCCCTCGAAAGTGGCGACAGTGTCGCACATCGCAGCCCCCTTGGGACGGCGAGGTCCCGCTCAAATCTGCGCGGTGCCTCACTCAGCTGGACCTGCAGATCGCAGCGACGGAGGGAGGGGAGAGGTCCCGCTCAGGTCTGCGCGATGCCTCACTCCGCTGGACCCACCAGCAGCCCTCGACAGTGGCGACAATGTCGCAGATCGCAGCCCCCCAGAGACGGCGAGGTCCCGCTCAGGTCTGCGCGGTGCCTCACTCCGCTGGACCCGGCAGCAGCCATCGAAAGTTGCGATAATATCGCAGAGCGCAGCCCCCCAGGGACGGCGAGGTCCCGCTCAGGTCTGCGCGGTGCCTCACTCCGCTGGACCCACCAGCAGCCCTCGAAAGTGGCGACAATGTCGCAGATCGCAGCCCCCCAGGGACGGCGAGGTCCCGCTCAGGTCTGCGCGGTGCCTCACTCCGCTGGACCCACCAGCAGCCCTCGAAAGTGGCGACAATGTCGCAGATCGCAGCCCCCCAGGGACGGCGAGGTCCCGCTCAGGTCCTCGCGGTGCCTCACTCCGCTGGACCCACCAGCAGCCCTCAAAAGTGGTGACAGCGTCGCAGATCGCAGCCCCCCACCCAGAGACGGCGAGGTCTCGCGGGAGACAGGAGGCAGGAGGCAGGAGGCAGGAGGCGAGAGGAGGAGGAGGAGGAGGAGGAGGAGGAGGAGGAGGAGGAGGACGCGACCGCAGTGCTCTATTCAAAACGAATACCCAACCAAGGAGGGTTGGGAAAAACTCGGAGGTCCGCACGATCCGAAAGATCCGCGCGAACCGCCAAATTTTTACGTTTATGTCATTGTTCGTTCCTCTACTTTCGCGCGCGGCTTAACGGGGGCCGCCGGGGGCCAAACACAGACGCGCAAGCCGCCGCTATCGCCTCGCGCTCGGCGAACTTCGCATTGGGCCCGCACCAAAAGGTCACTCCGGCCAAGGATCACTCCTACGTGTAGCCGATAACAGTAGTGACGATAGCAGCATTGCTAGCAGTAGGAGTACACGTCGGTTGGAAGCGGGCAGAAGCGGGTGACTGCCCGCCCCCTCAAAAAAGGACGACAGAGGTTAAGCCACTCGGTGTTGAAATGGGAAGGCGCCTGGATGAGCTTGGAGTTTGGGAAGCCCTTCTACTTGAGCTGGCGTGTACCAGCGCGTGCCGGTGGTAGGGGGCCACATGTGAGCCCCACCCCTACCCCCCACAATTTCCGAGGGGGAGGGTGGGGTTCACTCCGTTCGGGAGCTCCCGAGGGAAGTGAACCCCGCCCTCACCTCAAAACTCCTGGGGGGTAGGGGTAGGGTCCACACGTGGCCCCCTAGGCAGAGGCCACGAAGGCGACGAGGGCGACGACGACCACCCGCGGCGACGACGACGACGGCGACAGCGGCCGCAGGCCCAGGCAGGGCCGGGAGGCCCCCGGGGAGCGGCTGCGGCCCCGGGCCGGCCTCCGGCGCGAGCGGCAGCAGGAAGGGCTGGCCGTGGACCGCGCCGCCGCCGCCGCCGTCCGCCTGGCGCCCGCGCGGGGGGCAGCGACGGAGCGGCACTCGACGGAGCACGGCGAGGAGCACACGTGGCGCGAGAGCGAGAAGAGGCGTGGGCATTTCCTCCTAGGCCTCCTCCTCCTCCTCCTCCTCCTCCTCCTCCTCCTCCTCCTCCTCCTCCCCGTCCTTCTCCTCCTCCACCCCGTCCTTCTCCTCCTCCACCCCCTCTCCTCCACCATGACACAGTCTGAAAGCTACTCTCCTCTCTCCCCTGACTCTGTCCAGAGAGTGTCCCGTCCTCTCTGTGGGCGAAAAGCACATCGGCCAGAATGGATATGATTGAATCGGACCGATCGGGAAGTGGGCATCGTGCTACCGTGAGGAACGCTGACTGAAGAGCGAGGGGACATTCTTGGCCACGGCGAGCCTCGGCGACGAATAGGTCCCCCGACCCCAGACTCGTGGAGCGTCCCGACAACGGGGCTCTCTCCTTAAGCCAGAATGGTCCTTGTGTCAGCGTCTTGACTGCAATTTGCGCGGGGAGCAGTGGCGTACGGACTTCGAGTGTGTCATAGGCCACCTTCATCGGCCGGATTCGCTTCAACTGGGAGCAGCGCCACTCGATGCAGTTACGATGGGCAGCAGGATCACTCAGCGTCGAATCGGAGCCGGGTCAGATCGGAACGTGTGCTGGATCGGCATGCAACGGCACGCGGTACGGAGTTTTGGACGCCAGAAATGGGTACCGGAAAAATTGGTACAATGCCCAACAGCAAAGGTTGTCCCAAACCAACAGCGGCCGCTGTTGGGCAGGCGGCCTCCTGTCTCGAATGGGCGCAGGCCGCGGCGGCGTGGACAGCGAATCCTGTTCGAACTGAACAAGAACTACTGTTGGGAGTTGTACAATCGGGGCGTTGACCTAAGGAACCCTCTTCGACTTCCCATGCAAAAGCCTAACGGAAACCCGAGGCAAACTGTAAAACAATCAAGGAACACCGAGCCCCTCCCCAACGAAAAGCGTTCCTTCTTCAAGGCCCAGAGGGTACTCATTCTTTCCGTACCCATTTCGGGCGCCCAGAGGAGTCGACAGAGGATCGGATCGGCCGCGCGCGAATGCACGACGGCACCGCGGGCATCAGACCGCGCCGGATCGCCGAACGTTGGAGTCGAAGAAGATCGCGCTGACCAGACTCGGTATTATCAGGTCGGGCATGTCCTCCTACAGGCGGAACTTGGACGAACAAATCAGAAACTGAGCAAACAAAGTCAAAAATCACGAAAAAGCCTTCCCAGACCGTGTTCTGACTATTCTCGAACATTCCTCCTGTAGAGGGACATGCCCGACGTAACGATGTGATGTATGATGGAATCGGGCCGATTAGATCGAGACGGACCCTGCTCGGCAGGCTGGAGGCCAAGGGGGACCTGACACCTCTGCGCCGATCCCGGCCAGGCGCACCATGGGGTGCAGGAGCGGTGCACACTGCCCTCCCGGATCGGCCACCGACAGACAAGCGCGTTGCACTACTCGCACAGAAACTACTCGCAAATGGCCTGGATCCGCCGCGCGCAAACTGCGATCCAGTACATCGAAGCAGAGACGTGTATGTTTTCTGACGCTCGCGAGAAGGCACTCTGCGAGCAGTGGGTCGCGCTCGATGAAACGAGGCAAATGTGCACCGATCCTGGGCCCAAGATCGGCCTGGCCAGGACTTCGGGCACCCAAAACCGTGTGACGACTAGGGGGCCACATGTGAACCCTACCCCTACGCCCCACGGTTTCTGGGGGAGGGCGGAATTCACTTCGCTCGGGAACTCCCGAACGAAGTGAACCCCACCCTCCCCCTCAGAAACCGTGGGGGGTAGGGGTAGGGTTCACATGTGGCCCCCTAACGACGCACTGCGTGGTGACCTCGGAAGCCCCAAACGACCTCACCGCGGCGCGGTCAGTCACCGCACGGCTTCGGGACCTCGGAGGCCCGTCGCCCGAGGCGTCCTCGCGGAGCGACCCGAGCCCCAGAAACCGTGCGGTGAATCCCGGATCCCCCAAGGACTCACCACGCGGTGTGGTCTCCTCTCGACCCTGGCGCGGGCTCCTGACACAGATCGGGTGTTGGCTAGAAGTGCCCCTGGCCCAAGGTGCCCCCAGCTTTTCGCTCAATGTTGCAGCCTCTGGGGCCCTCTGGGCCTCGTGAGGGGTGCCCTGGAGGCCGTCTGGGCCACCCCCAGAATCCTGGGGGCACAGGGCAGTTTTTAATACGTAGGATTTTTAAACATCTAGGATTCTCAATACATGATTAATTCATGAATAAGTTTATGCATGAACTCATGTTTTCAATGCTGGATCCCTGCATTTTTAATACATGATGCGCACGCGGAGCATGTATCAAAAACGGCACTGTACCTTGGGCCAGGGGCACTTCTAGCAGCACCCGAGCCGTGGAGGCGGTGCGGGGGAGAGGATTCCAGCACGGGCCCCGGGAACGCAGCGCGGCCGCCGGAACTCGCGCGGCCGTGCAGTCTGGCGCGCCCTCGACGCTGGGCGTCGCGAATGCACAAATGATGACGGGCGTGTTGTGGCCGCTTTCCGGCACCGCCTGATCCCGGGGCTTTGCCCTCTCCTGGCCTTGACGTGAGGCCCCTCCTTCTGTTTGCCTTCCTCTGTTAATTAAAGCTGTGCGCGGCCCGCTTAGCTTCGACTGTAAGAGGCTCGCTCTCGACCCGCGGATCAAAAAAGTGTTGTGGCCGCTGACGGGCCCCAGTCGAGAGTTGCTAACGGTGCCCCTGGGCCCCCTTGCTCTCCATTCTGAAGCCCCTGGGGACCACTGGGTCTCGCAAAGTGTGCTCTGGAGGCCGTGGGAGCCTCCTCTGAAGTCCTGGGGACGCCTTTGACCAAGAAAACCTCTGGCAGCACCCGACCCGGAGCCACCACGAACGGCCCGCGTCGAAAATCTGACCAAGGGAGTGGGGTCGGGAGCTCTGGGGCTCACGCCGTAAGAAAAGAAGTACACCAGAAGTAACAGAGGCCAAAGGCGGGGCGCTAGGAAATCGTATTTGACCCCTCTAGCTGGGTGGTCTCAGATAACAGCGATCAGTCGTGATGTACTTTGACAGTTTCTGGACCTAGCGTCACGGCGGCAATGGTATCACGGCAAAATGTTAAAGTTTGATTTCAGAGCGGCGTCTACGTGTGGCAAGGCGACTTGCCACTTGTCAGAGGCTTGCGCCTTCAAAACGCTGCAAGGCACTGTCAAGACTATACGGTGGCGGTGAACGCATTTTCATCAACGTTAACAAATAATTCTACTTCATCCAAAAGATGAATGCCGCGAAAGCGGCCGCCCTTTACAATGCGCAAGCGAGCTGGCATAGCTTGCAGCCACTCAGTTCTCAGCACCGACCCCTCGGGCAATCCCAATGCTCCCGTTTGGTCCTCATTAACAAATCCATGCATGACCATCACCATCGTCACCAACCCCTTATCATCTTGATGAGCGTCACCATCAGCATCGGCATCAGCTTCGCCAGTACCTTCAGCACCACCACCATCATCGTCACCAGCATCGCCATCAACATGACATCCTAAAGCACAGCATAGACAGCATGGCATCATAGGCATCATCATCATCATCATCATCATCATCATCATCATCATCATCATCATCATCATCATCATCATCATCGTCATCGTCATCATCATCATCATCATCATCATCAACATCATAATAATAATCATCAACATCACCATCATGGTCAACACCTTTATGCAGATCGTCCACATTATCACGGACAGCGTCATCATCACTACAACCCACCATGAACAAACGAATCCCTTTCCCTCCATCCTTCCTCTTCCTTCCCCCCTCCTTCGTCCATCCTCCTCCTGCCTGCCCGCTTCCCTGTCGTTCCCGCCCGCCTCTTCCTGCCAGCCCTGGCCCCCGCCTGCGCGCTCGCCGTCCGCCTGCGTCTCCCCCCCGCTCCTTTCGCTGGATAAAAAATGACTGTGCCGTAGGCTGGTGCGTCCTGAACTTGCCGGCGGCGCACAAAGGGGGTAGCGGAAAGGGGGAGAAGGCTTCTTAGAGGGAGGCTGCTCCTCAGAAGGCGCTGGCGCCAGCCCTACGAAGCCTTCCCCCCCTGCGCGTGGCCGAGAGTTGGCACGAACGAGAACGTGCCATCGCTCGGACGTCCATTCCACGTGCATGTTTCGGCTTCGTGCGCTTTTTGCTCGATGATCCAGGGTGCTCCTCGATGGTCCTCGCCGAAAAAATCCACACGTCCGAGCGATGCCAAGAGCGAAAGATCCACATGTCCGAGGTACACTGGGAACAGCTGCGACACCAACACCACCAGAGACCAGCAGCGGGAGGAGCCAGGGAGGGACCCCCCCCTGGTGGTGTGGTCCCCCCCCTCTCGCTCGAGACATCCCCTATCCCCAGATCGGGGAGGCATCGTGGGCCTCCTCGCTGGAGGTGGCCCCCTGGTGGTGTTGGTGTCGCTTCTCCTTCCCCCCAGGCACGGGGCCTGGACCCCGCGGCTCTTGATAACCCAGCCGCTGGGGGCCTGGGCAACCAGCAGCGGGAGGAGCCAGGGAGGGACCCCCCCCTGGTGGTGTGGTCCCCCCCCTCTCGCTCGAGACATCCCCTATCCCCAGATCGGGGAGGCATCGTGGGCCTCCTCGCTGGAGGTGGCCCCCTGGTGGTGTTGGTGTCGCTTCTCCTTCCCCCCAGGCACGGGGCCTGGACCCCGCGGCTCTTGATAACCCAGCCGCTGGGGGCCTGGGCAAGGCCCGGGGGGGCCCGAAGGCGGCGGAAGACTCCTGCGACGAGCGGAGGCCGACCTCGACCTGCTGAGGCAGGAGATGCCCTAGGGCCCTCCCCTTGCCCCTGCGCCGCCTCCTCCGCCTCCTCCCTCCTCCTCCTCCTCCTCCACCTCCTCCTTCTGTACCTCCTCCACCTCCTCCACCTCCGCCTCGTCCGCCTCCGCCTTCTCCTCCTCCTCCTCCTCCTCCTCCTCCTCCTCCTCCTCCTCCTCCTCCTCCGCCTCGTCCTCCTCCTCCTCCTTTTCCTCCTCCTCCTCCTCCTCCTCCTCCTCCTCCTCCTCCGCCTCCTCCGCCTCCTCCTCCCTCCCATCCACCTCCTCCTCTCCCCTTCTACCACCACCACCACCGCCACCACACCATCCATCCTCCACCTCCCTCCTCCCTCCTCCACCCCCCCCATCCCTCCTCCCTCCTCCTCCTCCCTCCCTCCTCCTCCTCCCTCCCTCCCACCCTCCCTCCTACATCCCTCCTCCCTCTCCTCCCGGCCTTCCCCTCTGTGCTCGGCGGGACAGCGTCCAGCAGCGGGGCTAGCGGGCGGCGCGGCGGGAGAAGGGGGGGGGTGGGGGGGGGGCGAAGCGGAAGGAAGGGGAGAGGAAGGAGGCGAGGCGGAGGAGGGGGCGAGGGAGGAGGAGGAGGAGGAGGGAGGAGGAGGAGGAGAGGAGGAGGAGAAGAGGAGAGGAGGAGGAGGAGGAGAGGAAGGGAGAGAAGGAGGGGACAAAAGGGAGAGGAGGAGGAGGAGGAAGAAAGGAGGAGACGAGGGAGGGGAAGGAGGAGGGAGGGAGGGAGGGAGGGAGGGAGGGAGAGAGAGGAGGAGGAGGAGGAGGAGGAGGAGGAGGAAGAGGAGGAGGAGGAGGAGGAGGAGGAGGAGGAAGAGAAGGAGGAGGAGGAGGAGGAGGAGGAGTAGGAGGAGGAGGAAGGCGATTCAATCGCACATCCAACCTCGCTCTCTCCGTGCCTGTTCGAGCCTCTCCTTCTCTTACTCCTCCAACCAAGGAATTCTAGCAGGGTGCTCGCTAGCCACATCTATGATGCAGGTGCTATTGTGCCGTAGCCTTATGCGAGCCCAGCAGATTTGTCCAAGTATGAAGCCCCGCGATCTGATAGACGACGCAAGCTTTCACTGGTCGGGACACCGACTTGGCAAAGGAGATGTTGGCAAGGATGGTTCTCAGGAGTTGGCCCTGGTGGTGCGCAATTTTAGAGACAGCGTTAGGCCGCTAGGGCTCATCATTCAGCCGAGTAAATCAGGTTGCGTGGCCAACTGTGCGCGCAGTTGCAAGCGATTCGCTAGACATGTTCGTACGTTCGGGATCGCCAAGAGAGCTGCGATGCGCAACTTGGGCCATGAGATGCATGGCTCGAGGGTTAGACGTGTGCAGGAAGAAAGTCGTACACGCACATTGCAGGCCAAGCGTGGGAAGGTTTGGGGTCTCAAGCACGCGACTGGGGAGGCTGCTAAGACACTGTGGAGGACGGGGCTCCTTCCAGCTGCTGGGCACGGTGCTGGGGTGTCTGGGATTTCGGACACGTCTCTGCGTGAGCTTCGGACGTTTGCGGGAGGTCTTGCGGGAGCCCAGCCCAAGGCATGCCTGACCTTGTACCTGGCCAAGCAGAAGGACGGTCGGTTCGACCCGATGTTTGATGCGACGGTTCCGCTGATAGGGCGTTACTCTGCAGCGCTGTGGGAAGACAGAGTCGATCAGACACGCCTTCACCAAGCATGGGCTCGGATTCGTAATATAATGGCTAGCCATGTCACGTGGGCGGGGGCTCGAGGGCCCCCCCCTCCCATACCCCCCCCCCCTCGAACTCGAAAACCGGGGGGGGTCACTACCGGTTCGAACCCCCCCCCCCCCTCGAAAACCGCAGGGGGGGATCACTACCGGTTCGAACCACTGAGCTGTCCCACTGTTCCCACCACTGTCCCCACTGTCCCACCACTGTCCCCACTGTACCTCTGTCCCATTGTCCCACCGCCGTCCTCGCCACCGCCTTCACCACTGTCCCCACCACCACTGTACCTCCACTGTCCTACTATTTCCACCACATTCCCACTGTCCCCACACCACTGTCCCCACCACCACCGTCCCCACCACTGTCCCACTGTCCCCCCTGTTCCCACCGCTGTCCTCACCATTGTCCCCACCACTACCGTCCCCACCACTGTCCCACTGTCCCCACCACTGTCCCGCTGTCCCCTCACCACTGTCCCCACCACCGTCCCCACCACTGTCCGCACCCCCGCTCGGTTTTCGAGGGGGGGGGGTTCGAACCGGACCCCCCCAGTTTTCGAGCTCGAGAGGGGGGGGGAGGGGGTTCGAACCGGTAGTGACCCCCCCCCCTTTTCATGATGAACTTCGGGGGGGGGGGGAGGGGTTCGAACCGGTAGTGACCCCCCCCCGGTTTTCCAGAGGGGGGGGGGAAGGGTTCGAACAGGTAGTGACCCCCCCCGGTTTTCCGCCAGCAGCGGTAGAACACGCTCTTTCTGATGAAAAGAGGCCTCCCGACGAAATCCTGGAGCATCGTGATGCCATGATTGTCAATCACGGCTCTGGGCCCCAGGGCCTGAAAACTTTCTACCTCAGCTATGGGCTGCCGCCGGAGCCGCCACTGCCCGAAACTCCCTGCGCTGAATATCCTATCCTTGGGCGGGGGGGCTGGCGTGGAGTCTGGGGGCGGAGGGTGACAGGTCTGGTTTCGCATCGGTGACGCCAGGACTCACGCGTTGCGGATGGTCTGTAGTTGAGAGCTCGGCGAGTCAGGCATAACTCCTAGAGCTGTCTTTGGAGCACTCCCAGGGTTCATCCAGACTGTGCCGCGAGCGGAGTATCACGCGGCGCGCATGGCTGTGCAGTTCGCAGGCAGCGATGCCGACATTATCTCTGATCATGTATCGCTAGTCAAGGCTGGACAGACGTGGGGGCCACACAACGAAAAGGCCCAATCTCGTCACGCGTCAGTCTGGAGAGCGATGCACAGCACATGCCAGCGCAAAACCCCGAGATTTGCCTGGGTCCCAGCGCACAGATCCGTAGAAGAGGTGCTAGACGACCCTGAGGCGTCCTTTTTCGATTTTATAGGCAATGAATGGGCAGACCATTTTGCGAAGAAAGGAGCACGCACGCATATGGTTGCCCAGACGCTCGAGAAGATTCATAAGTTGAGTCTTGCCGAATTCGTCATGGCCGCTCGAATTTTGTCCTGGATGACCAGGACGGTGGCCAGAAGGGCTGATGAGCTCCAGCTGCGGGTTGACCTCCCCGAGCCTCGCAGAGCTCCCCCTCCAATGGCCCCTTGTCGTCCTTGAAAATCAAGATTTCAGAGTGTGCGGCCCTCTGTCGGAGTTCCGTTGTCGATTGTGCAACCGGTGGGCTCGCACAGCTGCTCCCCTCCGTGCACGCCGTCGCCGTCGTGGGGGGCGGCGGGAGGGACGCGGTCGGCCTGGCTCTCTCTGAATTGGGCCATCAGGTTGAGAGGTTTAGTGATCACGTGATCTGCCTGCCTTGTGGTGCCTACTCTATTGATCAGAGCCGCAACCGTAAGCTCGAAGCTCGGTGTGTCGGCCCGTCCCCAGTCGCTTCGACTCGGTCTAATCGAGAGCAAGCCATCTCACGACTGATGAGAGGGCTGCATCCACGCACGGATAAGCTGTTTCCTGTCGTCGTTCGATGAGCCTCCGTCGTTCGATGAGCTTGGTTGGGGGTGTGGGGGGGTGTAGGAGCGGTGCTCGGCAGCCATCCTTGTCGGCTGCTCCACCGCTTACTCTTCTCATGCTCGGGCGCGCTCGATCGGATCGGCCGCGCCTTCCATCGCTCGTGACCTCCTCCTCCTCCTCTTCTCCTCCTCCTCCTCCTCCTCCTCCTCCTCCTCCTCCTCCTCCGCATCCTCCTCCTCCTCCTCCTCCTCCTCCTCCTCCTCCTCCTCCTCCTCCTCCGCATCCTCCTCCTCCTCCTCCTCCTCCTCCTCCTCCCCCGCCTCCTCCTCCTCCTCCTCCTCGTCGTCCTGCTCCCGCCTCCTTCCCTCCTCTTTCATTCTCCTTCATCGTCACAGGGGGGGTGGGGCGGGGGGGGGCTCTCCAGGAATGCGCTCGCGGGGCTGTTCATGAACGGGTGGCTGTCCTCGAGCGCCTGCTTCGCTGGGTGCGCCTGGCTGCGAAGCGGCGGCGGGGCCCAGGCAGACAGGAAGGAAAGATGAAGAGGAGAAGGAAGAGGAGGAGGAGGAGGAGGAGGAGGGGGAGGAGGAGGGGAGGGGGGGGGAGGGGGAGGGGGAGGAGGAGGAGGAGGAGGAGGAGGAGGAGGAGGAGGAGGAGGAGGAGGAGAGGAGGAGGAGGAGGAGGAGGAGGGACGACGAGGAGAGGAGGAGGAGAGGAGGAGGAGGAGGAGGAAGAGGAGGAGGAGGAGGAGGAGGAGGAGGAGAGGGAGGAGGAGGGGGAGGAGAAGGCGGAGGAGGAGGAGGGGACGAGCAGGAGGAGAGGAAGATGAACAGGAGGAGGAGGAGGAACAGGAGGAGCAGGAGGAAGCAGGGAGATTGAGGATTATGGGTTCTAGGTTGGCCTCGCGCGCGCCCGCGTAGGGGGCACGAGGTCCAGGCAGAGGAACAGACAGGCGGCCAAACGCGACCTCAGACGGCGACGCGGCGGCGGCTACACGGCAGCTGCCGCTCGCGCGGGGGCGGGGTGCGGGCAGGCGCCTCCGACGCGCCGCAGCCTCTCCCGCGCAAAACATGGCAGAGGGTCACGGTCCTATAGGCGGCACCAGGGGCCACGAGACCCTGAACAGCGAGAGGTTGAGCAGGATGCAAAGTGTGTATAGTTGTACCCAGGACGGCCCTGCTTCAAGGGGCAATATAGGCATGTGGAGCCCAGGGTGTGTGTGTGTGTGTGTGCCCTCAGAGAGCTCCACGCACATCATTAAACCATATATCTGCATGTCCAACATGGGGATAGTCACCGTTCCCATCGCAACAGTAGTGTTTGGGTCACATAACGCTAGCAGACGCTCCAGCCGCCTTGGAGAGATATCGACAGCACCGTTGTGGCGACCTTGTCCGTTGGAGATGTGCGACATTAGTGCAACTGTAGGCCGCGCCGAGGCGGCAAACTGCGTATGAACCCGACAGGGGGGATGAGGAGTTGAGCGGAGGTCAAGGGACGAGCAGAAGGCCAGCGGGGATGGCCTCAGAGCTTCCCTGGCCTCTAGCAGGAGGAAGAGAAGGAGGAGAAGTGAGTCTGTCCTATACGCACGTTTGCCACGACGAGCGCCTCTAAAAGGCTGCCCTGCTGAAGTTGCGCAGCATAGCTCTTGGCACGCTTGGGGGAGGAGGGGGGGAGGATTGATGGGCAACGGCGGGGAGGGACCAGCTTGGGGGGGACATCGACCTGCAACGGAGATACATCGCCGATAGATTGGCGACAGGCCCCCGACAGCGAATGCGCACAGTCCAGAGCGGGACGGGGCGTGGCAATCGAGCCCAGATCGGCGACGAAGGGGCGAGTGCGGGTCGGACGCCGAGGGAGGCTGATGGGGAGAAAGAGGAGGAGGAGGAGGAGGAGGAGGGAAAGGAGGAGGAGGACGGAGAGGAAGGAGGAGGAGGAGGAGAGGAGGAGGAGGAGGAGGAGGAGGAGGAGGAGGAGGAGGAGGAGGAGGAGGAGGAGGAGGAGGAGAGGAGGAGGAGGAGGAGGAGGAGGAGCGGGGCGCGGGAGAACGGGGGGGGCTGGAGGATCTCGAGGGGCGAGGATCAAGGCGTGTTTCCCCGAGGACCGAGGACAGAAGATTGGAGGTTGTTCGGCCGAGTATTGTTCGGCCGAGTATCGGGGACCGAACATTGCGTAGTCGAGGGTCGAGGGCCGAGGACCCAAACTTGTAAACTCGTTTGGCCGAGGGTCGAGGACCGAGGCTGGATGGGGGGGATCAGGTACGAGACAGCGGCACGAACATAAAAACTCTGAGGCCCGCGCGGATTTCTCGGATCGGCGCTGACCCCCCTCCCAGGCGCGCGGAGCGCGCCAGGGGTGGCGCGGGAAGCGGCGCCCAGGATGGGGGCAACGCAGGTCTGAGATATCCGCGCGGGCCTCCGACCAAGTATGTTTATGTTGCTGGTTCCTCATCCCTCCTCCTCGTCGTCCCTCCTCCTCCCTCCTCGTCCCTCCTCCCTCCTCCTCCTCCTCCTCCTCCTCCTCCTCCTCATCCGCCTCCTGCTCCTCCTCCTCCGCCTCCTCCTTTCCTCCTCATCCTTTCCTCCTCCTCCTCATCCTCCTCTTCCTCCTCCTCTTCCTTCTTAGTCGCCTTAATATACGTAGCAGCCTTCTTAAACTGACTACTATACGTACGCGTGTTATCATTAGTACTGTTAGCAATAGTTATGCTAGCATTAATAATACTATTTAGAATACTAAATAATGTTAGTATGATTAGAATTAGCATTATCATTACCACTATGAATAGCATTCGTTTTATTAGTAGTATTGGTACTGTCACCATGCTGCTAGTGTTATGCTGAGTGTTCGTTTGACTACTGTGCTTATGTTCGTAAGAGTAGTATTTTTATTCGTACGAGTGGTGGTCGTCGTATTAGTATTGTTTGCCTTAGTACGAGCACGCTGTAAGCAGTAGTATTGCTAGCATTGGTAATAGTATGACTAGCGTAAGTCTTCTTATTCATCCTCCTCCTCCTCCTCATCCTCCTCCACCTCTCCTCGTCCGAAACGCTTGAGAGTTTTAAACGAAACGAGAACCACATGTTGAAAACCGCCCGCCCTCAATCCGTGAAACGCTTGCAACATGTGTTTAAACGAATGCGCGCGGCGCTGAAGCGGAAACAATATGTTGAAAACCACCAGCCAGCCCTCAATCCATAAAGTGCTTACAACTGCTTAGAACGAATGCGCGCGGTGCTATGGCGAGAACCACATGTTGAAAACAACCCGCCCTCAAGCCGTGAAACAACTCGTGCGTGCGGCGCAAAGGCGAGAACCACATGTTGAAAACCACCTACCTCCATGTGCGAACCAGTTGCCAATTTCTGAACTTCCGGATCATGAACGGCTGGCCGCCCTTCTCACGGGCCCAAAGGTGCGACAAGAAGGAGCTATTCATATGGAAAAATATGGGGGAGGAGGACAAGGAGGAAAAGGAAGAGGAGAAACAACGACGACGACGACGAGGACGAGAAGCAGGAGGGGGAGAAAAACTAGGAGGAAGAGGAGGAGGAGGAGGCAGAGGAAGAGGAGGAGGAGGCGGCGGCGGAGGAGGCGGACGAGGCGGCGGCGGAGAAGGCGAAGGCGGAGGACGACGAGGCGCGCAGGGGGCGCTGCGGGGGGCGTGGCGCGCCCGCAGGCAGGACACGGAGATCTGGCCGTTCTGCGCCGCGCGGATCCCGGGGAGGCCCTCGATCCTGCGGAGAACGGCGGCCGCGCACCGAAAGTTGAGCAGGGACCGACCGTCCCGGCATTCCTATAGTCATACCGCGAAATGTCCTTAGAACCCAAAAATGTTCTAAGAACAAAAACAATGTTCTTAGAACATAAACTCGATAAGTTAAAACAAGACAGTCCCAGCCAGACATGTTCTAAGAACATCTCGTGGGAGCCACAAGAGGTTCTTAGAACATCGTTCGGTGGGGCTAAAGGCGAGCCAGGACGCTTCGCCAGGCGGCGGGGGGGGGTGGCTCCAGAGGCGTTTCCTCATAACGCCTCCCGCGACGAGCGGAATTCGGAGAAACTCCAGTGCAGCCCGACGGCAGGACTGCACGGGAGTTTTTCAAGATAGGTCTTGAGCACGCAGTGCCACGGAACGCCCGCAGCGCCAAGCACCGCGGCGGCCGCGCACCGAGAGGGCGCCCCGCCCGGGGAGCGGAGGGCCCTCGCCCGGCCCCCCCCCCCTGCAGGAGCAGGCGCCGCCCGCCCTGGCACCACGAAACGTCCCTGGGCGAGGGACAACAAATGCTCGAAGCACAGCAGCGATGTTGTCAGACCAGGGAGGTGATGATAACGCTCGACCCCCCCCTGCAGGAGCAGGGGCCGCCCGTCCTGGCACCACGAAAATGTCCCTGGGCGAGGGAAAAAACATGCTCGAAGCACAGCAGCGATGTTTTCAAACCATTGCGAAAATGTCCCTGGCCGGGGGACACCACGCTCGAAGCACAGCAGCGATGTTGTCAGACCAGGGAAGAGGTGATGATAACACCAGCCACTGGATCAGAACAGGGCAGTCTCTGCCACACCTGGTCTGAGAACACTTCGCGCACAGCACAGGTGATTGGAACAGTCTGTGGTGGCCGATGAGCAAGCCAAAACTCTTCGCCAGCGTTTGACCCTCAAGCCACGCCAACTTGGGTGGGCGTAGCCAGAAATCATACTCAGGACGTGCAGGGTGCGACCCAACCGGAATAGCGAGGGCTGGCACAGGCGCCCGGAGTCGAGACGCATCGGGCCGGTGAAAGTCGATACCAAGCCGGACTGGTCGGGCCACTGGACACTGCACAGCGGGCGGCGAGAGAGGTCGTCCTGCTGCTGCTGTGCCCTGGGCCCCACGTGGCCGACCCCAGGAGCACCGAATCCAAAACTGATGACGCCTTACAGCTGCTTCGGCCGGCTGCCGCCGAACTTCTGCCAGGCGTTGCTGGCGGGTCACCGCCGCCTTCCGTCCGCCAAATTCTACCAGTCTCCCGCCGACGGAGATACGATCCGAGGGAAAGCCCTTCCTGGAACGTGGCGGTTACGTGGGGACCCGATGCAAGCCCCATCCCCTGATCCTCGACCTCCCTATCCTTGTCGGCTGCAACTCCGTCCAACTGATATAGAGCAACGGTTGCTGCCGGCGCGAATCCGCCGTGCGCTCTGGCGCGCGGAGCTGCTTGACCCCTGAAAACAATAAGCTTGCAGCGGAGGCCAATTTTCGAAACGTGCGGATGCAACGCCCCTGGACGCCCAAATCGCACGAATTGCAGCAACGCGCGGCCAAGAACCCGACGAAACAATGGCGCCCCGCCCCTGGGCTGGAAGGTCACCCCCCAGTGCAGCACTATTCCCCCGCATCCCATCGTTTTTCCTTTCCTTCCCTCGTCCCCCTCCCTGTTCAAAACCACCCTTCTGCCTCGTAGTTTGTCCCTCCCCCCCTTTTCTTCCACCACCGCCTCAGCCCCCTTTTCCCCCTTAACCGTTTCAACGTCATCCCCCCTCCTCCTCCCCACCCCGTCATGATCTGCAAATTCCTCATGCTCATCATCATCACCATTATCACCATCATCATCACCACCACCACGATCACCACCCTCACCATCATCATGAGTATCACCACCGCCACCATCTTCAGCATCACCAACGCCACCAACACCATCAACAACAACAACAACGACAACAACGACAACACCGTTACCATCATCACCAGCACCACCCTCATCATCGTCATCATAATCACCATCATCAGCATCATCGCCAACAGACACATCATCATCACCATCAACATCATCATCATCGTCATCATCATCCTCATCACCATTATCATCATCACCATCATCATCATCATCATCATCATCATCATCATCATCATCATCATCATCATCATCATCATCATCATCATCAGTATCGCCCAGGATGGGCGAAGGAGAGGGGCGCCGCCCCAGCTGCAAGCTTTGACATGAAGAGGGGTCGGGGGCCCCACGGCTGCAACCCCCGCAGGGGCGATCAGGCCAAGATGAGATGGCCACCCCTCGGGGTGACGCGGCTTTTCGCCGAAGAGCAGGAAGCTGCGATGTGCGCTCGATGTGGCACTCCTGATCCCGCAACGGTCGACAATACCTGGCGGGCTGCCTGGCCCGTGCGGCGCCGGTGGAGGCATGGACCCACCAGGTGCCAGGCGCGCCGAAAGAGGGTCGATACGAATGCGAAGACGAGTGGAAGGGGGAAGGGGGCTGGAGGTGGAAAAGCGCGCGCCCTCGAGCCCGCTGAAAAGAGGAGCGGAAAAAGAGAGCACACCCATGATCACCCCGAACTCGCTAACAGCCCATTCCCAACGATAATATCTATCAGAACCCACCCTTCCTTCCCATAACTGGTGTTGCTACTATCGCCCGGGATGGGCGCAGGAGAGGGGCGGCGCCCCAGCTGCAATGTTTGACCTGAAGGCGGGCGAGGAGCCCCACGGCTGCAACGCCCGCAAGGGCGAGCAGGCCAAGACGAGATGACCCCCAACACTGGAAGAATCGAGTGGACTCCCCAACGCTGGCCCCATAGTCAAAAGTGCAGATCGTAAGTTTGTGCAAGCACCGTTTGGGGAATGCACTTGTTGCCGGGAGGGTGGTGTGGACATGAGAAAGCGCCCGCGCTCCCATTCCACGGCCTAGCGGCATTCCCGCGCTGGTCGCGCGATGGGTCGGTGATGTGGGACCCGAGCAGGCGGGTCGCCGCGGCTTCGCGGAGGCGCGGGCGGGAGGGCGGACACGACGTGTTGTCCTGCTGGTTTGCCCAAGCTTCCCCGCAGCATCCCTGCGGAACGCAGCAGCAGCCACGACGGCGGCGGCCGCAGACGAGGCGCAAGGGCAAGGGCCAGGCCGCGACGGCGGCGGGCCAGCAAAGGCGCAGAGCCACAGCCCGTGGACCCTCGGCGAAGGCGACAGCGCGCTGGCCCATTGCGCCAACTGTGGCTGCTACGCGGAAAGACCGCGCGCGGTGGGGCTCCGCGCGGAGTGCCGCGGCGGGGCATCCGTCCGCCGAGCCGCCGCGCTGCGCCGCCTCCGCCAGGGGATGTACCCTGCGCGCGGAGGCCGAGGCGGCGGCCCCCAGCCGATGCGCGAGGCCCGTGCAGCTGCGGCTGGACGACGGCGGGAGGCCGAGGAGCAGGACGCCGCGGCGCCGAAGCGGGCGACGAGGCCAGCAGCAGCAGCGGCAGCAGCGGACCGCGACCGCTGCTGGCACGTCGCCTCGAGCGCGAGCGACAAGCGCCCCGCGCGCTCTCGCTCTCCCCGCCCCCCCTCCCTCCGCGGCGCGTTCGGTGCCCTGGAGACTGGCGCGCTGCCTCCTTGTGTGTGGGCGGGGCACCCTTGGGCGCCCGTTGCTCGTCGGCTGGACTCGGCTTGTAGTTCTGGGAGGCGCTTGGGCCCGCACAGGCCCTGGGGCGCCGCCGTGGGCCCCGTGGGGGCCTCGTGCCTTGGCAGTGCTTGAATTCAGCTCCCGAAGGGTCAGGTCAGGTTTGCTCCCGACCACTGTCAACGGCACTCGGTCATCATCAGGATCCTCCTTCCCCTCCTCCTCCTCCTCCTCCTCCTCCTCCTCCTCCTCGTCGACA
>CAUYUJ010017817.1:80000-107500 GCA_963575745.1 Prorocentrum cordatum
TCCTCCTCCTCCTCCTCCTCCTCCTCCTCCTCCTCCTCCCTCCTCCTCCTCCTCCTCACTCCTCCTCCTCCTCCTCCTCCTCCTCCTCCTCCTCCTCCTCCTCTCCTCCTCCTCCTCCTCCTCCTCCTCCTCCTCCTCCTCCTCCTCCTCCTCCTCTTCATCCAGGGGCACGGTTTTCGTCGGCTTCTATCTGGTAGGCGTTGGCAAGATCTGGGCAATTCAGTTCGTTCTCGTGGAAGACCTGCTCTTCGAGCTCGGCATCCGGACAGTGCGGGATGAGCCCGATGTGGCTAGCATTCCCCGCCGTGGCTGCCCTGCGGGACGAGCCCTGGTGTGGCTAGCATTCCCCGCCGTGGTGTGCAGTGGTGGCCTGTCAGTCTGTAAATCGTGGAGTCTTGGCGGCGAGGTCTACTCTTCCGCTTCACCGTCTATTTCTCATGCGTCTACTGTATGGGCTCAGCTGCTACCGAGTGCTGCGGGGCCTCAATTTTTCGCACGTCCAGCTGGAGCCAGGCATCATCAGCTATAATGCTGGGGTCTCCCATCTCCGCCAGGGGAGGGTATTTCAGTTGCTTCTGGTGGCGGCTCTGGCGGCGGCAGTGCATTCGAATTTAGCTTGATCGGTCAATTCCCATCTTTGTACTTCAGGCGGCTCTTTTGCTCTCCCATGGGGTGGCCATCGCGGAGGCGTACCACTCATACTGGTCATTGTGCTGGCGACGGATTCCATTCGATGTGCGTGGCCTGGCGTGGGAGGCTGCGCAGAAGCTACTTAACGCCTCATGCGGGTGGATAGTGGATTCGGCAGTTATCCAATTTTGGCGTGCTCCCAGCCGCTCTTTGCAGCGGTGCCAGGAGATTTTACTCGTACACACTAAGATCGGTCAGTGCTCTCTGCTACAAAGCTCCGTGTGAGGCAATTGCGGCTTCTTCAAGTCAAGTTGCATTTCCCCTTTCAGGTTTGCACAATTTGGGCGCTCTTTTACCTGTATCCAACTTGTTGAGAGGAAGGTGTGAACATACAGTTGGCTGCTCGCTGTGTTGCGGGCTTCTTTTCTGTTTGGAGGGACTCATCCACGGTATCATCACATTGCTCCGCGGGCTTCCTTTCAGCAGGCCAGGTACGGTTTCGCCCCCGCCTCCTTCCTGTTCGTCGCGCTCTTCGACGCGCTCAGTGGGTGGCATGTGTGATAGTACTTCGCTTCGCGATAGATCTGAATCTCTGAATCTCCCACCGCCCTCCCTCCTCCCTCCCTCCCTCCCTCCCTCCCCCTCTCCCTCCGTCCTCGAGGGGTGAAAAGGCGGGGCGTCCTGCCGGCGAGGTTTGACTCCATCGCCCTGGACCCGGCCTGCAGGTCTCCGCGCGCCCCCGAGGCGCTCACGCCTGCCGCCCCGCCCTCCCGCCTCTCCACAGGGGGGCGCGGAGGAGGAGGAGGAGGACGACGACGACGAGGAGCACGACGACGACGAGGAGAGGAGGAGCACGACGACGACGACGAGGAGCACGGCGGCGACGAGGGGGCGAGGAGGAGCACGACGACGACGACGACGAGGAGAAGAACGACGAGGACGCCCGACCAGAACATGGAGAGGGTATGGGCGCCGTCGGCATGGCCAAAGTCGGGCTCCACATCGAGCCGCATCGCCGATGCATCGGCGGTGCATCGGCGATGCGGTGCGATTCCCCGACCTCCTCTACTCGGACCCTACCTGGGAGGGCTAGAATGCCCGCCCCCGCGCTTGCAATGGGTCGGTGTGCATCGGGCCCGCTCGCCCTTTGCGAAGCAGTGACGAGGGCCCCCCGACGCATCGGGCCCAAGATGCGTCCGCCTTTGTGGCCCTGTCCCTGCGGCTTGGGCCTCCCGAGAAAGAAACAAAACCGCCCCAAATTCAAAAACCTCGGGGACGGGCAGGTCCGTGCACCCTCCCCTGAATCTCCCCCCCCACTCGGAAGCCGGGCAAGGGCTGCTAAATCCGTGGCTGCCAAAATCGACCTCCGGGAAGTTGTCTTCGTCCTTCCGAGAAGAGGCCCGTTGGCTGTCTCGCGTGCCGCGCCTCATTCGGGGAAGCTGTTGTTTCCTTCCGGGAGGGCCGTTTTAGCAACCACGGTTTTAGCAGCCCTCGCCCAGCTTCCGACCCCCACAGGCGCCCCCCCCCCCACCCACCCGAGCGCGGCGGCGGAACCGCGCAGCAGCGCAACTGCAGAGCACCACGTGCAGCCCTCGTGCTGCCCGCAGGGAGCCCCTGGGAAGCAGGGGCGACGACACCGGCCACGGCGAGCCCCGCCCGCGAGGAGGTCCCCCGACTGGGGGGCCACATGTGAATCACTGTCCCCTATTGATAAACACCCCCTCCCCCAGGCGACTGGGGGCCAACCAGGGTCCATGCCGACCCCACCCCCCACCATCCCTTATATAAACAATACAAAACACACTCTGCCTCCAAATTCGGAACATGCGCAGCCAACCCGATGCGGCCCCCCCCACCATCCCTGTCACAAAAACAATACAGAGTACACTTGGCGGCGGCGGCGGCTGCGGCGGCTGCGGCGGCGGTGGCGGCGGCTGCGGCGGCTGCGGCGGCGGCGGCGGCGGCGGCGGCGGGGGGGGGCGGCGGCGGCGCGGCGGCGGCGGCGGCGGTGGCGGCAGCGGCAGCGGCTGCGGCGGCGGCGGTTTGGCGGCGGGGGGCGGCGGCGACGGCGGCGGCGGCGGCGGCGGCGGCGGCGGCGGCGGCGGCGGCGGCGGCGGCGGCGGCGCGGCGGCGGCGGCAGCCGGCAGTGGCTGCGGCGGCGGCGGCGGTTTGGCAGCGGGGGGCGGCGGCGGCGGCGGCGGCGGCGGCGGAGGCGGAGGCGGAGGCGGCGGCGGCGGCGGCGGCGGCGGCGCCAGTTTGGGCCCCCAGTAGCTGTCCATCCCAAGACGACTGCTGAATATGCTCAGGCTCGGGCAAGACTCGGGTTCTACGTATGTGTTGGGAGGGCGGGTGGAAGTGAGCGAGACGGCTTGCGGGCGGGGAGGGGGTAACTTGACCATACCCCTACCCCCCCCCCCACGATTTTTTGAGGGGAAGGTGGGGTTCACTTCGCTCGGGAGCTCCCGAACGAAGTGAACCCCACCCTCCCCCTCGGAAATCGCGGGGGGGATAGGGGTAGGGTTCACATGTGCCCGACGTCGGAGGAGCGGCCCGAAGACAGGGGCCCCTCGGAACTCAGAGTGGTCCTTCCTGCGGAGGCCTCGCGGCTGGTGCCGCCGACCCTGGAGGGAGACGACGACGACGACGACGACGACGACGACGACGACGACGACGACGACGACGAGGACGACGGCGGCGGCGGCAACGACGACGACGACGACGGCGACGACGACGACGACAACGACGACGACGACGACGGCGACGACGACGACGACGACGGCGGCGGCGGCGGCGGCGGCGGCGACGGCGGCGGCGGCCGCGAGGCACTGCTGCCGCACGCAGAGGCCGCCGCCGCCGCCGTCGTCGTCGTCGCCGCCCTTTGTGGCCCGCCGCACCCACGGCGGGGCCACAGAAGGACGCCCACGGCGGCGCCTCTGCTGCCCGCTGCGCCGAGACTCGGTGCGCGCGGCGGTCCTGCGGGGCCGACGCCGCACACCGGGCACGATCGGGTGCTGCCGTGAACGCCCGAAATGGACCTGGGAAAAACGGGCACGAAATTAGGTAAAGAAACAATGACATAAACATAAAAACTCAGACGTCCGCGAGGATTTCTCGGATCGGCGCTGGACCCCCTGGCGGCGCCTCCGGCGCCGCCCCTGGCGCGCTCCGCGCGACAGGGCGTGGGGGTCCAACACCGATCCGAGAAATCCGCGCGGACCTCCGAGTGTTATGTTTACGTCATTGTTTGTTCCCCGAGATATACCCCAACAACGAATGATGCACAGAACCAACTGCGGCCGCTGTTGGGCTGCCAGCCTTCTGCCTCGAAAGGGCAACGTCCGCGGCGACACCGACGGCGAATCCAGCGCAAAACGGGCAAGATTTGCCAGCGGTCTACGTGCCCTCTCTTTCCGTACGCATGTCGATCGCACCGAGCCCACACACGAGCCCGCTCACGCCCGTGCCCGGCCCAACCTCCCCCCGCCCTAGAAGGGCTAATCTGCATGCGGTCGATTTCCTGCAGGCCGCTGGAGTATCTGGTGGACCTGGTGGATCTGGTGGAACTGCTCCGCGCCGCGTGCGCCTCTTCCGAATTTGACGCTCTCGTCTCGGCGCCCTCTTTGAGAGGGGCAAAACACGTGGGGCATATGGGCCTCAGCGAAGCACATGAGCTCTCGGAACTCCGCGCGGACGTCCTGCATCGGCGCTGGGCCCCCCTGACGACGCCTCGGGCGCCGCTTCGCTCTTCTTCGACTCCCCTCTCCCGAGGGGCAACGATAGGGGGACTGGCATAGAGGGGAAGACATCGACCTGGAATCGGTGATGCATCGCCGATAGGTCAGCGATAGGCCCCCGATCGCAAATCCGCACGTTCCTGGGCGGGTGGGGCAATCGGGCCACCATCGGCGATGAACGGGCGATTGGGCGTCGATGCATCCCCCCCTGTGCCTATCCCCCCCTATCGTTGCCCCTGATCTCCCCCCCACCCTGGTCACGTCACGACTCGCGCCAGCGCCGCCTGGGAACTAGCCATTCCTAGGCATTCCCAGACGGCGCAGGCCCGCATCGCGGCAGCAGGAGGAGGAGGAGGAGGAGGAGGAGGAGGAGGGGGAGGAGGGGGAGGAGGAGGAGGAGGAGGAGGAGGAGGAGGAGGAGGAGGAGGCGGAGGAGGAGGCGGAGGAGGAGGATCACTGAATACACCCTCTGTCCGAGCGTCCTCTTTACAAGCCTCTACAACGGTTCATTTCCACTGAGGGAACTGCCTCGTCGGAAAACAACCGTTTGAAGACTCTGGAGCATGCCACAACATTTTTTCTCGGGATTCCAACGCCACGGATCAACCTGACTGTTGCGTCTTGACGATCCTGAATCGCGCCAGAAGGCCATTCTTGGGACTCCCAGACCGCGAATCAATGTAACTGACTGACCGTAAAAATCCTGAACCCTTCCGAACACACAATTTCTGGTACGTTGATGTTAGGAGCCCGTGAATGATGAACTCTTGCGAAATTATAAACGAATGTGCGCGGCGCTAAAACGAAAGCCACAGTTTGAAAACCACCCGCCTTCAATCCGGGAAACTCTTGCAATGTTTCAAAAAGAATGTGCGTGGCGCTAAAGCGAGAGCCACACATTTTGAAAAGAACCTGCCTTCAATCCGTGACACCCTAAGCGAATGTGCGCGGCGCTAAAGCGAGAGCCACATGTTGAAAACCCCCGCCCTCAATCCGTGAAACTCTTGCAAATGTTGAAAACGAATGTGCGCGGCGCGGAAGCGAGAGCCACATTTTGAAAACCACCCGCTCTCAATCCGTGAAGCTCTCGCAAATGATTAAAGCGAATGCGCACGGCGCTAAAGCGAGAGCCACATGTTGAAAACCACCCGCCCTCAATCCGTGAAACCCTTCCAAATGTTGAAAACGAATGAGCGCGGCGCGGAAGCGAGAGCCACATTTTGAAAACCACCCGCTCTCAATCCGTGAAGCTCTCGCAGATGAGTAAAGCGAATGCGCGCGACGCTAAGGCGAGAGCCACATGTTGAAAACCACCCGCCCTCCATCTGCCAACGTTTAGACTTAAGGGTCATAAGTGGTGAGGAAATCCCGGCCCGCCCTGAAAACTGGCCTCCGGGTGCGACAGGGAGAAATGATGTATTTGGGTAAGGAATGGAGGAGGAGGAGGAGGAGGAGGAGGAGGGGGAGGAAAAGGAGGCGAATGAGGAGCAGGAGGAGGGGGAGGAGGAGGCAGCTGGGGCCGCGCTCCTCCAAACGCGGGGGGGGCTCTCGCAAGCCCACCGAGCGCACGTTGATGGGGGGGGCGGGGGCGTGGGGGGGGGTACGGCGTAACGCCCCCCCCCCGCCGTGCGGCTCCTTCCAGCACCACGACCGCGCCCGCGCACACGACGACGATGAGCGACGAGCGACGAGCGACGAGCGACGAGCGACGACGACGCGAGCAGCATGCAGGCGGCGATCTGCCCCACAGCGCCTGTGTACACCACAATGCTCGCGTGCACCACAGCGCTTGTGTACACCACAGCGCTTGCGTACACTGCAACAGCCGTGTGCAACACAGCGCCTGTGTACGACAGAGCGCTCGCCTGCAACACAGCGCTGGTGCACACCACAGTGAATGTGTACACCGCAGCAGCCATGTGTAACACATCGCCTGTCGACACCACATTGCTTACGTGCACCGCAGCGCCCGCGCACCCCAGAGCGCCTGTCTACACCACAGCATCCGCGTGCAACGCAGCGCCGGTGTACACCAGAGTGCCCGCGTGCACAAGACAGGCAGAAAGAGCATGTC
Source organism: Prorocentrum cordatum (assembly GCA_963575745.1). Lineage (NCBI taxonomy): Eukaryota > Dinophyceae > Prorocentrales > Prorocentraceae > Prorocentrum > Prorocentrum cordatum. The sequence goes on from CAUYUJ010017817.1 coordinate 86,439, forward strand.
GTTGAGGATCTGGTGCGGACAGCGAAATGCCACGCCAGGGAAGTGCTGATCATAGAATGCGACGTTTTTCCCTCCTCTCTCCTCCACCTCCGCCTCCTCCTCCTCATCCTCCTCCTCCCCCTCGTCCTCCTCCTCATCGTCCTCCTCTTCCTCCCTCACCCTCCCCCCCTGTCGTGCGGGTCGGCACTACAGCGCACGTGCGCGTCTCAGCGTGCACCATAAAAGGTTGATTCATTGGTGCCGTGCTGAGTGCACGCAGGCATTGTGGTGTACACTGGTGCTGTGTTGCACACGGCTGATGTGGTGTACACAAGCACCATGGTGCCAGCAGGCACTGTGGCACACACTGGCGATGTGATGCACGCGGCTGCTGTGGTGTACAAAGGCGGTGTGGTGTACCCGGGCGCTGTGGTGCACGCAGGCACTATGGTGTACACAGGCGTTGTGGCGCAGATCGCCACCGACATGCTGCTGCTACCAGTCCTTGGTGATTCCTAGGCATTGCCAGACGCCGCCAGCGCGAAACGTGACGTCATCGGCCCGCTCCGCCCCCTCCAGATGATCATCAGCTGCGTCCGCGCGCACGACGACGATGAGCGACGAGCGACGAGCGACGAGAGACGAGCGACAACGACGACGACGACGACGACGACGACGACGACGACGACGACGACGACGACGACGACTGCGGGCCAAACTCCTATGCGGATTCCTTTGCGGACACCTATGCGGATCACGATGCGCACGGCGGCAGTGCCCGGAACGCACTGGGTGTGGGAGCGTTACGTCATAGGGAAGGGGCCGGGGGCCATGACGCCCGTCATGCCCCACGCAAGAAAGAAAAGGGCTCCAGCCCTGTGAGAAGGCTCCCGTGCCACAGGCGCCTTCTGAGAGGGCGTGATAGGTGTCTTCTGGACCAGGACAGACAAACGACGCCACCCCACCTACGGCCCAACGGGGCTTAGCGTATGCCAGCACAGGGCTTAGCGTATGCCAGGAAAGCCCGAATGGGCTTTTGCGTGGTGTGCGCTGAGGCCCGCGAAGGGCCGTAGCGCGACATGGAGGTGTTCCTTGATTTTTGGTCGATCTTCTGGTTTCTGATGAGCATGGCCGCCTCGAGAGCTCCCCGGGGGTCCCCCCCCCGCCGCTGGGCAGCGGGATCTCGGCGTCCACGAGCACGGAGCCCGATGACAGCTCCACTTTGACCCGGTCGCGCTGGACGCCGCTGCCCACCTGAACGGGAAGAGGGGTCGGGGCGAGGAAGAGGAGGGGAGGTAGCATGATCGAAGATCGAGGCATACTCATTCTGCGCTTCTGCCACGTCTTGAGGCGGAGGCTTCGGGGAACACGCAAAGTCAGACGGATGGGCCAAAGTTTACCCCACATCTGGCCACATAAGGCAGCAACGCTGCGCTTTCAATGCCCAGAAAATCCACCGACCCCATGTGGGTCTCCAGGCGTGTGAGATCCCCCATCCTCCCCCAGGGACCCCAAACAGGAATGTCGGCAGCACCCCCTGGCCCAGGCCGACCCCCGCGGGGACGCATCATGCATGGGGCACGGGCCTTTCCGGGGCTCCGCGGGGGCTCCAGGACAGCCCGGGAAGGCTGCAGGGCGGCTGCCTAGGCTTCAGGCTGCTCCAGGAGAGCAGTCTCTTCTCCGCGACTGGCGGGCGCGACGGGATGGGTGGAGGTGGGGAGGCGGGAGGGAGGCATGACGTAATGCCCCCGCCCACCCCCCACCGTGACAAACTGTGGTGCCGGGCGCACTCTCGCCATCGCGTGGATGTCCATTCCCTGTGCATGTTTTGGTTTCGTGCGTGTATTTTTTCCGCAACGTGAACAAAAATGCTCCTCGATGGCCCTTGCCGATAAAAAATACACACGTCCGAGCGATGCCAAGCACTGTGGCAGTGCTGGTGACGCACTGGGGAGCGGGGAGCGTTGGGTCATGAGGGGGGCATATAGCGCGCGCTTTGGCCCAGAAGGTTACACAGAAGCACTCCCAAGAGAGAGAGACCAAATGCGGCCCCCACCTGCTTCCAAGAAGGTCCAGATCCAGCCAAGAAGTGTTTCCAAGAAATTGTCCCAAAGTCCCCCTGATTCATCTGGATCTCTATTGAGAGGCCATCGATAACTTTGTTGGCCTGCTGATCTACTCGATGCCCAGCGCGAACTGACCATGCCTTCAGATTGGCCCGATACAAATCCAAATTCTCCAGTCCGAACCACATGGGAAGAGCACCAAAGTCGTCGCTGCGCGACTCAGTCCAGAAAGAGGGTGCTACAACATCTGTCGTCCAATCCCACGGAATGTAATAGTAGTCCCAGTCGTCTCCGTCGTGCCAGGACTGGTCCCGGTGGCTCTCGTCGTACCATTGGGTGCCCGTTCTATCTTCCCGAAAACCACGTGTTCACGAGCGTTCACCCCAATATGGACTGGACCACCAATCAAACGCCCGCCTCCACGGGATCTCCTGGTCTGTCTCCGCTTGTGTCTGGATGATATGGCTTCTCCTCTCGCCAGTCGTGATATTCCTGCTCGATCTCCAATGATTTCTGGTTGGACTGGTTTCTCCTTTCTCAAATCCGTGGGGTGTGGTCCTCCTCTACGGGAGGGGGTCCCGTGTCGACATCTCGTTGTTTCTGACGCCTGGCCTCCTCTCCGTCACCAACCATGCTCCGCTTACCAACGGTCGCGGGCTGGGAGGGCCAACGAAGTAGGGAGTGTGACGTAGAGAACTTTGCACACGCAGACGATGGGGAGCGCTCTGACCACATGAGTCAGCCCACCTAAGCCACAGTAGCTGTGGAAGGCACGAGTGGCACGCTGGGCGCAAAGAGAGAGGGAGGAGACAGAGAGAGTGAGTGAGAGAGAGAGAGAGAGAGACCCACGCACACCCGACGGCACCAAGGGTTTGGGAGACACCCTGGCGGCTCCCCCTTGGGGTGCTCAAACCAACATAAAGCCTGACACATCCTCACAAACTGCATTGAAAACAAAAGAGCATACTATGAAAAGCGCAGGAAGGAGTCTCCATGCGCAAGTGAAGCTGATTGTGAGTGAGCCTGAGTGTGAGTGAGTCTGGGTATGGGTGGGTCTGAGTGGGAGTGAAAATGAGTGTGAATAAGGCTGAGCGAGTGGATCAGAACAAGAGTGAGTCTAAAGGATGAGCGAGGAGGAAGGTGTGTGAAGAGAGTCGGCGGCGACCAAGTATATGGGAAAGTGCTGCTTGGGATCACGCTGGCCCACATTACTGTTGACAGCATTCCTCACACCATCATTTGTCAGAATGAGGGGGCCGAACGGTCATTCCCTATCCCTGGGCGCGTGGCTGAATCGAGTTTCTGCGGTGCGGATTGTTGCTGTTGTTGTCGTCGTCCGCCCCGCGACCCGGCCCGCGACCCACAAGCGACCGACCCGCGCCCCACCCGCGACCCACCCGCGACCCACCCTGCGACCCGCCCACGACCAACGCGCGACCCACCCCGCGACCCGCCCGCGACCCACCCGCGACCCACCCGCGACCCACCCCGCGACCCACCCACATTGCTGTGACGAAAGAATCGGCGCCTGCGGCGGGCTCACTGTATAATGTGTAAGAATTCGGCGCCTGCGGCGGGCTTCTTCAGAGCCTCGCAGACTGCCGACGTCCTCGCCGCCCCATCACTCTTATCCCGAACTGCGGGGTGCTACGTAGTGTTATTACTCTTCCAGAGACGAAGACCCGTACGAGGTAGACCGTCTTCCCTCCCCCCCCCTCCGCCCCTCCTGCTCTGCTTGCCGTTACCCTTAAGTCGGGCCTGTCCCCCAACAGGGAGATCGAAAAATAAAAAGTAGTCAAAAAATTCCCCAAACATGGTCAAAAATGGTAGAAAAATCCTTCCCTGACTATTTGTTTTCACTATTTTCGTAGATCCCTCCTGTAGAGGGACGGGCCCGACTTAACGTTACCCCCCCCCCCCTCCTGGGAGGGCGGGGGGGGAGCACCGAGGGAAACCTGCATCGTTGTCCTCCTCCGATTCGCGGGCCCGCGCTGGGCGCCCCTCCCCTGGCGCGCGGACGCAGACCTCCGAGAGCTTACGCTTCAGTCGGGCCTGTCCCTCCACAGGGGGAATATTCAAAAATGGTCCAAAAATAGTCTGGGGACTATTGTCCTACCATTTCTGAGCATTTCGGGCTTTTCGGGGTATCTTGAACTTTGCGTCCAAACTCGGCCTGTAGGGGGACAGGCTGGACGTAAGCTTACGCGTATGAAGCTCATGCTCATGTTTGCTCATCCGAGCGGATCTCCGCAGGCTTGCGCGCGTGCATGCTGATATGGATTCTTCTCCATGGGAGGGGCTCGACTCGAGGCCCGCCTGGTCCGCGAGCGTGGACCGCACCTCGTCCTCGAAGCTCGCCTTCAGCGAGCTGTCCGACACCAGCCTCGGGCGCGGGGAGGGGGGCCCAAGGGCGGCGGGCCAAGAGATGGGGCACAGGAGGACATTAGAATGCTACAGTCGGGGCGTTGACCTAAGGAACCCCAGGAACGAGGCCCCTTTTTTCCATAAGTTAAACTTCGATTTGCTATCGAAAACATAAGGAAAACCTGAGGCAAGCTGTGAAACACTTAAGGAACGCGGAGCCCCTCCCCAACGAAAAGGGTTCCTTCTTCAGGGCCCCGACTGTATGCACCCCCACTCGGGGCGCACATCCGAACGAGCACGTCGCACGAGCAAATTGCAGCATATCGCCAGCCAGGCGGCACGGCCAGAAAGCGCCCGCCGCCGAGCATGACGGCTGGCGCTGGAAAGAACGGGTGCAACATCGATGTACGAAGAGCACGTTGTCACGGCTATCTCTGTGAGGCGATCCCCTGCGAGGGCGCCTTCTGTGCACGGTATCCCCTTGCCAGGGCCTCTTCGGCGCACGCTATCCCCAAGGTTGGGGGATGGCGTGTAATTCGCGAACTGGCGGCACCACATCGCGCGCGATCTTCCTAACGCCAGCCGCATAAGATTTTGAGCGCGCGCGTCGCGTCTGGGGGGCAGACGCGCACTTTTACGAGCGAGAAGGAAGCCCTGTGGCACGGAAGGGGAGGAGAACGCGAGGAGGAGCAGGATGACCAGTGCAAAACCAAGACGCATCAACGATGTTGTAATAAACCCACCCTCCAAGTTACCTCTTCACTGGTCCCTACAAGAACTTATTTTCACTGCGGGAAATGCCACGTTGGAAGACAACCGTCTGAGAATTCTCAATCGTGCTTTGACACCGCTCCTTGACACCAACGCCGCAAATCAACCTTACTGTTGCATCCTGACGACCCTGCATCGTGCCAGAGCACCATTCCTGGGACGTCTACACCGCGAACCAACGTGACTGCTGCGCCCTGACAGTCCTATTTCGTGCCAGATCACCGTTCCTGAGACGTCAACCATAATAATCCGTTCAGCTGTTGTAAGCGTTTGAAACGAATGTGCACGGCGCTAGAGCGAGAGCCACATCCTTGAACAAGAACCGCCCTCCATCCGTCCTGAAACTGTTGCACACTTTGTTATATCTATACATATATATATTATTTGCTTAACAACAAAAAATGAACAAGAGCCACCCTCCATCCGTCAATAAGACGACGGTGCGCACAGCGACAGCGAGACCCACATTTTCAAGGCGGCCCGCCCTCCATGCGTTCAACTGCTGCACGCTTCAGAAGCACGTGTGCGCGGCGCTGGAGCGAGAGCCACCTTCCGAAGGCCACCCGCCCTCCGTCCGCGCATCTCGTGCAGATTGATATGACGAGTTTGCGAGGCCCTATGGCGAGAACGATAGGTAAAAAAACACCCGCCCTCTGTTACAAACTGTTACAAAACGAATGCGCGAGGCGCGAAGGCAAGAACCATTTATTTTTTTGGGGGGAAGAAAGAAAGAAGAACAACAAAAAAAAACGCCATCCGTCTGTGAGGCCCCCGCAGACTTTTCAGACGACTGCGCGCGACGCTGAGGCGAGAGCCACGTTGTGACAACCACCCACCCTCCGTCCACACTTGTGAAACCGTTGCGAAACCACGTTGTGAAACCGTTGCACACTTGGAAAAAACGAGTGTGCGCGGCGCTACGGCGAGAGCCACATTTTGAAAACGATCCCGGAAACTGTCGCAAATTTCAAGCTTCACGATCATAAATGGTAAAGTAGAAGTCTCAAGCGAAACGCCCGGCCCGCTCTACCGTCACGTCTCGAGGTGTGACAGGGTGGAGCCAGCTGACAGGAAAGTGAATGGAAGAGGAGGGAGGGGGGAGGGAAACAAGGCACCTCCCCAGCCCGCTCCGCAGGGACGACCAGAAGGCGCGCGGCGGCGTGCACGAGTACAGTGGAGGCCGGCCCACAAGAAACCCAACCCTGAGACCCCAGGGCGTCCATTGATCTTTGGTGCGGGAACGTCACGCTCTCCACAGCAAAACCATCGAAGCCCAAGAAGCCCAGGGCACCCTGGAGGCGGACAGGGTGTTTCTTGGCACGGGTCTCCACTGCATGTTTGCGTGATGTCGGGCACTGGCCCGCCCCCCGCATCTCTGAGGGGCAACGATAGGGGGGGATAGGGATAATCGAAGGGGCCCCAGGACACACAAATAAATACATACAAATAAAATTATTCCCCATATTTCCCCATATTTTCTTGGTTTTAGTCTTCGCCCCCCCTTCCCATATTCTCCCATATTTTCTGGAGAATCGACGATTAATTGTGTATCGACGATTAATTGTGTCTGTGTGTCTTTTTTCCTCCTGAAACGATGGGGGGGGATAGGGATCATCAGGGGGGGAACATCGACCTGGAACCGGCGATACATCGCCGACGGATCGGCGATGGGCCCCGACAGTGAACCCGCACCTTCCTGGGCAGGTCGGGGCTATCGGGGCCCCTATCGTCGATCAATGGGCGATTGGGGGACGATGCATCCCCTTATGCTTGAGTCGGGCCTGTCCCCCTCCAGGGGGATTTTGGAGGACAGAAATAAATAGACAAAACATATTCCAAAATGGTCCAGAAATAATAGGAAAATTGTCCCCTGATCATTTTTTTAAACTATTTTTGAATATGTAGAGGGACAGGCCCGACTTAACCCTATGCCCATGCCCCCTGTCGTTGCCCCCCGCACCTCCCTCGGCGGCGGGCGCACGCGCCACAGGACGCCGCGGCAACGAGCCGCCGCTCTGGGCGAGAGGCGCCGAGCGCCGAGCGCCGGCGGCCACCGCCCAGCGCCGACGACTCACGCCGCCGAGGCGCAGCCGCGGGGGTGCCACGGGCGGCGAGCGTAGCCGCGTCCGCGGCCTCGCGGCCTCCCTCCTCCTCCTCCTCCTCCTCCTCCTCCTCCTCCTCCTCCTCCTCCTCCTCCTCCTCCTCCTCCTCCTCCTCCTCCTCCTCCTCCTCCTACTGCTCCCACCATGCCCCCCTCCCCCATCTGGATCCCCGGGCGCGATCCTGCGGAGGCGCGGTCGCACGGATACGTCCCGCGCGGGGCACTCGCGAACAAAAGCTTCCGTGTCCGCGGCGTCGCGGCCCAGAGGGCCCGGGCCCGCGAGGCCGCGGGTACGGGTGCACGCCTCCGCCCACAGGATAGGATGCTTGCAGCCTGGGCGCTGTTCCCTGCGTTCGGCCTCCAGGGCGCGGATTGGAACAATAATTATATATATACACACACAAAAAGCGGAGGATGTCTGGAGAGGGGCGCGAAGAGCCCTGCTCGAGGGGCAGGCAGAGCCCTAGGGAGGCCACCGCCGGTCTCTGGAGGACACCGGGCCCAGACCCCCGATGCTCGGGCAACTTCGAGCCGCAGGGCCCTGGTCCTCCTGACCCCTTGCGGAAGCAGTTTTTTGCTGTTCCTCTGACGCTCCCCTGTTCGAGTTGCGATGTGTTCCCGGATCAACGATGGTACATCATCCTGGTCCGCTCACGCGCATCCGTTTGCGTCCGGGGCTGGCGATGTGCTTGCTCAAATCAGTGGCAGCCTGCACTGCTCTGTCGGCAGCAGTTGTTCATCCCGAAAACATGGGATTTCGGCGCCCAAGAGCCTCACATAAGCGCTCAGGTATGCTGGACATGTGGGTTCGTCTTTGGGAAGTCCAGGACCGAAGAGTGGTGATGTAGATCTTCGATCGACTAAGAGTCACCCCACGGGCTCCGAGGTCAGCGCCCTACAGCTCACGGCGATTGGAAGGCTCCTGAATGGAGCTGCCGACGCTTGTGCTGGGGAAGCGGCTCGTAGAGCGGCCGCCCCTGAGCACTTGAAGGCAATCAACGTGAGGGTACAGTGCAGTGCCCGCGTGAGCGCGCTGGTATGCGCACGCGCGTTGGCCGTGAACATGTTCGTGCGCGCATGTGTGCCAGTGGTGCGCAAATCCGTCGTGAGCGTCTTTCCGAGCAGGGTCACTCTGTTGTTGAACTCAAGACCCTCTTCACATGTAGTATCTGTTCGGCCACGGTTTGTAAGAAAGGCCCATAGTCGGCCTTCTGGTCAGGACCTTGCACTGCAGGGCGATTCTCACGTTTTTGCGCTCGGAGGCATGATGAGGATCGAGGTTCCCTGGACTCTGGGACTGCTTTGGGTCCAACTGCCCATCCGATAGCCGCACAGTGCCACATGACCCACTCCTTGTCTGAAATTAACAGCGTGCTGTTTTACACGACCTGAAACAGCTTCTGTTTCACAAGTGCCAGAAAATGATAGGAGGCGTGCCAGCCCCCGACCAAAAGGGTTTGAAGGCATTGGCCCGACTGGAACGAGAGCTCCCGCCATAGTCGGGAATAACTTTCCCTGGGCGATCTGGCGCTAGGCGGCCAGGACTGACCCTGGGAACCGCGTCGACGCCACAGCGCCATAGCTCATCCTCTTCTTCCTCCTCCTCCTCCTCATCATCCTCCTCCATTCCTTCTCCTTATAGATAACTCCTCCCTGTCGCACCCCGAGGCCAGTTTTTAGGGCGGGCCGGGCGTTCCGCCTGAGACTTCCTCATCATTTACGATTCTGAAGCTCAAGAAGTGACAACAGCTTCATAGATTGAGGGCGGGTCGTTTTCAAAATTTGGCCATCGCCTTAGCGCCGCGCACACTCGTTTTAAATATGTGCACGAGTTTCACGGATTGAGGGCGGATGGTTTTCAAAATGTGGCTCTCGCCTTAGCGCCGCGCACATTCGTTTTAAACATTTGCAAGGGTTTCTTTTCAATATGTAGCTCTCGCCTTAGCGCCGCGCATCTTCGTTTAAATTTGCAAGAGATTCACGGATTCCGATTCCCATGATCAACGTACCAGAAATGGTGTTGGAAGGATTCAGGATTATGCGGGCGTAACAGTTATGTTGATTCGCTGTGTTGAAGTTCCACAAGTGGCGTTCTGGCACGATTCTGGATCGTCAAGACGCAGCAGTCAGATTGATACGTGGCGTTGAAATCCCGAGAACCATGTTTTGGCACGCTTCAGGATCTTCAAACTGTTGTCTTCCAACGAGGCAGTTCCCTCAATGGACATGAACCGTTGTAGGGGCCTCTGAAGAGGGAGCTTGGAGGGAGCGTTAATTCCAAAATCGTTGATGACTCTTGGGTTTCCACTGGTCCTCCTCCTCCTCCTCCTCCTCCTCCTCCTCCTCCTCCTCCTCCTCCTCCTCCTCCTCCCCCCAAGAGGGCGAGCAGGGGGCGATCGCCTGTCGTAGTCGACCCCGCCCACCCGCATGGAGAAAGGCACGACCTCCTGCCCCGCGCGCGCGGCGGACGCAGGACACCACCGTCCCGCGGGAGGCCCGCCGAAGGAGGGGCAGGCTCTGGAGGGCAGCGGCCCCAGGGGGCCCATTGGGGCGGCGCGGAGGGAGGGGGTACATTTAAGTCGGGCGTGTCCCCCTACAGGGGGATTGTCGACGAAGAGCAAAAAATGCTCAAACAATGCTCCAACATGGTCAAATGAATAGTCAAAAAATAGTCCCCGTACTATTTTTGAAAAAAAATGTTCGAATATTCCTCCGATAGAGGGACAAGCCCGACTTAAGGGTACATAGAAGAAAAAGAAGAAGAAGAAGAATAAGAAAAAGAAGAAGAAGAAGAAACGGCGTAAACATAAACTTTTGGCGCTCCGCGCGGATTTCTTGGATCTGCGCTGGGACCCCCCCTCTCTGGCGCGCGGAGCGCGCCAGGGACTGCGCAGGGGGCGCCGCCAGGGGTGCGCCAGCGAGGGTCCAAGAGATCCGCGCAGAGCGGCAACAGCTCATTTGGATGCCGTTGTTTGTTTTTCGACAGCCGGACCTGGGCCAGAAGAACATCCGTCAAGAACATGAGGCCCTCCGCTGGCCCACACTGAATCGGGGGCGTGCAAACATGGATCGGGGGAGGTGCCCTCCCCAAAATGCGACAGGTGCCGCCTCGTTCGGCGGTGGAAATCCGCGATTCCCAGTGGAAACGGGACCCGTCGCTAGTCAACGCCCTCTTGATCCATGCTTGCGATCGCCTGACTGCAGGACACGAGGGTACCCTCCCACTGGGCACACGAGAATGCTCAAGAGAACGCTGAGAGCATCAATTGAGCAGGGACCAACCGTCCCAGCATTCCTATAGTCCTACCGCGACATGTTCTTAGAGCCCAACAATGTTCTAAGAACAAAAACAACGTTCTTAGAACATAAGCCCGATGCGTTCAGAAACAAGACAGACTCCGCCAGAAGTGCTCGGATAACATTCTTCGCGGAAGCCACAACAGGTCCTTGGAACATTGCTTGGCAGGGCTATAGGCACGCCAGGACGCGTCGCCACTGCTTGAATCAGGGTGCCCTCCGGGAGCGGCAAAAGCAGGGGGCGTCCAAAAAGGGGGGGTGCAAATCATGACCGGCGGCATGTGCGCGGCCCTGCGGGGGGACCCGGGACGCAATGACATAAGAAGAGGCGCCATGAAATCTGGGGAAATATCATGGCCCCCGCCATGATATCCACCCCCTCCTAGTGGGGGATGGACAGACCCCCTTTTAGTAAAACATGGTTTAGTGAAAACGGACAATTCATTAATCGACGTGTCACTGTTGGGGGTTCTGTCCACCCCCCCCCTAGTCGTCACCCCCCTCTCTGCCGCCCCCGAGCCCTCCCCGAGCCGACCTCGATCGGATGCCCCGGCCCGAACCGCAGGGCGCTCGGCGGCACGCCCCCGGGGGCGCAGGGCAGGGAGCGCGGGCACCCTCCGAGGACCGGACGGAGCAAGGGCGCCCGAGATGGGTACAGTCGGGGCGTTGACCTAAGGAACCCTCAATAACATGATGGCCGCGAACCGAACCGAGAACCGAGAACCGGCCCCCGAACCGAACCGGCCGAACCGGACCGATCCTCGACCCGAACCGGCCGAACCAGACCGCGCCAGCCTCTGGCCCGAACCGGCCGGACCGAACTGGCCCGACGAACCGAACCGGCCGAACCGAACCCCCCCTTGGGGCTGGAGGGGCGGGGGGACCTGACCCCCCCTCAAGACGGCGGGGATCGGAGGGGACCTGACCCCCCCTCAGGACGCGGCGGGGGCGGGGGGGGGGACCTGGCCCCCTCTATGGAAAAAAAGGCCTCGTTCCTTATTTAATAAGGAACGAGGCCCCTTTTTTCCATAAGTTAAACTTCGATTTCCGATCGAAAGCAGAAGGAAAGCCTGAGGCAAGCTGTGAAACACTTAAGGAACGCGGAGCCCCTCCCCAACCAAAAGGGTTCCTTCTTCAGGGCCCCGACCGTACGGAAAAAATGAATTCAATGCCCTACAACAAATGTGGCCCCAAACCAACAGCGGCCGCTGTTGGGCAGGCGGCCTTCTGTCTCGAATGGGCACAGGCCGCGGCGGCGTGGACAGCGAGTCCTGTGCAAAAGGAGCAGGAACTGCTGTTGGGCATGGTGCCCATTATTTCCGTGCCCATGTCGGGCGTCCAGAGACGGAGCAAGGACGAGGACAAATGTTCTCGGAAGCCGGGCAGAGAGAGAGAGAGAGAAAGAGAGAGAGAGAGAGAGAGAGAGAGAGAGAGAGCAAGCCGTGCACGTCCAGGGTGCATTGGCAGTGAAACGTGAAGCTATGCTCGCGCCGGCGCGCCAAAGCAGAAGCGCCAGGCAGCCTTGCGCCACGCGTGCGCAGACCCAGTCAGTGCCTGTCGTAGAGTTGCTTGTCCGCCAGCTGCTTGGCATGCCAAGTCGTAAACACACGGGTTCCAACTGTTTCTGGGCCGGCCGCGCCTGCGGGGGCCCCGCGGGCGGGCTAATGTGCACCTCCCTGGCGTGAAGACGCAGCGCCTCACTGCGCTGCCATCTGGTTGCCGGGCGACGTTTCCCATCAGGACCAACTGTCTGTACGCCAGCAAAGAACTCAGCTTGCCGCAGCCACATGTGGCGCGCACGGACTCATTGGTGATGCGACTCACATACGAACGCCCGATGCCAGCCACTTTTCGGAGGCACCGTGCTTGGAAGGCGCCCAGCTTGTTTGCCTCGGCCTTGTTGAGCCACACGGTGTGCAAGCAATACATGAGTTTGGACACAATGCATGCTTCAAATATCCGCACCTTCCTTCGCAATGGAATATTGCAGTGCTTCCAAACCTTGCAGAGCGTGCTGAAATCTGCCGCTGCCATGCCCAAGCGTCTGCTCAGCTCGGGGCCGCTCCCGCCGCTGGCAGATAGGAGGCCGCCCAAATAAACCACGCTCTCCTTGCACGGCACCACTGCGCCGCCGGGTTTTGTCAGCGCGGTCTGGCACCTAACAGGCAGAGCCTCTATCTTGCTCCAGTTAAACATCAATCCGTAATGCTGCCCTGCCTCCAGGATGCATTTCATGAGCGCGCCCACGAACTCGTCGTTGGTGCCCACCACGAGCGCGTCGTCCGCGTAGATCAGCTCGCTGACCGGAAGCTGCTCATCTTGCGTAAATCCCTGCCGCGTGAAAGCCACTCTGGCGTCGCGCATCAAGACTGTCATTACTATGGAAAACAAATACGGCGATAGCGGGCAGCCCTGTGAGATACCGCACTCTTGCGGCCAAGATGCGGACACTGCTCCGGCCTCTCGTACCCAGAACGATCTATCCGTGTAGATTGACCGTGCACATTCTGCAAATGGTGCTGGCACGCCGAAGCGGAGTAGAGCTTGCAATAAACCCTCTGGCGACACACTGTCGAAGGCCTTCGCCCAATCCCGCGCTAGGAAGATCAGCCGGTCGTAGCGGGACTCCAATGTGGCATCGATCATCCTCCGGGCGACAAACAAGGCGTCTGATGCACCCCGGCCGCTCCTGAAGCCGTACTGCGTGTCCCAGATACAACGATCTGCTCCTGCGTCCTTCAGCCGAGCAAGCAAAATCATGGCGTAGAGTTTGTACCCAATCGGTAGCAGAGAGATGGGTCTGAAGTTGGCGCAATCCGCAACGTCGCCCTTCTTGAAGATCGCTGCTACCAAAGCTTCGTGCCACGCTGCGGGGACGGACTGTTCGGCCAAGCGCCTGTTGCACAACGCCGTAGCCCATTCCACTGCCGGGGAATCTGGCACGCAGATCGTCTTCCAGAATTCCGCCGGGATGTCGTCACCACCCGGGGCTCTGTTCCGCTTGAGCTCGCGGGCTGCCTTGCACACCTCCACCGTGCTGATTCGACCGCACTCAACAGGCAGCGCCGGGCCAATGGGGAAAGGGTCGTCGACGACGGTCGTCGGCCGCACGGCCCATTGAACCGTGGAGAATTACTCCGCCAGAATTTCGGCTCTCTTGTCGCTGTCCACTTGCTGTCCGCGTGAATCTCGCATCCGTCCTTGCTGCGCTCGAGGGCCCTTCCTGAGCTTTCTAATCTCCGTCCAGTCGCCAGAGGCCAACAACTCGTCGAGCCATTTGCTACGGTCAGCTTTCACGGCAGCTTTGATCCTGCCGCGCAGTCGTTTCTCAGCCTCGTAGTCGCCGCATTGCCGCGCCTCGCCGCGCAAGGCGATCAGCTCGAGGGTGGCATCGCTGATCCATGGCCTGCTCTTGGAGCCACCAGCCTCTGGCAAGCATTTCCGTGCAGCATCGGTGAATGCGTCCACCATGGAACCGTTGAGCTGATCTAATGTGCCATCCAATGGGTCCCGGTCCCCCATGTAATCCACGAAAGCACGCTGGAATGGCGACACAAGTGGGCCATGCGACAGCGCTGAGATATCCAGCCGGGCCGCGTGCTGCCGGGCAGCTCTGGATGTTCAGGCGCACGTGGCACTGCAAGAGAAAGTGGTGGGATGCCAGAGCGGCGCCCCTCACAGAATAGACATCGCAAACGTGTTCTTGCAGTTGGCGCGAGCACAAGAAGAAGTCAATATGCCCAAAGTGCTCCGGTGTGGCTGGATCTGATGGCCGGGACCCCACACTGTAGCATGTGATTTGCTTTTCCGGCACGTGGTCGAAGAACGTGTTGCTGACCGCCAAATCGCAAGACACACAAAATTCCAGCAAGAAGCTCCTGTTCGACTCCGGGTTGAACTCCGCTCCGGGGTTGCCGAAAATATACGGGCCTAGACGCTCCTCCTCAGAAGGGAAACGTTTGTGAAGTCTTGCGTTGAAGTCCCCCAGCAATAACTTGCCTCCATGGCCGGACGTGTTACGAACAATCACGTCCAAAGAATTGTACAAATCACGTCTGTCTGTCACTGGCTTTCCGCTATGGGGCGCGCATACACTGAAAATTTGGATTTTACCTCCTGGGACCCTGATCTTCGCGACAGCGACCCTGGGAGATATCATACGGAACCCAATAATACTCTCACGAATACGTGGACAAAATAGGAAACCCACTCCAGCTGTATCTTGGTCTTCGTGGTCCCCCGATAGCACCAATAGGTAGCCCCGGTTAGTGACAGCATGCGTTGACTCGCTCTTGTGCGTCTCCTGGAGCGCCAATACATCGACGGCCCGACTCCGCATAAGAATTTGTAGCTCCCCCAGCTTCGCTTCTGTCAGCCCCTCGACGTTCCAAAAGCCCACGGCGACACCATCAGTGCATGGACGTAGCCGCCCGCCTCGGAAATCAGGAACCCCCTCTTCATGTAGCACATCCCCTCTTCTACTCCTTGTTGTGGAACTTATACTTGTACTGGTACTCCGTGCGTGCAGGCTTTGCGGATGAATTCTTAAACGATCGTTCATAAGTGCAGTATTGCCGACTGCGGGTGAAACGTCACTGATCAAATGCGTTTGTCAATGATGTGGGCCGCTCCCCTTGGCCCCTCCTTTTGCCCTCCCCTTCAGGCCCTGGGCAGCCCGAGCCACAAGGTCGTCCGCCTTCTTCGCCAACTCCTTCATCTCCGGGTGATTGTGGAGCTCCGCCCAAGTAGACCATTCGCCTTGCCATTGATAGGCCACGCTGTGGTCGACAATCTTCGCTGTCAGCGCGTGCTCGCCTCCCACGGTCACCACGTACGGCGCCTCCTCGCTGACAGAGATAGTGTAGCCGATCTGCCACTCGTCCTTCAAAAGGCGCTTGAGCCCGAGGCAGTAGTTCCGGGCAGCACGGTCCGTTGCTGAACGGTCCTGGGAGGCCCAGACCTTCTTGTCCCCTGAGGTGTAGCCCACGGTGCGGAGAAGCTCAACAGCTTTGTCCCGCGAGCTCATGTTGGAGAACTCCACGAAAGCGATTCCTGTGAAGGTCCCTTTGGAATAGATTTTCGCTGGGGGAGGGGCTGAGAGTGTCTTCAACTTCTCTTGTAACCACTCGGCGGCCGTCGACAAGTCGCCAACGCCGTCTAAATTCCCCACCACCATTGTAACGAAGCGCTTGTTGGCGGGCTGGTCTGAGGAGAGAGTGGAGCCGTGGGGGGGGTCATTGCTCGCCATAGCCATCTTGATGCGATCGTCGACGAGCTTACCTATCTCCTCGCTGGTCATGGGCATTGTATTCAACATCTCCTCCATCTTGTCAATGCGCAGATCGGCATCGATAACGCTAGCCTCGATGTTCTCCAGGCGGCTGGTCAGAGTCTCGCTCAAGGACGTGACCTTGATGTCCAGCTTCCCGAAGTCCCTCCGCAGAGCGTCCACGATGGAGGTCATGGGGGCCAGCTGCTGCTTCAGGAGGGCTGCAATGCCGCCCATCGTCACGGGCTCCGTGTCCACGGCAGCGGCGTCGGCATCCGAGAAGTCTGGCTGCCGGAAGGGGTTCGCGAGCTGATCCTTCACCTCGCGGTCCGAGTCACTGTCCATCTCCTGAAGTGGGCTCCTGAGGCGGGCCCGCTTGTCGGCGGGGGTGTCGAGGGCCACGACGACTGGCGCTGCACCGGAGGACGTCCCGCCTAGAGCTTCACGCACAGGAGTGCCCGGCTGGCGAGTGTGGGCTGGCATGACTGGGAATGTGGTGTAAGAAGTGAGTAACAGAAAGAAGAAAGAGTAATGAAAAAATGTGGTGATTGACCGCCCCAGCGACAAGCTCAATACCTAACCGCCCCAGCTTGAGCCAAATCTGCTAAATCCGTGGCTACTAAATCCGTGGCTACTGAAATCGACCTCCGGGAAGAAACCCGTTGGCTGTTTCGCGTGCCGCGCCTCATTCCGGGAAGCTGTTTCTTCCCTCCAGGAGGGCCGCTTTAGCAGCCACGGTTTTGGCAGCCCTCGCCCAGCTTCCGAAATTCGGGCGAGGATGCGTCGAGGATCTCTGAGATCCATTTCTGTTTGCCGTCAACGGCTACAGCTGCCCCTCCTGCACCGCTGGGGGGCGGGCGACTCCTCCCCAGGGGGGGAAAGTTAGTTGAACGGGCGACGGCGCCACGAACAACTCCAAACCTGCTACCCCAAAGAGTGGGGCAGCAGTCGACCTGATGCTGACCAGCAGGCGACGGCGCCACACAAGACAGAAGCAGGCCGCTCGGGCGCCGCGGCCTTCTCAGAGCGTTGCGGGGCGCTCTGCGAGCGCCCCAGAACTCCCTGCAACAGATCTGTCCTCGCCCTCGCCCCGTCCGCCCTCGGCCTCCACCGACGCCGCAGGAGAGGGCTTCTCCGAAGGCTGGCGAGCTTCTGGGAAGCCCCGCCGCCTTCTGAGAGGGGCCTGCCCCCTCTCGGTGCACCCCCCGGGCGCGCCGCCGAGAAGCCTCAGTGGGAGGACTAGCCGGGATTGAAACTGCGTGACCAGGAGCCAAGCCCGTCTTTGGGCGGGGGGGGCTCGTCGCACCAGGTGCGGGGGAGGGGCTCGAGGGTTGAGCTGCTTGGGCGTCTGTGGGCAGCTCGGCCTCTGGATGGCCCAGGACGCCCTCCAGCGGGCCTCAGGCTGGCCCGACAGCGCCTCCCGATGGACTCAAGACGGCCTCAGGTATATACATATGGGTATAGGTGTGTGTGTAATCAGATACACACACACACACACACACACTAGAACCACGCGCGCCCGAGCTTCGCACGCGTAGGTTCTAGTACCGATTACTCCACGGCACTCACCCCTACAACTCAGCAGAAGGGGAAAGAGGTCCTGAGGGAAACGGGTCCTGGACCCTGGGCCTTTCCCAATTCTATCCCGAGTCGTCTTCTGACAGTCCCGGGGCCCGTGGTGGACCACGACAGCCCGAAAACCGCAAGAACCTCAGGACCCGATTCACCCAGGACCCGTTCCCTCAAAGCGAACCACCACCCCTACGGTCAAAAACCCGAATAAGGACGCGCGGTAAGGACGCAAGACCCTTGGAAGCCGAAGTTGGGATTTTTGGGGCGGCGGACGACGAAAACCCCAAGGACGCAAGAGCAAGGAAGAGCAAGGACGCAAGGGCACCCTGAGCGAAGTCGCGCGTCCTTATTAGGGTTTTTGACAGTACCGCTTCTGCAACGATTACCACCGACTCTGCTGGCACGGCCACGACCACGGAGGCGCGGGCCTCCGCAGGACCGACTGCGCGTGTGAAGCTGTGCCCTTCTCCGACGGGAGCCCGAGCGCGGCGCCGAAAACATCGACGCCCCCTGTCTTCCAGCGAAGTGTTCCTCCTCCTGGCCTTGCCGTGAGGCCGCGCTCCTTCTGTCCCCCCCTCTTTGTTAATTCCAGCTTCGCGCGGCCCGCTTAGCTTCGACCGGAAGAGGTGCGCTCTCGACCCGCGAATCAAAAAAAACCTGTCTTCCAGCGAAGGGGGGACGAAACGTGGAGGCGGGGCTCGGGGGGGCACATGCGATACGGAACCGGAGAATACACCGCCGCTGGATCGGCGACAGGCCCCCGGCAACAGGGCTGCACGATGGGGGGCCGGGCTGGGCGGGGGCACTCAGGCCCCGGTCGGCAACGAGTGGGCGATTGGAGGGGCGATGCGCCCCCCCAGAGCAGGTTCCGTTCCAGGCGGCACCCCTGATGAAGCTCCAATGTAGTCGGACAGCCTCCCAATCCCAGGGGAGGGGGAGGAGGGAGGAGGAGGAGGAGGAGGAGGAGGAGGAGGAGGAGGAAGAGGAGCGAAAAGGGAAGAAAAGGAGGAGGAGGAGGAGGAGGAGGAGGAGGAGGAGGAGGAGACGTCTTGTCCCAGATGGCCGACGGCAGGAACTTAGTCATAGGAGGTAAAAGATCAGGCTAAGCCACCATGCCCCAGCAGACGGTCCCTTCCAAGCCATCGCCGAAGCCTGTCCCACCGAACCGCGATGAGGGCAACCCAGCCAGCAACACGGCAGCCAGGTCACCGGAAGAGGTGCCCTACAAGCCACCGCCCGCAGAGAAAGCTACAGGAGCACACACGGCATGAAATATGGCCACGGTCTCCGAGGGGACATCGACACCTGTTGAGAAGTCGCACATTGGCGTCGGCTCAGGCACAACCACTACCGAGCTCCAGCACGACATCGTTCGGCGATTGACGCTTGACCAACACCAGCAGCAGCAACTAATACGACCACACTTCGCCACTATTCAGCATACACGTCCGCAAGTTGATGAATTAAGGAGGCCATCAAGGAGATCAGCGACCCTGAGGCGGCCTTCGACTGGAACACTGACCCATACGCAAACGACAGCGCAAAGTACGACAAGGTGATGACCTACTTCTCCAGATCGCTGGACAACTACATGGGCGAGGCTGCCAACCCACCTGTCTACACGCTCGGGATGACGGACAAACGGAAGGGCCTGGCGCGCTTCGTGATCCACCACCTCTGCAGCATCACCTCATACCCAGTGGCCAACGACCGCAGGGACCTACCAAACCCATACTATGCAAGGATGGAGCGAAGAGACACCCTCACCCACATCACGATGGGAATACGCTACAACCCCACGGGCAAGCCAGCGCCGTTCGCAACATCAGCTTACCAGGGGGACATCGCCAACCATATGATCGAAAAGATGAACGCCCTGATCAACAGCCAGGACGCCACGCCACTGGCACACCCAAAGGGCCAGCCAACGCGACCAAGTCCAGACGACAAGGACGACCCACCCGACCACGGACACGCCCCACGAAACAGTACTGCACCAGCATTCACTACCAGCAGCACCGCACCCCAGAAGGGGACGGGTCACAAGAGAAATAAGAGCCCCACCACTGGGACTCCCAGCCATACCAGCTACCACACACTGCCAACAGCCGACCGCTTCACCGGAGGGATGTTCCTGACGACAGACTCGAGATCGGCCAACCAACGCCTCCGCGAGATGCTTCAAGCACAGTACACCTTCCCGACATCGCCACTGGAAGGCATCGTACCACGGCGCCTACCCGCAAGTCGAATCATTATCAACGACAGCAGCAAGCCCAACAGTGAAGACACCATCTACGACACCAGGTACCCCGTCGTTCGCTCCGACATCCAAGCGGTCACGGACACCAGCGAAGAAAAACACGACCAGGGATATGACAACATGGAGAACACGAAGACGAAACCCGACCGCACGACCACCACAAGCAGCGGCGGACGTCTAAACCGACTGTACGCCCAGCGAGACGGCAACGAGGGACCCGCCGAAAAATCAGGAGATCCACGCCTGGCCTGGCCCACACCGGCCCATCACGCTCGGCCCATCGACCCACACCTCTCCGAGAGGACAGCAACTCCCCCCTGATCTCTCACAACGATGGCAGACGAGGCATGCACCACCCTCATGCCAAGATGGGACCTGTCGAACGGAGGCCCATCAGGGCGTCATTCCTACTACTTGGTCAACCCATTTTGTTCCGACGACAGCAGACGTTCGAGTTTTCCGACGATCAAGATGGACACAAGGCGATAGCAGCACTCCCGCCTCTTTCACTGGCACATGAGACGACGCCCACACCATGGTCTGCACTACGGCGGCACGCTATGCTACGCAGTCAGGCCACATCAGTGGCCTCCCACCCACTCATGGTATGCAGACCACACATCGGGCAATAGCAGCACTCCCACCTCTCGGCACATGCGACGGCGGTCACATCATGGTCTAGGCACGGCGGCGACATCAACGGCACTCAATGCAACGCAGTGGGTCCACAACAGTGGCCTTCTCACCGACGAATGCTATGCAGACCAGACATCGGGCGACTGCCGCACCCACCTCTCTCATTGGCACATGCGACGGCGCTCACAGCATGGTCTGCACTACGGCGGCTTCGTCAACGGCACACGATGCTACGCAGTGGGTCCATAACAGTGGCTGTCTCACCCACGTCTGCTGGTGTATGCGAACCGCGGACCGGTGAGAGGGATCGCTACCAATCTCCACTCCCTCCTGGCTCCACCTTCTCGCACATTGGCCCCCCCGCCTGTCCCCCCACAAACCTTCCCCTGCCCATTCTTGTGGCGGAGAGACGGAGGGGCGGGATCACAGCCATGGAGGCGACGGCACATGGGGATCGCACCACCAGCTGTCCCAGCTACGGTTGAGTCGGGCCTGTCCCTCTACAGGGGGGATATTCAAAAATGGTCAAAAAATAGTCTGGGGACTATTTTTTGAGTTTTTGTTTGCCATTTCGGGGCATTTTTTGACTATTCTTTATTTTTCGTCGGAAATCCCCCTGTTGGGGGACAGGCCCGACCTAAAGCTGGGGCCACGGCAGCCGCGGCGCACGGGCACCGCCACCTGCCACGGGCCCCACCAGCGCATGCAGAGTGCACAGCCAGACCGATCCAGGTCTGGCCACCC